>OX421507.1:18682078-19009578 GCA_949126835.1 Anisus vortex
TTTGTCTATCCATCCATCCATACGTCCGTCCATCCATCCATTGATCTGTCAGTCTATTTAATTGTCTTTAAGCTATCTTTCTTATTTTTTTTTCAATGCATTAAGGGATTTGTCTAAATATAACTTAGCTCCCGAACATAAAAAAAAACAAAAAAACAAAGTAACCGTTTTGGTGTTGTGTCGGAATTCGGGCGTCGTCCACTGTAAGACTCACCAGCCCCGGTACACAAAGACCCCCCGCCCCCCCCCCCCCGCCCCTCCCAAACACCATCCGGGCTTTTGAAACAAATTTACTTTTTTTTTTTAACTTGGCACGGGCCAGACTATCGCACTACCTGCTTGGTGCCCAATAAATAGGCACCTGTACGGGTGACGTCATTAGGGCAGTTGCAGGTGATTCCAGTGATGTCTAAAAGTGATACCAATTTGAAGTTTACCCCTTGGAACAAAACCGTTGCAGGGCAGGTGGCTTTCATTCTTTGCAAATGTCACCGACAGTCTTAACTATGTTATGTGCTGCACAGTTTTCCATTGCTGCTGCCTTGTGTATAAACAATTCCTAGCAGTCAAAACGTAGGTCTATAGTCAAACGTAGAGTAAAACGTAGAGTCAACGTACAGTCAAACGTACAGTCAAACGTATAATCGAACATATAGTCAAACATATAGTCAGACGTATAGTCAAACGTATAGATGTGTTTTTTTTCTCACCCTAAAATTATGTAGTAAATAAAGACGTGAATAAAAAATCAATAAATGCGAATGATATCCCAAATGTAGTAGTTATATGCGTGTATTTGAATATGTCTTCTTCTATCCCATTTCATATTTTATGCTCACTAAAGCGTCTGAACAATGAAACGGAAATTTTTCGTTAAGCGTATTTCCCACTATACAGGCCTACAACAACAAAGTTAAAAGTTAAAACTTAGCATCATTGAAAACGTAACATCATTTGAAAACGTAACATCATTTGAAAACGTAACAAAATGTGTAGCCTATACTCAAACAACAGATTAGATTATGACCAGAAAAATATTTTGTACCGATGGCGAGTTTGTTACGTATATGATTTAAAAAAAAACTACTATAAGAAAATAAGAAGGAATTATGGGAATGCTCCTTTCTCTATCATTCTATCAAGGTCAATGGGTGGCCAAACCAACACTATAGCCTACGGCCACGCAGACACATACTTAAACATCAACGCCAGTGTATAAGCAACAGACCAAGAGTAGTCCATTAACATGCGTGTGGTCCAAACCTTTAGTTGTCGGCACACGGCCCACCGGGTCACAAAAAACTTTGAACCCCCCCACCCCTCCCCCGATCCGATCTAGTCAAAATATAACATTAACCCTTCCCGTACCGACCTACTTCTATCTATGCTGCCTTCAGTTCCGCTAAATTTAAATACCTGGGAATAATCTTCTCAGCTAACGGTTCTTTCTCAGAACACAGGAAATATTGTAAGATGAAAGGTACTAATGCTATGTTCAATCTTCTCAGAAAATGCCATACACTAAGCTTGCCCATAGATAGTCAAATTGATCTATTTGATCAAACAGTACTACCTATACTAACCTACGGTTGCGAACTATGGGGTATGGAAAATTGTGACATTTTAGAAAATGTTAGACTAAGATATTTTAAGATGATTTTAAAATTGAACACAAAAACACCAAATTATGTAGTACTAGGCGAAACAGGCAAACTCTATATAAGATCATTTATTAAAAAAAGAATGTTACACTTCTGGATCAAAATAGCGACCGGCAAAGAAAGCAGGATTTCTAAAATAATTTATAACATTTTACTTAAAGAGCACCTGGTTGAAAAATGCAAATGGTCCGCCAATATAAAGTTACAATTGGAACAACTAGGATTAGGATATATTTGGTTAGAACAAGATATAATAGACACTAAACTTTCAAAATCAATAATTAACTTACGTATAAATGATCAAAGTAAACAAGAACTTTATGAGAGTATGCAAATAAGCAATAAAGGTAAATTATATAGCGCTCTAAAATATAAATCTGACTGGGAAAATACTCCACCCTTTTTAAATAAATTACATCTGAAAGAAGCTATCTATATACTAAAAATACGAACAAGTAACAATAATTTCCCTGTTGAACTGGGTCGCCACTCCAGAATAGATTATAATTTAAGATTATGTCCCTTTTGCTTAAAAGATATAGGAGATGGATTTCACTATTTACTCCAATGTGTGCACTTCAATGCCCAACGAAAAATGTATCTAAAAAAATATTACTATAACAGACCTAATGTAGAAAAAATGTCGGAACTGCTTAATTCTAGCTCTCTAAAAGAACTTAAAAAACTAAGCATATTTTCAAAAATATTAGTATCTGCTTTTAAAAAATGAGAAAAAGGTTAGAAATGTTTAAGTATTTTAACTTGCTGGTTTGTCACTATGATATTGAGAGATAGTCGTAGAAGAAATGTAATATACTAAGCCGCAAGAAAAATTGTGAATGATTTCTTAAATGTTTGTTCTCACTATGTTAATGCCGTGCAGGTCTAATGAAAGTGATTTACCTGTATGTCTATGTTAGTAAATTAAGTTGTTGTTTTTTTTTTTTTTTTTTTTTTTTTTTTTTTTTTTTTTTTTTCTTTGTTAGTTTTTTTCCCCCAAAAAAGTGTGTTATAAACTAAATTATCCCCCCTGAATTTTCTTTTAGGATACCTTTAATTAATAAATTTTTTATTACTTTCATTTTATTACTAATATTGGTTTTACTATTATCGTTCAATTTATTATTCACAAATGCTATAATTTTCTTATGTTTTTGACTATGCCTTTATTGTACCTATGTACTATGTGGCAAAATAAATATTGT
The DNA here is from genome assembly GCA_949126835.1 of Anisus vortex. Taxonomy (NCBI): domain Eukaryota; kingdom Metazoa; phylum Mollusca; class Gastropoda; family Planorbidae; genus Anisus; species Anisus vortex. Next base: position 18,684,945 of record OX421507.1, read on the forward strand.
TCATTGTTCATTGTTCATTGCTATATATGCGCCCGGGACTGTAAGGGTTAACATGTTTTTACTAGCATGTTTCTCATGTCACAAGGACAGAGATTCTCTTCTTTTTAAAAAAAAATATTATTTCGAAATTCAAAAAAGCATTAAACAACTTTATTATTAGACCTATAAGCTTATAATTCTAGTTCTGATATAGTCAATAATAGTCGTATAGTCACCTGCACTATGAAATGTATTGGATCTAAGAGAGTTGCAATAGAATTATTGCTGATCTAATGAGCTGTTTCCCATTTATTTATTGTTTACGTTTGTTAGGCTTAAGCTTTTCAGCAGAAATTTTCATCTTTCTTAAAGTATTGTTTTGAACACTATAGCGTAACCTGGGACAAATAAAAGGCCAAAGTATTAAATGGGAAAATTTCCTATCCGTAGCGTGAAATTCAATGCACTGTGGTCTTTCGTAGTTACATTCAACTGTCTACACCCCCTCCCCCAATGCAACATGTAGCCTACTGTAATGATTAGATTAACGGCTAGACTTGAATTGTTTACATTATTTACAATATTACACATGTATGATATGTATTTAAGTACATAAAATACAGTAGGCCTTACTAGAGAATGGCCTACAACATGTGAAATACCAATGTAGTATAAAACCTTGATTAAAGATAGGCTTACCTCTTCACTTTATTATGTAGGCAATATTTTATTCGCCATCTCTCTTTAAAGTATATTTTAAAAGTCATCCTTAAATGTGATAAATTTCATTGAAATAAACACACTTCTGTTGGAAGACTCTAATTAGTAGGCCTCTAATGACGTAGAATAATTAGATTAGATCGCTCATGAAAGCAAATTAGCATTAATTATCGTGGAATCGTGGATATTGACCCGTTTTCACTTCCGGTATTCTTTTAATTGCTAATTGGAATCAGTTCATTACTAAATAAAAAGTACCGATGTTTTTTTCTTAGAAGGGAATCATTACTTTAACTAAATAAAATATATTATTAATTTAAAAAAAAACTAGGCCTAAATAAATAGTGATGATTAATTAGGCTTGGGGAAGCTGTGCAGTTCTTATTCCGTTACACTGACCTAAAAAAAAGAGCGGAAGTCGAAATCTAATCTACACATCTATGTTTGCCTTTTCACAAAGTTTTTAAACACTTATTAATTTTCACTTGTTTTACTCTTATTGACACGAGAGGGATGTCTATAATCCACAGCAAATATAAATGCGTTCACATATTATGTAAATATTTTAATCTTAAATGAAAACTTTATAATATTTTCGGAACAGTCTCAAAACAAGGTTGTACTTTCTGTGTAAGTTAATGTTTAGTTTCGTAGTCTACCTATCTTCTTCTTTCCTGTGTTTCCATTGTATCACTAGATCTACATGTATCTGGTTTCTAAATGGTTTAAGTGTTTAATGCAAAATGTAACTATATCGTTCCCTTTGGTCTATGCACAATTTCAGTGTCGAAATAAGATAATTAGTTTTGGGAAATCATATATCTACAAGATATTAACTGACATTGAAAAACCACTACGATGAAAGTAAAAAAAAAACAACTAAGAAAGTTTCACTGAAAACTTTTGAACTCTTTCTAGTTGGTACTTCGATAAAATTTTCTAAACTGTAAAAGTAAATAAAAATGAATCAAAATCTATTTAGTTACCTGTTGTTCGGTATAGGCTTTCCAACGACATCTGATTGTGGGTTTCTACATAAAATATGAACGAAGTTATGAATTAAGAAACCAATTCAATGAAAGTGAAAAAAAAAAAAAAAAAGTTTCTCTAAATAAAGCTATTGAAACGTCTTTCTGGTTTGTAAAGATTAATTTCAGTAAGTTTTTTTGAAAACTTTGTTACAGCGGTCTGTATTGGGATCGTGTGGTCAGCGTAAAGAAAATCCACATTTTTATTGTGTTTTTTTTATTTTTTTTTATTGTTGTTGTTTGCTTTGTAAAGTTGTTACAAACTTTGAAATCTTCCAGAAGTTTCTGACGTCAATCCTGGCACAGTTTTGCACCGCGAGGCCAGAAAGCCTAATTTGTTTTACTTTCCATACCAGATTATCCTTTCAAACTTGGTTGTGTCTGCACTCTAAAATTCTATTACCTGGCCAATCTTAGCGTCCCGCTCACGTGTGCTGCTAAAAATGCGCTGATTGGATAAGCTCTCCAAACGTGCATGGCCAGTTAGAGTAAATGATTGTGTTTTGTAAACATAGCCTGTCCATAATGAGCACATGCAAGAATGTTTTGAGTTATTAAAATAATTTGTCTGGAAATGTTTGCGGAGGAAACTTGCACCAATAAGAAATATTAGTTTTAGTCAGCAGCTAACCAACTGTTCTTATTGTGGGGATATCTTATAACTTATTTTTAATATGTAAGTAGTTTATCCTCTTAAAACAGACGCACAGACATGCAAACATACAGACACACATACATACAGACATGAAGACATACAGACACGCAGACAGACATACAGAAATGGAGACACACAGATAATACAGAGATGCAGACATATGAACAAGTAACAGATAGATATTACAAAACTAAATACAGTGACTCACAAAAGTGAAGTATATAGAAACCAGTTTGATTATTAGATTTGTATTAAATATAAAACTAAACGATCGATGTTATGTTAACATTGCTATTACTCTATAACTCTAGTTTTGTCATGACGGTAGACATTTTTTTGTTGTATGAAACCAACAGCAATTCTGAAATATAGATCAACCGATAGCTAAACGTGAGACCACCACTGACCACTGGTGACAGGCTAAGTGAACAACTAAATAATTCAGATGTATTGTTACCGTCCCTGGTGGTCAGTGGTCACGTTTGGGGGGAAACTTTCTTTGTAGATTTCATTAATAATTTGCATTGATTTTGTGTGTGTGTGTGTTGCTAATTCTGTGAAACGAGGTAGCGTGTTGGTGGTCTGCCCAATGTGTGATTGGGGGAAGACCGGAAATGAGTTCATGGCCTCGTGGGCAGTCGTGGGCTTATGTCGAGGAAAGGGGGAGGGGGGACGTTGTTTGTTGTAGACTAAAAAGTGGACAGTGACAAGGAGAGGGAGAAAAAAAGGGGGGGGGGAGAAATGCAGAGAAGGGGAAATAAGCTGTTTTCTGAATGGATGGATGGACCGACGGACCGAGGACGAATGAAGAATGGACGAATCGGCGAAGGGACGGATGGATGAGTGGATGAATGGATGGTGGACGGGTGGATTGGTGGGTAGAGAAGGTGGAACAGAGGTTTTAAAGGATTGATGGATGGATAAATGAGTTGTTCGTAGTGTGACTTTTATTTGAAGTCAATAAATTGTTACTACGTAGACTACATTTCTGTTTTAACCTTCAAATGTATGCAAAGACTATAAGCGCATCGATTCTATTTTCACGTTAGGGCCTATCACATTAGCATTGAATAGACAAACCTAGCACTTTGTTTTCACTAATAAATAATTCCCCCGTAGTTGTTGTTTTCTTTAATGCTAAAAAAAACAACACGATGACCGGCGACAGATTACAAATAAACAGGATGACAGGTAGAGTGCAGTCAATAGGGGACTAGCTAAAATCGAATGGGCAAAAAAAACAAAAACAAAACAAAAAAACAAATCCCCTATGCACAAAAGATCGCTGGATGGAAAATGTAATGCATATATCAGGTGAAGGTCGAATTATAAAGTATATATTATATAAAGGATGCATGATGACAAAATATTGTCCAGAAATTGATAGAGAAAAAAAAATGAATAAAAACAACAACAATAATAAAATAACAAAACAACAACAAAGTACACTAAAGTATGCTTGAACTGGTTGCTGATCAAAACACCCCCCCTCTCCATTCCCTCCGGCTATTTCATGTTCTTAAATATTCAATATTTTATTACAGGTGGGATTATTTCTTTTCTTTGTGAGCGTCGCCAAGGATTATTTTCCCGGGGCTGAATATTATTATGTTCAATAAGTAGGTCACGCAACAAAGGGGTTGTCACTCTAATTAGAGGCATTTGTCTTGTGTGAGGGTGATTTGGGGAAGGTTGATGGAGGTTTTAGAAAAGCTGTTCGACCACCGACTCCCCCGCCACCACACCATTTTCTGTTTTAGACATCGAGCGCCCCAGCCAAAATATTGACGAACTGGTTGGGTGGGGGAGGAATGGAGTCATTGCACTGGCTCCCCCAAAAAAGTCGATAGGTTTTAATCCTTCCATACGTTTTGGTTATCATTATACTTTGACAGGCCAATTATTCGATCTTTGCGCCCCCTACCCCATTTAACTTAACTCCCCCCCCCCTTCCATACACACACACGCGCAGAATATAAATCACGCATGATGGACAGACTAGATTTTAAATGGTTCCCTAAATCCCTGTGTTTCATTCCATTCAAGACACACTCTTTTAAATTGACTTAAAAACATATTTTTATAGAAGAAAAAAAGTCTTTATAGTTGTGAACGAACTATAAATAAAAAAATAACAATGAACTTTAATGTTAAAGTGATACTAAAACTAAATGACACAAGGATATGTTCAAGTTTGCGTAAGTAGATAGTTATAAGTGAATACATTTTTAATACATATGCTAATACTAATACTTGCGTGACTTGAATGATTCAATGTATACAAATTCAGGTCTTATAAAGGGTGGATATAAAAGTGTAGGTTATGGAGAAGGGGAGAATTCATGAAAAATATTACAGTAACTTTAAAAAAAATATTTTTTTATCTTGTTACTGTTATTGTTTTGCTCTACTTCTTGTCGGTTACGAACTAATTTTAAACCTAACCAATTGGAGTGGATTAGATTGTTTGTAAATCCGTCCATTCGCTCAATTATTTCAACCTGTTATTGAATGATTTATTACCAGTGTCACTTTTTTCTACCTATACCTACAACCCTGTGCATTTGACAAGCTGGCGTTATCACTATTTGACTTTATCACTATCGTTATATCGACATGCACATAAATGGGAGATATATAAAAAGGGAGTGGGGGTATGTTTGTGCAATAATCTTTTTTTTATCGCAGAAAGCATATCTTCAATGACCTTCTAACAATTTCTTGAATTCCGCACACACCAGGAAAAATAGTTTCCACTTTCAGATACTACAAAAAAATATTAACCCTTACAGTCCCGGGCGCGTATCTAGCGGAACTGAAGGCAGCATAGATAGAAGTAGGTCGGTACGGGAAGGGTTAATAAAAAAATTCAAACTAAGAACAAACTAAAGATATCAATATAAAGTAGTGTAGTGCTAGTTGGTTTACGAATTAAAAAAGACAAACTGCGTGCTTAATACATAAGTGCGCGTCGGACCGAAATTATGCATAGGTCCGGTGAAGCAGCGTTCACCAGTTTCTGTGTCCACGGCATACTAGGGGATGTTTGGTCAGCACAATGCCCATCCGCTTTTACTTTACCCCTACTAATGTCAGGTATCCTTTAGAGCTGGGTAGACCCACAGAATAGGTATAGAACAGAATGCGCAATCCCTATATGCGCAGTCACTAAAAGTGAAGCTCGATTCCGCCATTTCTTTTCGACGCAAGGCAGCGGTCGCTAGAGACGCTACTATAGTAAAATGAGAAAGGATATCTAGGTGTACCATAAATATATACAATAGCCTATATATATATATATATATATATAGGGCCTATATTATATTTCATTATAGGCTTACTTTTATATAAATTTGACTTAATTACCCATTTTCTTTTCAACATTATAGGATTAGGCCTATATGATGTAAAATTATATTACCCCCGGTACTGATATTTGAAAAAATAGCCTAGGCCAAGGCGTAGCTCGGTACGAAAATCAACCATTTTCGCGTCATTGTTGCAGTTTATTACACAACAGTTTTTGTAACCTTTGCCTGAAACATTAGCTTTGGGTTTTCGAACTTAAAGATTTGAAGAAAAAGACACTGTAAATAAGCATCAATATATAGTGTAACCAGGACCGCTGCGTTTAAACAGTATGGCGTCAGTTTTACTTCCGGAAACAGAAAAATATGCGATTGCGCATTCTGTTCTATACCTATTCTGTGGGTAGACCCAGGGACATCCTCAAATCCCGGGAAATGTTTTTAGCCACCACCAGGATTCGAATTCAGAACCTTCGGATCGCCAGTCGAACGCGCTGCCGTTGTGCCCCACATTTTCTTATATGTTTTTTTTTGTTATATTTCGCCCCCCCCCTTCCCTCTGTATAACTATAACATAGTACAACATACCCGTGGATTCAGCTCAGAAACTGATACTATTGACACATTGACAACGGTTTTAGGGCACGAAACGCCTTTCATATGTAATGTAGTCAGAACACATTCTTGACTTTGACAAACATTGATTAGATTGGTGAGTGCGGGACTATCGGGTATTATTTTTAACAGGAGTTTACTCGAGGGCATACTGGCATGTCTCTATCATATACAATCGACTTGGCATTTATAGACAGGACGCGTCGTGGAATCCACCTTTTATTGATCTCGGTATAATTATAAATCTATATTATTCTATATTCTATATTATAGATCTATATTATTCTATATTCTATATTATAGATCTATATTATTCTATATTCTATATTATAAAGTTCTTGTCCCACTAGTTAAGTTGTAAAACCGTTAATGAGAGATCTGTGGTGTGGCTAAAAAAAATGTGGAAGCCACCCCCTCCCACACCATAACCACTTAATGAATACCGTCCGTCCATTAGCAGCAAGCGTCCATTGTTTCTCATTTCCGCGACAACAAATTAAATTTCATAGAGATTTGTAATCAAATAACTAGTATCAAAGGCTTAAAAAAATATTTTTAGAACAGTCTTATCGCAGCTACCTGACTTGAGTCAGAAACAGCAGCGTTATGTTATCAGTGTAATCAGTTCTAATGTGGCATGTGTGACCTGTGTGTGTATGTATGTGTGTGTGTTTGTAAGGTGAGTGTTGAAAGGAAATGGGGGCACTAATCAAACATCATTTAATTTGTTATCAACCTTCCTTCTTTTTTCTTCTTTTTTTTTGTGCTTTTACTCTTTTCTTTTTAACAAACTTTAATGTACTGCGCTGTCGAAAATGAATTAATCAAGGGGAATTAATTTTGGTGAACTGATCGAGCTGATCAAAAGCTTTGAAGGTTGGAAATATTTCTGTTGGTTCAAATTAGTGCAACGTAATATTATATAACACAGTTTGATGAAATGGTATTGTATTGCTTGTCATTGGAAGCTGATTATTTTCTTGGTCACATTATTTCAGAAAGGAACAATCTCGCGTCGATTGTTTGACGATTTTGATTTGTACGTTGTATAGTTTTCGATGCTTTTCTCTGTATAGCGTAGGCTACAATGTGTGGTCAAGGAATATTACTAGATAGCCAGTATTACTCTTTGGTCGTGTGAAATAGTGTACAGGGTCAACGCAAAGGTCATTTCTTGATTGTGTGTCTTTACTTTTTGAGATTGTGTCTCTGAAATATCTTGTTTTAAATTGTAGAAGTTGAACCATTTCTAGGATTTGAACTATAAACAAACTATAACATGAGCTACCAAGAAGAACTTTAGAGCAACATCCGACAAACAGCAAATTTTGAAAAAAAAAAAATGGAATCCAAGTCTAAAATTAAACGGTTTAAATTTTCATTTCGAAAAACTCAGAATGAGTCCACAATGCCTGAGATTGACCAAATTTTGGATTACAATAGACAGCATCCTATTCCAGGGGAAATAAGTCCGACGGACTCTGTCTGTGCATTGGATTCTGACCCTTACGTTCCTGATTCTGATACTCTACAAAACAAGCATCGGATGAGGCAACTACAGCGTCCGGTATCGCTGGACGCAAGCAGTAGTTTATCCACAGAATCCCGTCGTCAGAAAAGGTCTTCGCTGGACATTAAAAGCTCCAAGACGACGCCGAGCAAACTTGGGACACTAACCGCGAAAACGGAAATTACATCGGCTACTTGTAAGCTTGACAAACTAACTCCGAAGGGCGCTGCAAAGAAGGCTGAAATTGAAAGAAGCATCTCCACGAAAAGTGAATCCCAGTCGGTATCTTTCTTTCTGATTGAGGAATCAGAGACGTCCAAGATTAAAAGTGATGTGCCCGAATGCCCACCAGACAACACTGCCAAGAAGCCCGTGCTCGTCCAATCGAGCTCCTCAAGAGATTCTAAGCCCAAAGAATACACAGCCAAGACGCTTTCAAATTTCGCACAGAAGAGCCCCAGCGCCGCTCTTCCAACGACAAAAGAAGAAACACCGCTGCCCCACGAGACAAAGACGGTGGTCGCAGACAAGACAGAGAAGACCACAATGGTGGTTCAGACAGAGAAGACCACCATGGTGGTTCCGCCGTGCCCCAGGTACAGCCTCGGGTTTCTCAACGAGATACAGAACAGACACAAATTTTCGAAAGCTGTCTCAAAGCAGAACGAAGTGGCCACAACAGGTAAAACTTTATACATTAAACGCTTTAAACTACTTCTCTTCTTGTATTAGGTTGATGCATACTGACTTTTTTTTTTACAATTAAACGCACATTTCTACGTAGTACTGATTGTCGAAAACCAAAACGCACTACCGTTTATATGGTGGCAATAGCGTTAGTGTATTTCTGTTAAAGTTAATGAATAAATTAAAAAGTTGATGTTATCGATGGAGTTGTAATATGAAGAGTGATTGGTGCCGCATTCAATAGTTTAAATTTCTCCATGGAACATGTTTAGATCCACTAACACTTGATGAAAAAAGTATGATCATTATGATTACTAGTAAAAGACATAATTGTATTTTTATATAATGAGACCGTCATTTTACGACAAACAGTTGCTTTTAAAGTATCGCCATTCAAACACATAAAATACAAATATTATGCTTTGAGTATTTCCACCAGTCCTGGTCTAGAAAGTCAGTTTTGAGATGCACATCTTTTGCTAAAAATCACACGGTTATCAAATTAAGCCACTTAGTGCGGCTAATCGGCTAATGAAAGTACTAGAACTCATTAAGTATTAGATGAATTCTTCCCCCCCCCCTCCTCCCCCCCCCCCCCCCCCCCCCCCCCCCCATAAAAAAAATAAAATGCAACTATTAAAATTTTATTAAAAATCGAAATTCTTAAGATTAATGATCAAATTTTCAGAATAAAATATAAGTAAGCCTGTCAAAGCGTTAGCATACGCAGATTTTAATCCACAGATTTGCTTTATGCGAACAACGCTCTATCATACGTAGGCCTAGTCTAATATTGTTCTCAGCTAACTATGGAATATTATTGCTAAATATATTACATGTATTTATTTAATGTTGAAGAAAATGGTTTTATTGTGACAGAATATCTCAGTGGTTTTTCCATAGACCATAATACACATGGACCGCTTGCTTGAGTTTTTTCTGCTCTTATCTTCTTGTTTTGTAATTCCCGATTCTAAATAAAGTAGTTGCTATACAAGTTCCGATATATTGATAGATAGATATAGAGAGATAGATTGATCGATTGATACACAAAACAGTGCAATAAGTATTATTACTTTGATCTCATTTCAAGTCATTGTTTCAGTATTTCTTTGTTCAAGCAATTCAATCTGTCTTGGTCGTCCGTCTCCAGCGACAAACAATTCTATTAACACCGCTATCACCAAACTCTCTATGTTGTTGTATTTCTCTGTACTAAGGCCTAGGCCTGTTGGATAGGACAAACTGTATAATAAAGTCCTGTTTTAGTGCTTAACACATTCTTTCGTTGTTCCTTTCCCTTGCACCCCCTCCCCCCCACCATTTGCTCCACTTAGACACGCTGTAGACGTATATAGAAACTTGATCTATTACTATTTATTTAAGGGCTTCATAACAAACACACTGTCAATATCTTTTTTAGGCTTTCAAGTACACACAACACACACGTGTTCGCACGACTCGGTCGTATGACGCATTATAACGGACAGAAACATCTTGTATTTGTTGTTTCATTTGAAGAACATATAGGCCAGCAATTCAAAAAAAGCAAGGGGGGAATGACCACTCGGGACAAATCCAATTATTTGTTCACGTGTTTACGAATCTAACTATCATATCTCCTTATCTGGTTAGCCCCCTTTTCAATGCACATGTGTCCATTGTGTGTCCACGGGTCAGTAGAGGCTTCGTCGACACGCGAGGGGGACAATAGACTTGTTCATTATCTCCCTTCTTTTGAGTCTTGACCATGTTTACCTGTAAACTCTATGATGCGGAACGATACTTTTCAAAACTTCATTACGTGTTGATTTATTAAGCCCCTACATCCTTTTATTTTGCCTTTTGTCAAACCAACCTGGTCAATATTGACTTACTGCCAAGTTTGACATGTGTTGGAAATTAGGTAAGTGCAATTAACTTCTTTGAATACACCAGGTGGACAGAGCTTTTCAGATTGGTGATTTATAGATGCATTTTCTCCATTCGTCCACAGCTATCCAGTCGCTGGACTGTCTCAACGACCAGATTGTCCAGTATATCGTGTCAGCTCAATGCCAGGACGCTAAAGATGGCCGCGCATCGAATGAAACAGTCCAGTCGTCCATGGTACTCATTCGGCGACTTCTGCTGGATGCACAGGTCAGATTTCGGAAGATGGTAGAGGATAACCGTCAGTTGGCTAATCACATTGATACATCAATACAGGTAAGAAGCTATTAATATTTTTTTTTTACATCAATAAATAATGTGTTATGAATATCTTATTTCACATCGATGCATTCATAATGTGTTATGAATATCTTATTTCACATCGATGCATTCAATCTTATTTCACATCGATGCATTCATAAGGTGTTATGAATATCTTATTTCACATCGATGCATTCATAAGGTGTTATGAATATCTTATTTCACATCGATGCATTCATAATGTGTTATGAATATCTTATTATTTCAAATCGATGCATTCATAAGGTGTTATGAATATCTTATTTCACATCGATGCATTCATAAGGTGTTGTGAATATCTTATTATTTCACATCGATGCATTCATAAGTTGTTATGAATATCTTATTTCACATCGATGCATTCATAAGGTGTTATGAATATCGTATTATTTCACATCGATGCATTCATAAGTTGTTATGAATATCTTATTTCACATCGATGCATTCATAAGGTGTTATGAAAATCGTATAATTTCACATCGATGCATTCATAAGTTGTTATGAATATCTTATTTCACATCGATGCATTCATAAGGTGTTATGAAAATCGTATAATTTCACATCGATGCATTCATAAGTTGTTTTGAATATCTTATTTCACATCGATGCATTCATAAGGTGTTATGAATATCGTATTATTTCACATCGATGCATTCATAAGTTGTTATGAATATCTTATTTCACATCGATGCATTCATAAGGTGTTATGAAAATCGTATAATTTCACATCGATGCATTCATAAGTTGTTATGAATATCTTATTTCACATCGATGCATTCATAAGGTGTTATGAAAATCGTATAATTTCACATCGATGCATTCATAAATTGTTATGAATATCTTATTTCACATCGATGCATTCATAAGGTGTTATGAATATCGTATAATTTCACATCGATGCATTCATAAGGTGTTATGTATATCTTATTATTTCACATTGATAGATAAATAAGGTGTTATGAATATCTTGTTTTTTTCATATCGATACATCTATGGGCTACGATGTTTTGAATATCAAGAGCCATTCGCATAAAGAGTGTTTTGTTTCACATGTCATATAATTCTGTTTATATGCTATGTCGGTCCTCTCTTGCATAACACTATGACCTTAGGCTATGTGCTGTTGATACGTGTGCGACATATTCCCAATTCATCTGTTTGTAAGCCATCATTTTTACCTGCTCATGTTTATATGGTTATAAAGTCTCATAATGAAACAGGCCTACAGTTGTCAAATGATCTAATTTTGCACTATTGGTTTTTACCCGTTAACCATATAGAACGGCATTTTAATGTTAAATTTTTCAAATATAGGCCTATATGTATTTATCATTTCGATAATATGTAGGTCTATTTTGATAGCTCATAGAAATTTATATATATTTAGATATAGGCTTACAATATCGATTGATTTAATGTTGATGTTGACGCATGCGTTAATTATAATATTTTTGATCAACTGATCTCCTGATAATCACGGTAAAAAAATGTATCCCAGGTCTCATCACAAATTATTCGCACGCTTTATGGCAAGTCTGGAGAAGTGTCACTTTCTGACGAACTATTTATCAACATATAGGCTATAGTCAATATGTAATGTATAGTATATTATAATAATATTGTGAAAAGATCATTCAATAACTAAAGTATATTACCAACTCACAAGAGTAACACCATTAAGCTTAGTTAAATCACTAAACCTAGAAACACTAGAGGACAGAAGGGCTAAGAGTAAAGTAGTAATAATACATAAGGCATTAAACTGTAATTTAGGAATACAACCCAGTAACAACCTGATGCAATGCTCAGATAGACATAAAGACAAAAACGTTCCCTTATGCGGAAACAAATGCATATAAGTACTTTTTCTTCCCTAGTGGCATTCGTGCATGGAATGGCTTGCCCGAACAAACCATGAAAACCAGTAACTTAACATCATTGAAAACATTAATAAAAATGCAAGACTAGACTTGGACCACGGATGAGCGTAGGACGCAATAATCTTCTTTATAGAAGAAGAGTCTGTAATGTATAAGATAAGATAAGATGTTCAGTTTGTAAATTCAAAGAGCGACAAAAAACCCGTATTCTTAATTCCCTTTTTTTTTCTTTATTTCTAAGCATTATAAATTTGGTTAATATTTAGTCTTGTCTCGACTAATATATCCACAGTAATTCAATTCTGAATGCATTTCGACCACTTTTATCCTTCATTATTGCGTTTCTGTTCATTTTATTATTTGGTATAGTAATAGGCCTATCTTCAAATTACATTAGTTCAGGCTGGTACATAGGTCGATAAAAAATTATCTATATTTTTTTTTCATTATATTTATCATTAATTCAAGGCATACGTATATTATAAGCTAATAAGGTTTCAGTGGTCTGTTAAAATAAAAGATGTGTCTCCACAATGATATGTTTTCAAGCTAATGCATGCCCCCTCCCCATTGCTATCTTTCTCTCGCTCTCTCTCTCTCCCACACATACATACATAATATGCCTACATATCACATAGTCTGTTACATCCTGTCTCTTCAAGTGTCATGTATTGCGTTTGCGTACCAGGACATAATTCTCTTGACAAAATGACGACAAACAACAAGGCCGACATTAGATAATTTACCAAGTACTCACTTAGCACAGATTTTTTTCTACCTCAGAATATTTACAATATATATTATATGTATGTATATATATATATATATATATTAACGCCGCCGCTACTTAAAGCAAAGCTTGCTAAATTAAATAGTATTTTTTTAATCATATGGCCATATGATATGGCGTTGCATTGGTTTTACCGGACGGGATGTTCGCATGAGTTGCCGCCCTTGACTTAATCAAAATCGATGAATTTCTATCTCCCGAGCGCGTGCTCACGGAGGGTGGACATTCATTAGTATCATATACAAACTTGATGCTACAGTTTTAAAAATCCGTTAGAAATACAGTATCACTTAAAAACATTAAAAACTAATTTGGGTATACATGTTAGATTTTATTTTTGTCTGTCTACTTTTTTCTCCTTTTTCTTTCATCTTTTCTCTCGAAATACCGAACTTGGTAAGTGCGGACCGCCCCTTGCTACGACACTGGGTGTCCTTGTTCTAAGTGAACCCGATGTTTCGTGAGATAGGAAGTGTAGTATTTTGTAGGTATCCGAAAATACTTCAAAAAACAACTTCTTATGCAAAGGGCGTGGTTTTCTAGATTCAACGTCAGACAGTATAATGTTTTTTTTTTGCACTCACTAAACTATTTATAAGTGTTATAAGCATATTGCAGAGAAGCTTTGAGTAGTGTGTGTATAGTCAGGAACTGTAGACTGGTAGGACTACGCTCACACACACATTACTTCCTAAATAAATTCGAACTGTCCTCTGCTATAATAGCTTCTTTTTTTAAAACTGATTTGGCATGCATCGCATTTTTTAATTTTAAGCAGGAGATCGAAGCGGAGCTTATGCTTATAAAATATGATACAAGTGATCATAATAATATGGTATGCTCCTCGGTGTAATAAGGTCTCTGTAGCGAAAGAGGACTATAATATGCAGCGCCTTGGTGGGTCTTATACTAGCTGGCTGAACACTCAACCTAGAGTGCTGCGCAGGCATATACTGACTTTAATGAAGTAAAATTCCTAATGTAAAACCACTTTCACTTTCATAGTTTAGTTATATAGAACAGTCCGACTGCAGCCTAAACAAAATTAACAATCATAACAACAAGCATTATGCTAATACGTCTGTACTAGATATAGGCTATAAATAATCAAGAAGAAGACATATCTCTTCACAACCCAAAGGGCAAACCAGTACACATCTCTAAAACTTCTATTTTTAAAAGTGTTTCTATAAGTAGCATCTCTTGTACTCAGCTTTGGACGCTTAAAACATTATTTTTTTATTCCCCCCCCCCCACACACACACTTAGATCTATATTTCACCTATTTAAAAACTGACCTAAACGTTATTAAAGAAAAAAATGTCGCTCTTTTTTAAGAACAAAACGACACATCTTTCAGCTTTCATCACAAAATTTAAGCAAATAAATCTGCTAGACTCTATAGTTTTTTTATGATTGCAGACGTGAACGTAAAGGCGAAGGGGTGCTTTACAACCAAATCAATGAAATGTTTCGCGCTTTTTAGACTATATCAAATCTTATAATAAACAGGCCTATTGTTTTTTTTTTTAATTGTGTTAAAACGTGAACACATATTCTTGATTGGCAACAACAGGCGTCACCATGCAGTGTTGCAAGAGAAAAATTGACCAATTTCACAAGACTTTGTATCATTTATATGGTTTTAGTCACTGGCTGGTTGGAGGCACGTGCTTTTAGACTGCCCTGCCTAGCAGGAGTGGATGGGAACGGTCAACTGTTTGCACAGAACCTATATGGTGACTTCGCTACATTGTGTAGCAGAAGTGTGTTTGTTCTCCGAGTGCTAAGAGAGTAGTATTGGCTTGTTTTCTCACTTTAGAGAAGTGAAGTTCATGTCTGGTGGGATAATTCGCATTGCAGTCTTGCTAAGTAAGTAAGTAAAGTACCTTTCATAGCAAATCGATCATAGGTCGGTGAAGTAGCGTTCACAGTTTCTGTGGCCAGCATAAGCCCAGTCGCGTCTGCTTGAACCCAACTAATTTTAGGTAGGCATCAGACCTTCTAGACTCAGGGACACCTCCCAGTTCCCTGGAACAATCCTAGCCTTTCACCAGGTTTAGAGCCAAGAACCTTCGGTACGCCAGCTGGCGCTCGCTCACCGTACGACATTCTTGCTTCTGACTTGGAATTCCTGGCGTAAATTTCTTTTTACGTCTCCATTGAAAAGAAAATATATCAATGAATCCACTACCCTGATTGTTCACTACTTCATGCCATACCTTGTCTGTCTATGTTTATTTTGTTGTTCATTCACAATTACTGACTATTTGTTTACAGCTTTACTGGTAGCCATTTGCTAAAAACAAAAATTCCAACTATTTCGACATTTTCAGGCAGCTAATCAGGAAGTGACTTTGTTAAAGGCAGAGCTGGCTTCCACCAATAAAAGACTAAGTCAGTTCAGCGTCAAGGAAGAAATGGGAAAAGTGGACATTGGAATCCAAGTGGACAAACAATTTGTTGACGGTCAGTAAAATATGTTGATCTATTTTTAGAACAAACACCACCATTAAGCAGATAATAATGTTGATGTCATCTACATTGATATTTTTTGTTTGAATTGGCGATTGTCACATTAAGGCAATGCACAAGCCGATTGTCACATTAACCCTTCCCGTACCGACCTACTTTTATCTATGCTGCCTTCAGTTCCGCTATATACGAGCCCGGGACTGTAAGGGTTAAGTTAATGCACAGGCCGATTGTCACATTAAGGTAACGCAAAGGCCGATTTTCACATTAAGGTAATGCACAGGCCGATTGTCACATAAGGTAATGCACAAGCCGATTGTCACATTAAGGTAATACACAGGCCGATTGTCACATAAGGTAATGCACAGGCCGATTGTCACATAAGGTAATGCACAAGCCGATTGTCACATTAAGGTAATACACAAGCCGATTGTCAAATTTTAAGGTTATGCACAGGTAGAATGCATGTACCCCTATGTAATAAATATGTAACAATTCAAGGTAACGTGAAATTAAAAGCTGCATACTATTTTCTATTTACAGAAATGAACAGGGTAGAGAAATGTGACTCAGACAAGGAAGACATGGAGATAACTGTACAGAGTTTGACCAAAGAGAATGAACAGTTATTGGAAGACTACAAACATCTCATTGAGGAGCATGATGCATTAAAGTGTATACAAGAAAACATTAAAGTAAACAGCACATAGCACTTTCTGTCAGATAGATTACACAATGTAATTGCACACTGGACAGCACTGTAATACAATGTTAAACACTTAGGACTTATTATTTTAGACAAAAGAATTTCAAATGATAAAACCACTTTGTCAACATTCAAAAAGTAATAGGAAAATAACTTTTCAAACATATAGAAATAGGCATACAATTTATCTCCATCAGTTTAATATCTTACTTATAGACACATGATATTTTGGTTTAAATGCTAGTTCCTACCGAATAGACTTGTCCTTGTCAATTAATAGTTTTTAATAAAATTGAACTTAGGTAGGCTACTTGATGTTTCAATATTGAATGTCTATTATTGTCTGAGTTTGGAAATTAAATGTTGTTGTTTTTTCTTCACTCTATTCAACACAGCGTGAAAACGAACATTTCAAAGCTGAAAATATAAGACTTGAACTGCAGTTAAAAAGTTTGAGAAAAGATTTTGATGAAGTTCGGCTAGTGAAACTAGAAGCAGTTCACACCGACTCAAAACCAAGCTATGGGGAGCTCAAGTTGGAGCTGATTCAGGCAAAACAAGAACTCAACAGAGCTAAAGAGGTTCTTCAAGGTATGATGGATACAAATTTATACAACATCTTAAAATGGCTAGAATACATCTTGATTTCCCTTTAATAAATTATTTGTGTAAACTTTAGGTATGAAGAGTGATAGAAAAAGATTAAAGGGAGAGAAGCTAGACCTTCTCAGCCAGATGAAACAACTATACACAACTCTAGAGGAGAAAGAAACAGAGTTACGGGACTTTATCCGCAATTATGAACAGAGAGTCAAAGAGAGTGATGATATGATAAAACAAGTAATGATATAATTTTATGTTAAGCAAGAAATATATTTCAATTTAATAAGGACAGTATTAGTCAAAGAGAGTGATGATATGATAAAACAAGTAATGATATAATTTTATGTTAAACAAGAAATATATTTCAATTTAATAAGGACAGTATTAGTCAAAGAGAGTGATGATATGATAAAACAAGTAATCATATAATTTTATGTTAAACAAGAAATATAGATTATTTCAATTTAATAAGGACAGTATTAGTCAAAGAGAGTTATGATATGATAAAACAAGTAATGATATAATTTTATGTTACACAAGAAATATATTTCAATTTAATAAGGACAGTATTAGTCAAAGAGAGTGATGATATGATAAAACAAGTAATGATATAATTTTATGTTACACAAGAAATATATTTCAATTTAATAAGGACAGTATTAGTCAAAGAGAGTGATGATATGATAAAACAAGTAATGATATAATTTTATGTTAAACAGGAAATATAGATTATTTCAATTTAATAAGGACAGTATTAGTCAAAGAGAGTGATGATATGATAAAACAAGTAATGATATAATTTTATGTTAAACAAGAAATATAGATTATTTCAATTTAATAAGGACAGTATTAGTAAATTATCAATAGATGATAACAAATAAAACCAAAAAATTAACAATTAAAAATTGTGTTTTAAGCTTGCGAAGGAAAAGGAAAATGTTGAGAATGACAAATGGGACATTATCACAAAGGCTAAGGATGCTGCTGAAAGGGCAATGATTTTAAAAACCCAATTGGACGCCAAGGAGCAGGCATTAAAAGATTCAGAAGCACATCTGAAAGAGGTAAGATAATTTTCAGATTGTGACTGATTACAATTTTTTTGAATTTTACAAAATTAGAAATTAGAAATTACAAATGAAATAATACTGATGATTGAGGATTTGTTGTAAACATTTTTTTTTTGGTTAGTTCAATTAAAAAAAAAGGAACAAGTGTTACTATTACAAGTACCAAACATAACATAAAATAAATTGTGTACAAGAAAATAATCATGAACTGTTAACAAATAAAAAAGCCTCAAATATTATTTTTCATGCACTTTCTATAAGCTTAAAAAAATTACCCCCTCCCCCTCAATAAAAACTACAACAAAAAAAACATTATTATTGTATTTTTTCCTATCAATTTATTTGTGGATTAATTTGGTTTCCTGTGTTTTTTTTTCATTTTATTAAGCTGATACGATCCCTACCCTCACCTTGTGCTTTTTGCCTTTGGATTTTCAATTCATAATATGAATTTTAATTTTACTTTTCTAATTAATCTGTTGTAGTTGCGAGATCAGCTGGCCAGTCAAGATAATAACGTCACCTCTACAACTGGCCATGGCAACCTTGGTGAGACAATTATCACAGATATTGATGATGACAGTATTATAACTGCAGAGGACAATGGTTTCAGTACAATGGAAGAATCTTCTGTTCTCAACTGTACTTTCAATACAGATCTAGACAATGGAGCACAAAGTAATTTCCATTTTATCTTAATAGTTTATTTGTCGAGAGCATGCTACAAGTTTAATTTTGGCTTCAAATTTGTACAGTATTAAAAGAACCTTTGGAAAATAAGCTAACACTTAATACCTCCGATTCTTAAAGATGCAAAATCTTTTTTTTATTTAATAGTTTTGTTTTTCTCTGTCTATATTTCTTACTCTCTTTCTCTCCCCTCTCTTCCTCTCTCTCTATATATAACATACAATTAAACATTTTTGTTTTATAAAATAGTTAATGAAATTTTAGAACTAAAAAAAATGTATGATTGCCATTAAATCAGATCAAAAATTAGAGAAAAAAAAATTATTTTAATTGCTGAATATTTAACAAGAATAAGGGTTTTGGTGGTCTTATGGAAGACCGATGGCACACAGCATTATCTGGCCAGGCCTTTTTCCATCTTGTAAATTAACTACTGAGATATAAATAAGACTGAAATTTAAATTAGGATATAGGCTACCCTACGTTATGCCTGATTGATACAGATGTTTTCAATATTTAATTACAGTTGTCAGTACCAGTCCAATCAGTATGACAGATTCCAATGACAACTCCAGTCTTGTCTTTCGATGGTTCACACAAAGTTCTGATCTTGAGTTACCTCTGGAGTCTAAACCAAGCAAGAAGAAAAAGAAAAGCTTTGGATCGCTGTCCAGAGTTTTTAGCAAAGGGAGAATGAGGCGTTCCATTGCAGTGCCACATGCTGAAAGCATAATTTCTGAAGGTTTGTTACCTAAAAAGTTCTGCTGTCATTGATTGTTTTTTTAAAATAATTATTATTTGATTTTCTGACAATCTACATTTTCTGTTTGGTTTGAATAGATTAAATTGATTAATATAATTGTCAAAAATTAATAGGCCTAAGCTTACTATAAAATTGATATACTTATGAAATTGTTATCAATTATGACAGTAATAATGAAGATTTTGAACTTGTGTTTTATCACCAATTTGTATTTGTCCTCAGATACATGTCCTAAGTTGTGCGTCCTGAGCCAGGACAACTATCAGGAAAAATTGAATACAATAGAAAAAATGGTCGGTGTCCACATGAAGGAATGGCGAGCTCACCAGGTTTTGGCATGGCTGGAAATAACACTAGCAATGCCAATGTATGCCCAAAACTGTCTTCTAAATGTGAAGAGTGGACTGGTGAGACAACTCATATAAACTAATTAAAAATATTGAAACAAATTGTATAATTTATACAATTGTATAATATTATTTGGGTGCACGGTAGCCGAGCGGCAGCGCGTTCAACTGGTGATCCGAAGGCCCTGGGTTAAAATCCTGGACTTGAGGGTGTCCTCAGTCTACCCAGCTCTGATGGGTACCTGACATTAGTTGGGGTAAAGTAAAGGCGGCTGGGCATTGTGCTGGCCACACATCCCCTTGTATGCCGTGGCCACAGAAACTGGTGAACGCTGCTTCACCGGCCCTATGATCTGAAGGGTACTTTACTTTATAATATTATTTACTGTAGTTGTTTCTTCTTGTTACTTTAGTTTGGCCTAGGCCTATTACAAAAAGCAAGTCCATTTGATTTAATGCTATTTTGCATAGTGTATTTTTATTTCAAGTCCTTGAATTAATTTTATATAATTTCCAAAAAAAACAACAGATTCTTTTAGGTCTAAGTGACAGTGAACTGAGTGCAGCACTAGTAGTTACTAACCCAATGCACAGAAGGAAACTGCGAATAGCCATAGAACAGCATAGGAACCCTAATGAAATGTAAGTAAATCAATTGAAAACAATAGCTAATTGGTTATAAACTTTATAGGACTTTATGCAAACATTTTATCTTAAACTTGCATTTTTTGTTCTCATAATAATTTAAAATGGTAAATGTCTTTTAATAAACTAGGTCTATAAATCTTTTTGAGTGTTGGAATTCCTCCACTGTCCCGATTTTTAGTGACAGCTAAACTGTTCAAGATCCAAGAAAGATAACTCTATCAAATAACTTCAGAAACCAAATATAATTTTTTTTTTATCAAACTTCACTGTACTCTTTTTTTTTTATAATCTCTAGTCAATTTACAAAAACAATAAATTATCATTTATAACAAGGGTACACCCTAGCTATGTATTTACCGGTAATTAACACGAAAAGAACAAGAATGGCGATTACCAAACAATTAAGAGTCAGGAAGAAGAATTAAGTTACAGAGTAAATAAATTGAAAACACATCTATTGTCTAAGCAAACACAAATAATGTCTAACTCATATCTAAATTATAATAAAAATAAGTAAATATCTTTTATCACATTTTAGACAATATTCAATATATTAACAAATATCTCCTAAAGCATGCAAACAGCTATCATCATCATTATATTGTAAATATATTATATATCTATATATATGACAGTATATCATAATACCAAACATTCTGTTGTCTCATAATATACATAAATTTTTCCCTATACATTGATTTTAGAAAATACATCAAGGGAAGTGAGATGGATCCCACCTGGATTGCTCACCGTTTCATGCCTGACCTTGGCCTGCCGCAATACACTGATATTTTTGAAGAGCAGCTGTGTGATGGACATGTTCTGAACACTTTGACCAGGCGAGATCTTGAGAAGCATTTCTCAGTTCACAGAAAGTTTCATCAGTCATCCATTCTTCATGCTATTGAACTTCTGAGACGCATTGATTTCAACAAAGAGGTAGGAATTGTTGTCATCTTTTGAATTGCTTAGGTTTTTTATACACAAAACTACACAGTCAATAGATAAAGAATAGGTCATGTTGGCCCAGAGGGAGTGCCTTGGGATGGTGTACTGAAGTTCCCAGGCTCAAATCCTAGTGAAGGCTAAGATTTTTTCCCAGGTCTGATGGGTGTCACTGAGTCTATCCAGCTCTAATGGGTACCATAAAATAGTTAAGGAAAATTAAGGTGTGCTGGCCACACATCCCCTTGAATGCCATGGCCAAAGAAACTGATGAATGCTGCTTTATCAAAATTGTTTGTAAGATATACTTACATATGTTTTTATTAAATAAAAGTCATACATTTTATTTTCTTCATGAATCTAATTAATAAATCTATCAGAAAATAAATGCATACAATATGGTGGTATACAAAATTTGCCTGTCTGATTATACTGGACACATTCCTAAATATATACAATCATGTTCATATTATGACTGCTATTTTTTTTGGTGATTTATTACTATTTAAATTTTTTAAATATTATTTTAGAAATTGTATCATCGAAGAAATCTCTGTGAGGATAAGGATATTGACTTGATAGTGTGGACAAATGAAAGACTAATGAAGTGGACCAGATCAATTGATCTTGGGGTAAGTTTGCAAACACACTTTTCCCCCATTATTTTGAATGTTCAAATAATTGTATTTCTGTTTTCTGAATAGTCTACAGCTCATCATCACATATAGTTCCTTGACTGTCACATATAATATCTAATAAAAAATCTATTGATACAAATAGGTTAATTATCAGTTTTTGTATATATTGGCTTTTGTATATTATTACAGGAATACAGTGAAAGTTTAATAGAGAGTGGTGTTCATGGTGCTATGATGGTTTTAGAACCATCTTTCAACTCAGACACTTTAGCTTCTATTCTTGGAATTCCTCCTTCAAAGTCCTATTTAAGGCGCCATTTGGCAACAGAATTGGAGAATATTTTAAAGCCAGCCAGGTAGGATGTGTTTTTTTATGAAACCAAACAACATATCATCGTCGTCAGGCGCAAACCGGCCAAGTCGGAAACGTTCAAATTTTTTTTTTACCAAAATGTTCCTTGGGATATTCCACATGCTGTCTAAAAATTTTTTGTAGTATTGTCCAATAGATTTTGTTCAATTTTATTCCATATTAAAGTGGCTACGTTGATTCATTTACTCGATCTATGCAGTTTTTTGCTTCTCCTGAAAAATTTGCTTTTTTTGGACTTGGCCGGTTTGCGACTGACAACGACGATATATAAGATGTATATATTTGGATGACCCATTGTATATTTTATATTAAAATTATATCTTTGCTGTTCTGTGGGGATTAAAAATAAAGGTACTAGAAAAGCAAAGCTCATAGAAGTTTTGAAATTACTTGCTATTAACACTTTCAGGTCTTACCAAAAAGGAATTAAACTCTTAAGGTATTTTTAGATAGATTTTGTCATTACCCCAATGTCCATCCTTTTCCCGATAATATTGGCAAAAGTTTGTGTAATTTCTTATATACTTTGTAAGTCAACATATAAACCTTTGGATATCATGCTTTCAGGAAACCTTTTTCTGTTTTACAAGTATTCTACTTTTCTGTTTAATATCATAGAGTAGTATCATTGTTATGTTTTTTGATTTTGGTCAATTGTTTCTAGCAGAGAATGTTTATTTAAATTTGTAAGGTATTTAAAAAAAAAATTATTTATTTTCATACAATTGATAATACAGTGTAAGATCACATTTGAGCTGGAGCTGAAGCAAAACCATTAAAAATATAGAATATTTTCTTCCCAATTTTCATATTTCTTCTGCTGTTTAATGTAGCTATTTCTTTTATATTGTTTTGTAGAAGTTTGATCTTTTTTGTATTACCAAAGTTTTTAATTTGATAGTTTAGTTCTCTTTACGATTTCTTATGATTTGACTGATAAAGTACATAAAGTTAAGCTATCTATATATTCTAAATCTAAATTACATAGAAAACTAATGAAAACTTAATCACGTTTTTATTCTTTTAATTTTTTAAATTTTAAGTTATAGCCTACTACATTAAAAAAATATTAACTTTTACATAGAAAAATTATAAAAACTGATGCACATTTTTATTTCTTATTTAATTTATTAATTTTAAAACTTATATATAATACATTGAAACAATATTAACTTTTACAAAACTGTTTTGAAAGTTTTTATTTGGTTTTATAATTAGTAGCCCTATGTATATTCTGATAATGATATAGAAAAAAAAAGGTTCTAAAATAGACATCGTCCTTTAGTTTCAAAGGGAAATCAAACGGCTAGTTTTATAATTCATTGAATGTGACATTAACTTTGGAAAATACTTACTTTGCTGTCTTTTAACAGGGCTGCCTTAGACAATGCAGAAGCTAAAGCTACAGATGGCAATAAAAATAACTCTACAAAGAGTCGCAAGAGTTCGCAGGGAGACAAAAACCTTCAGGTGGCTGTGGACAAAGGTCGCAGAAAATCAGCGGAGGAAGGAAGGTCAAGACTGAGTTTTAGGGTTTGTGAGAATTGACATATTGTCTGGTGGAGGTCACTCCAAATATTTATTTCTCACATTCTCTTTCTGCATGCTTTCTACACCAGGCAGGTCAACCTTAGCCAAGGGGAGAAAATATATTACAGAATTTTTCTTCAAAATTTTATAGGGTGGAGGTGGAAAGATAGTCTACATTCTTTAATTTCAAAGAATAAATAATGTAAATTTTACAGTAATAAGAAAGACTAGTTTTTATTGTAATTGAAAAAAAAAATCGTGACTTAAACACTAATTTGCTTCAACTAACCATAGCTTGAATATAAATACAAGAAATAATTTTAATGGCATGCATTTAAGATTGACAATGTCTATTTCTACATTTTTATTTCCTTGCTTTATTCTTTATCAATTAATGGAAGCTTTCTATTTTTTTCTGTCATTTCCTTATTATTTCTGTTTTTAAAACACAATTATATAGAAAATTAGTTGCTTGCATTAGAACTGCTACAGTTTTTACAAATCGCTAGTTTTAGTTATTTCATTTTTTCAAATTCTACTTGCATAAAAATTTTTCCACCATATAGGCCTAGTATAATTATATTTAGTTTATAAGAACTAAAGAGAGTTAAAGTAATAGAGCAAACACCTAAAATTGTGCACAAAGGCAAAACATAATAGAATATATTGAATATATATTTAAACCATACTTTTATTAAATAAAATGGCTAATTTAGATATTTTTAATGATATAAATTGAAAACAATTCTTGAAAAATAAAAATTAAGCAACAATATAATAATTTATTGATTAAATTTAACTTTAATACGCAACAATTTTATTAATTACTCTGAAAAATATATTAACAAAAATTTTAATAAGCGATCTCTATTCCCAAGCTGCAATCTTAAACCATGGAAATTCATAGATCAAAGGGAAATAATCTTCTTTTAAAAAGTCAGGACTGTCAATTATAACATAAAAAAAGATAAATAGACCTAGAATAATGTTAAAAAATTATTCCTATTTTTCAACCAATTTCATTGAACACGTTAATGAATTAATATAGGATTATGGCTATATGCAAACTGAAAATTATTTTTTTTTGCATGTTGTTCTTCTTCTTAAAAATATTTACTAGTATTATTTTTTTGTCAAGTTTAAGTTATTTTGTATATGACTAAATTCAAATGCTTTATTTTCTTCTTTAATTTTTGATCCAAAAACTTTTTGTGTGTGCATGTAAATTTTGTGTTGCAATGCTTTGGTGTTTCATATTCATCATAGTTTTTAATAAGTTTCAATGTAATTTAAGAAAGTAATGTTGTTATTTACCTTGAATGTAAACTGATCATGGTATACTGGGCTGTAAAGCATTTGTTCTAACTATATTGAGTAAAACTCACAAAATAATTGCATGAAATAAAAACATTTGTATATATTTGTAATAAAATAACTTTTTTTATTATACTTTCAGGGCTCTCTTGGCCGAGCTTTTGGGAAGAAAGTACGAGATGACATAAAGAATAATTTCGACACCTCTAGAATCTCAGCTCCAATACCAATTCAGCATTCTAGTCTTTCGTCATTGGATAACAACTCAGAACTTTTAAGGAAAGGATTTTGTGTCAAAGATCCGCAAAAAGATGTTTACATTAGTGAGCCATTGAAAGATCCTAAAATAAATGACCTAATTACTCAAGATATGAGAAGATTTTGTTTGACAAAGTCAGAACAGACTCTCTATAAAAATATTGACTACAGTGATTCTAATTCAAATAATAAAAAAAGTAATATTTTGGATAAATCGTGTCAAGATATTCTGAAGGAAGGTGTCCGAATTCTTCAGGATAGTGGAGATAATGACAGAAGCTCTCTTGGGTCTTCACAAGAAACTATTACTGAACAATCAGCAGGCCAGGAAAGAAATAATAATTCACAAAAAAATCTGTCAGAAATTTCGCATAATTCACAGAACACTCCTATTATATCACCACAGGTGGCTAATTTGTTACTGTCAAAAATACCAAATAAAGCCACATTGCCCACTGCTTCAAAGAGTATTACTGTCAAACAATTCTCACGACATAGCAGTTGGATAGGGGAAGATGATTTTTCACAGAAAACCAAATTGCCAAAGAAGCACATGGGAGATAAATCTCAGAGACACAGCAGCAGCAGTCTAGTGGAGAGCTTGTTGAGGCATGAACAAAGGTCAGAGGTCAAAAAGAGCCCTGCCCTTGGTAAAGGAGACATAAGACATGAAGTTTTTCCTCAGACTACATCAGTATAGTTAGTGACCATTGAGATAGTACACAACTATTTTAGAATATACACTTTTGCACTGCTTAGTTATTCCATAATCCTTGACTTCCAGAATGAGATATGAACTGGTACAGCTTCAAAGCTGAGTTCCTGTAATTAAAAATGTACATAATACTTAAGTTGACTCCACATTTAGAAAAAATCACTAGAAGCAGTATTTTAAATGCCCACAATATAAACTTCTTATAGTGTATATATATATATATATTTATGTCTGCATTCAAGGGCTAGGTTTTGCTACTTAGTGAAAAGTTTGTATAAAGAAACAAATCAGCATTACCGAACGGATATATAAGCAGCTTGTAATTATTGTACAATAAACTATTGGTGCTTCTACTTTTTATATATATATATATATTGTATACCATTAGAAATTTGGACATATTTGTAGTAAGTTACTTTAAATTTTGGCAACTAAGAAATCCTGATATTTTTTTAATCAAATGTTTAATAACTGGGTTTTTTGTTAACCCTATTGTTGACTGTTATATAGGCCTATTATTTTAACCCATCAAACTGTTGTGAGTTGTGAAATTTCAGTTTGTTTAAAAACATACATTTTAACCTTTTGAATCCTTTATCATGTGTGTGTTTAGAAAATGAAACATGACATTTTATAATGACATTGTTTAAAACCATTAGATAAAGGCATACTTACTTTGGTGAAAGAAATAGTTTGATTTAATAAATGGTTAGTTCTAAATTACTTAGAACAAATTTATATCAATGCAAGAATGTACACAGCCAAATTTTCATTTAGATATTTTGTAGTTTTCAAAAAATGTTAAATTTAACCATTAAATATAAGATATTGCAGCTTTATGGATGTAATGATAATTGAAAAAATGTACAGATTTGACAAGCTTTAGACGTATAACTGTTCCATGTCAGCACCATTATTCTCCAATTAATGGATCAATATTGAGGGCCAATATTTACAACATGAACAGACTTAGAGACAACATTGGGCCTAGACTAGACTATATAGTGTACTGACTGGGCATTTATTTATTGTATACAGTTCTCAACATAACTTTTATTTGTATATATTACATTTTATAACTTATGTATTCACTATTTTAATAAACAAATATTGTAACATTTTAATATTATTCTAGTCACAGTGCTGACATATATATCAACTTAAAATGAAATAAAAATTCTTATTGACTTAAACTATTATATGCCTGAAATATTTAAATTCAATACTGTTCATAAATAATTCAAAATATTAAAAATGTATAGCTTGTTAAGGTTATTGCATAATTTAAAAAGTGATAGAAGAACTTCAGAATTTAATTTTATATATTTTTTTTTATTTGTAGGTTAGGCCTACAATTCAAAAAACATTTCAGAGACAAATAAATGTGCGATAATTTCCGTTATAAATTTAATTTATATTAAGAATAATTTTAAGTTCATCCCATGATTAGTTGAACATACCGGTAGTTATAATATTGATGTTAAATTTTCTTATAATAATTGAAATTTAGTTGTTCAACAGCAGATATTCCTTCTAGATGGAAGATTATTACCTCCTAGACCCAAAACTCCTGGTGGCAGGGATTGGTCGGCAGCTGGGCTAGACAGTATAGTGTACTAACCACCAGACCAGCCAACCTCACATTTTTGTAGAAATGGCATATTGTGAAGAATTAATGTTCATAAACTGTACAACTGTTAATGTAGATTCCCTTAATGATAGAAGACTATTGTTTTGATATTTAAAACTAACTTCATAAAAAACAGTATAATATGTGCAATATATTCAACATTCAAACAATTTTTAATAGCTAATGTATTTACTCATTTTTTACTGCCAGCCACATTTTAAGGCTGGAAACCGGTGGGGTTGAAAGGCTTTATGTTTTGTTTGTTATTTTAAATAAACAACCCAGTTGGAGTGAATAGATCTTCTTACAGTTAGAAATATTTTATTTCTGGCAAATTTTGTATTTATAATTCCATTAAATCTATAAAAAAGATACATATATCTGAGGAACACTGAATTTTAACAGGGCTTTAGGGAAATATGACGAGCAAGGACAATCACGATGAGAAAAAAAAGGCTATGTAGGGAACATGTTTGGTTTTATTTTTTTGGATTTAAGAAATGAATAAATTAAGTTACCCACCAACATCTAGGCTTTGACTGATTTTTATAAACTCGGGGGTGAAAATATTTTTTATTTAGAGAAAAAGTTAAATAAAACTTAAGAAGTTGTGGTTTAGATGAAGGTAAGTTACCTAATCCTTTGATAAACGCAAGTCTTCCTAGCTTCCTTGCTAGCCACACAATCTCTCATATACCAAAGTCAATGAAAACTTATCTGCTGTCAGCTGCACAAGCTAATAGACCTGAAAGGGTAACATAATTTGTATTTATTACATAAAAGTATCCATCACAGACCGTAGCCTATCATTTCATGGGGACAAAGCAGAATTCTCTAATATCAGTGGCTACATCATATAAAGAAGTACAATCCACAGCCACCTTTACTTTATCCCAACTAATGTCAGGTACCCATCAGAGCTGGGAAGACTCCACATTTAGAGATAACCTTCTACTATCTTGAGAAAACAATCCTGGAATTGAACCCAAAATCTCTGAAAGATCAATCTGGGCACCCTACCACTTAGACCACCATGTGCCAGGTCACTTATATAAACAACACATTTTCTAAAAATAGTGTGCTATAAAGTAATTAACAAAAAGAGGTCTTCATTATTCCAAAACTTTAATCTTATATCTTTCATGTAATTGTTTACAGAAAGGAAACAAGTAATAGTATTTAAGTCACTACAAGAAATATGTACATGTTTAAAAAAAAATTAAAAGTGCTTTAAAATGGAATGCTTTAAAATATCAGGCTATAAGTTCACTCATCCACATAATTAGGGTAGAAAGTGACACACAAAAAAGAAGATATTCTTATCCAAAATGTAAATCTAAATAATAGATTTAGAACATGGGCCCTTGTCGTTTAAAAGTTAGTTTTGTTTTAATTGTAAATAGTTTATTATCATAGGATAATGAATCAAATTTATTATAATATAAAAGTGGACTTCTATAAATGTGTCATAAAGAGATACAAATAGAAAATATATAACCTACAATTTAAATATTCAAGTGATTTTCAATTTGAATGTCTAATGTTTTCAAAAAAGAAATTTGAATCTTGAGTTCTTAGACAAATTTTAAATTCTTTGAATAGAAATGAATAGGAAATAATATTCAGCACTAAAATGAACAAAAAAACACCTATTCAAAAATATATATAATAAAAACCAAGAGAATTTTTAAAATTTAGGCCAAAATAATTTAAAAAAATTATAATTTAAATTATAACTTATTTTTCAGATAATGACTAAAGTTGTTTAAATGTATATTTCATCCATACTTAATACTCTGTTAGGCTATCTTCTTACAAATCTTTAAAAAATATGTTCACAATTATTAGCTAAGTAATTTGTTATCTTCAAAAGATAACATCACATCTGCACACAAAAAAGAGAAAGATTTATAGAAATTAAAAAAATCAATCAAAAAATTGTTTTTTGAATCATCACCTATAATCTTTAAAAAAAATATTTCATTAAAAGATAAAAATATTAATTGTATTTGATTCATATATCCCCCCCCCCCCCACCTTCAATAAAAACAACATATTTTATTCATTTCAATAAATAATTTCTTAAGATTTAACAATGTTTTTTTTAACTATACAAACTTGACAAGCAAATTCAAGATTTATAAAAAAAGCAATAACAGTTTTTCCTCTTTTGTACAATATAATATAAAAGAACCAGCATGAACACAGGTTTAATAGTCTTCTAAATCTTATTAAGCAGAGACATAGCAAGTGTAAACAATTTTTAACTACTTTGATCAGAATGTTTTTTGAAAACCAAAGCTTTCATTAGAGTTGTTGTTCTTTGATTTGCCATTTTATAACAGAAGAAATCTTTCTAAAATTTTACAACTGCTAGAATTAAAATTATGTTTTAATAGAATCCGTTTATATGAAACTCGTTCTAAAATGCTGTATTTAAAGACTTAGTCTGTGGCTCAAGAAAGCACTATCTTAAAAAGGTTATAAAGTCACTCCAGTTATCTAACAAATTTGTTCTGAGAAACTATGTTAAAAAAATAATTTATCAGCAGAACATCAATAAAATGTTTAAATCTGTATCAAAACTTTTTTGCAACAAGATTTTGTTTTCTAAAGTATTTTGTTTAAAAGCCTTGATATTAGACTATCAACTAGCTAGTCAATTAAGATGCTATACTTTCATGCATCTGCTTTGTAAGAAGAAGACTCTATTTAAAAATGGGCGGGATTAGCTGGCTCAATTTATTTAAAGGACACATTTATACACATTATAGATTATCATTATCATTGGTTCCATAATCACACAATTGTAAGGCTATTATATTATTTAGCATCACACATAACAGATAAAACAAAATATTTTTGTGTGCCAAAAAGTCGAATAAATGAATTTGTTTAAATATTTTGCGTGATCACAACAGCTGTATTAGATCTAGTATGTTGTAAATGTATTAATAAAATGTACACATTTTACAAAAATAAACATTGTTTGAAACATGTAAATGATTAGCATAGAAACTATTTACACATACATTTCATTGGTATTTAACTTATCAAAATTAAATATACTGATAGACGCTTGAGTGTGAATAATTTTGTCTCCTTAAAAGCAAAAATCTATTGGCAGATGATTTTTAAGTCCTAAACTGTATATTTTTATGCAGCATTTAAATATATCTTTTTTTCAATTTTATTGTTGACTTTCAAAAAACGTGAATGGATACAAATTTATTATAATTTTTTTTTTCTAAATTTACACCAATTATTGCAACATTTATTGAAATTATATTGTGAGAAAACAATTATAAATATAAAAATGTATAAAATAGATGGATGGAATGTAAAAAAGACTGAAGTACACAAAATAATACATATAATGAAATAAGTAAATGTATAGGTTGTAAAACATATTTATTTGGACGGTAGATGAAAAAGTAGAATGTGTAAAGCAAACTTAATATAAACAAAAAAACATAATATTTTTTAGAATACAAAAATGTCTATAAAGAATGACTTTTAATTGTAAAATAAACATCAGATCTAATAATCTGGACTTAACTTGAATTATTTCCTTAAATTCCTTGTGGAACAAAGGGCCGAGACATAGCAAGCCTCTCAGATCTAATTAGAATAGTACAAATTTGTTCTTTAAAATACACTTCCATCTTACTTATGCATATAGCCGAAAAGTTACAAAACCGAAAGATCGAAAATATAAGTAAGCAGATGTATTTAATACACAAGACATATATATAAAAATGATTGGACGGAAGAAACTAGTAAAGAAATAAATTTGTTAATTCATTACAGCTTCATAATATATTACATTATTAGTGCAAGTTTTTGTAAAAATAAACAATTTAAACAAGTTCTACAAAAATTTTGGAATGCTTATTAGAATTGGTGGTTAGGTCTCTGGTTTTTATCCTGGTAAAACACCATGAATTTTCAACATCAAAAAAGACCACTCAGCTCTGAAGGTAACAGACATCAGTTGTGGAAAGGTGGGTATTGTCCGGGCCAAACAATCTTTTTATATGCTTAGGCGAAGAAACTACCTAGCCAGCAAACTGCACTTGGGCCAAAAGCAGTACATCCACTCTCATGCACTTTAGCTAAATCAGCCGAGTTTGGGCCAGGCTTGGGCTATGATGGAAACCAAAGCAAAACCAAATATTTGCCCAATAGTACTCTGTTTCACTATCTCTATGGACAACCTGGTTCAAAATAAGGCCTATCCATATAATATTATGGAAAACTTGTATATCTTTTCTTATTATGTAATGTGAGTTATAAGATAACAGATCTTGATCAATGAAGCATTATTTTCAGTAGTAAATATTATTAAACCACAAGCCAAAAGTTTTCACCAAAAAACATTATCAGCATTAAAACACACCCGACACACACAAACAAACTGCGGAATTGGAGGTAAATGCCAAAAAAAAAATAAGGTTATCATAACACAATAAATATATATATTTATAAATATATTTTGAAAAAGTAAAACTATCACAGAACCAGCTTTCAATTAATTTATAGTTATGTACAGAAATAGCACTTCTATATTATGTACACAAATAGAATACTGTATTTACAAAAAACACAGAGCTCACCAACCAGCACAAATAAGGAGCTTTGAGAAAAAAACTTTTTACCTTGTTTCACAAAATTTAAATTAGCAACAAATTTTTTTTAGATCACAATTGCTTACTGGCTTTTACGGTTGAGATGGATTACAAAATCAAAAGTATTGTCCACCAAAATGGAAATAAATAATAGCTTTGGTCGTATTTATATATGAATTTACAAGAATTAATTGTTTAAAATAATGGAGACATTTTTTGTTTCTAGAAAGTTGAAACTTAAATGATTATCTTGATTTGTGACTTTTATAATTAAGACTTTAAAAAAAAAATTGACATAATTTATTTTTGTAGATTTTTTATCTCAATTCAACATTTTTTTTATGTGTCCATCTGTTTACAAATTAGTTGTTTAAATTAGTCACCTGAGGGACACAAAAGGTGGACATTGTGTTTGATTAGTTGTACATGTTAAAACTGAATAAAACTGTAGGGATTCTGTATGATAGATATTATCTTAGCCCTTATATGCTACAGAAGCTCCTTCTCCTCAGAGGATTATTGTTTTCCTCTGCTTTTCTTGAACATGATTATTGAAATAGTTTCTCCTAATTTCACCTCTACCTCTAGATGCTCTAAGCTGACAAAATATGTAGCAGTTTTCATAAGACTCAGTAAAGGGAAACTTGTCCTGTAGAGATTTTACATTGTATTTTGAGGTTAACTTGTTGAATTGTTTGTGAAAGAGTGAGATTTCCTCTTACAGTTTTTAACTTTACTGTGGAAAGGTAGACAGTAATCCAAGTTTTAATACCTAATTATTGAACTGTAATCAGTATAATAAACAACTGAATTTTGTATAAAGTCTATATATGTTTTCATGAGATTCTGTGGTCTATCACAAAGTTACAGATTCCCTGTCATGTAGTGGGATTTTCCCTGCCTTCATCAACAGCCTTAAGTTTCCCTAACCAGTTCTAAATATGCATAACCAGTTCTGACAGCATCTGTGTGTAGTTCTGATCTGTGTGAAGGGAGGGCAGCGTGACTGTCTTATCCCCTTCTTTGAATGTGATCAGCTGTAGTGAAGCATTGCCTCCCCCTGAGTATCTTGTCCCTTCAAGTGTCAGCTGTGGGAATATCTTCTCAGTCACAGCGTCCACCATGTACGGGTCGTTGCCCAGGAAAAGTCCTTTAGTGTTGCTCTTGGCAATCAGCTTACGGGTTCTGATGGAAGAAATCATCAAAAAATCAATCAACTCTCAGATCCCGAATAAATATAGGTCTCTTTTATTTTGACTAAAAAAATTCTAAACATTTTCTTTCGGAATCTTTTTTAAGCAGATTTAAGTTCATGGTTTACCAAAAAATATGGACCCAGAATTTTAAAAGTGTTTAATATCTTTTTTCACACCTTATTATGTACTAAGCCTAAGTCCATGTTATTTTCAATGCTACAATGAAAAACGATGTGGACATAT
This sequence comes from Anisus vortex, assembly GCA_949126835.1. Classification (NCBI taxonomy): domain Eukaryota; kingdom Metazoa; phylum Mollusca; class Gastropoda; family Planorbidae; genus Anisus; species Anisus vortex. Next base: position 18,719,121 of record OX421507.1, read on the forward strand.
CTACATTAGGACTGACTATAAGTCAACTTAATTAGACTGGCTTACTTCTGCTGTGTTCTAGTTCTGGTGACAGCCTGGGTTTTTGGCTTCTCATCTCCAACACACTCAAACAGCTTGAACAGCAGGTCTGTGTTGGCTACTGTGAGCTTCCTTTCTGGAACTTGCTGTGACTTCTTCACTGACTCTCTTTCATCTGGTGGTGTCACTGGTCGCACATCTGTGGAAGTGAAAATTTTACAGTGTCATTACAGCCAGACATGACAATGTCATGAACTATACCTGTTTTTTTCCTTCAGCATTAAAATTTTACTTTAAATAGTTATTATTTTAAGATTAAATGTAAAGTGTTTGTCCCCATTCTCCATATTTTTGTCACTTCATTTTTGTTAAATGCTATATAACTAATGTTTTTAAAAAGTGCAAAATTATTTTACATAATGAAGTAAAATAAAGTAAAGAACATAAACGTAAAAATCTAAATCTCAGAGAAACCAACAATATATTAAGGTAAGTTATAAATTTTCATTATAGACCAAAAAAGGAAAGTTATCTTTCATGGTCCTCAAAAATATTAAACTAGAGAAGCATAATAAACTTATAGAACTTTAAATTTGCTACAATTTCCTTTTTTTTTTACTTTATCCATTTTGAAATAATTTCCAAAAGAGTTTCAGGTTTAGTTATTTAGAAGGGAGGAGGGGAAGGTGTCACATTTCTGAGTTGTGAGTAAGAAGGTCCGACAAAAAAATATATTTTAAAAAGGCTACTAAAACTGGTGGAAATTTACTGAAGAGAATCTAAGTTAATCCTATCATTGAAACAGTTTGTATTACCCTCCCTTTGCTTATATAAACTATTTTTGGAAGCATTCGTTGGTTGAATAGCCCCGAATCTTCAGTTGTGATTGATTTCCAATGACCTAGTGAGCTATTGATTTCCCCTGTAGATTGATCACTGTGTCAAGTCAAGATCCTTAAGACATGTATTGCTTATTTTAGTACTTTTGAAATTCTTCTGTCTAAACTATAGGCGTGCTCCACTATAGGCATAACAACTCTATATGAAGGGGTATTCTAACTACATTTTAATAGTTGTATTAATTGTATAATTAATGGTATTAGTAGGCCTAATGTATATAAATGTTCAGAATATGTGACTCATCTTGTTGTATCAAATTCCTTAGACAGCACAATGACCTAAAACGCTGCACACCCCTGCTCAAAATAATCTTTAAGGTTGTTGATAATTTTAGCATGTTGAATTTTATATCTCTATTCAGAATATTTCTTTGCTTTTATCTTATCCAATACGTTAGATCAATACTTTTATATATTTCTATAATTTCTGTTAAGAATTTCTAAAAAGAAAATGACATAAAGTTGTTTGTAAAACTCCTGAGTGTTCTATAATATATTAATATAATATATATATTAATATAATATATACTATATATATTATACTATATATTACTATCAGAAAAGCTGTCTACCAGCAGAATTGTAGGTTTATAAAGGTAGCCTATTTCTTATAAGTTTACAGACGTTCCTTCTAGATAGAAGATTATTACGTCCACTAGGCCCAAAACTCCTGCAGGGCGACAGGGATCCGTCGGTGGCAGGGATAGAACCCGCGACCTGTCAGTTGGTTTTTGGTTGACAGGCCGGTGAACTAGCCGCTGGACCAGCCAGCTTCTTTTTAGGCTACTACTATAAGCTTTACATGTTAAGTGCAGGCAAATATATAAAGTCGAGTGTTGTCTAGTTGCCTATGACGGCTATGCAAGAATTTAGAAGACCATAACATCTCGATTGTGTGAAATTAAATGTAATCGCAATGAAATACAACATTATCATTAAATAAATTGCTTGCGGCCCAGTACCAGATGGTGGACCTACCAGCTGCATGTGTCGTGACAATCAGTTCACATTCTTATAATTGGGTCATACCGTGATTTTTCTTAATTATGTAGCTGTGTGTGTCGTTGTTCTTTGGTGATCATGATTGGACTACCCCTCACTTTCATTAATTCTGTATTGAAAAAACTATAGGCCTACTATACTTATTAGCGGTAGGTTATAAACAAGTCTACAGATTTGTGGTTTTACACACTGTTAAAAAAAACACTAGCCTAGATTTAGAAGATTTGTATTTACTTTTGATTGTTTTAAACCTCTTTTTTCTTAGTAGCCTACACAGGGGCCTATACTCAAGAATTACCAATTTAAGCATACACGGAGAAACACTAGAGAAAAGAAGGACAAATAGCTAAGAAGTAACGATACATAAAACTTTAAATTCTAACTTGGAATTACAACACTGTAATCTAATTACCCTACTAATACCACACTCAGACAGAGGGATCAATACACTTTTCTTATTGCATAGGTTATGCAAGAACAATTGTAGCCTATAGGCCCTATCTATTGTTTTGTTTTTAAAGAGCGGCCTAGTTGCGGGCCTGGAATGGATATTGCCTCAGCAAACCAAGAACACCAACAACTTAACAAGACTAAAAACAGCCTTAATCAAAATGCAGACAAGTCTAGACTTAAACCAACGCAATAATTTTCTGTATAGAAGAGGCGTCTGTTGGATTAGAATATGCCTTATCCAGGCTGCACAAGATAGGCCATTAAACAACTAGTTAAGGAATGATTCAAACTTACTAGGAATGTCTATCTACACTTAAATAACCCATTCATATATCATATATTATAAATATGCCTATACCTATAGGCCTAATATATTATATAGCCTATGACTTATTTCCCTTTAGGGCAGGAAAAAAACATTTACACATAAACAATAGAGACAATGACTTGTTCACTTTAGGCTACCCAATTTACATAGGCAATGTAGGCCTACACGTATTAGGTGGTTATTAATAAATATCGTCCACACAAAAAAAAAACAACTCACACATTACAAAAAAATCTCCAATTTACACGCAAAGGTAGCATGCTGTGTGGGTTAAACTTTAGTCTCCCATTTGTACAACATAACAACAAGAACCATAACCCATTAAAAAAAAAAGCATGTGTGCAAACAAGCTCCATTGATTCCTTCAAGAAGAACTTAAAAACTCATTATTTCAATATTTATTCCCAGTTAACATGCTTTAGAGCCCCACTGTCTTACTTATATGTTAGATCGGTTATTTTGTTTTAGTTGTTTGATTTGCTCTATGTTTGTAATGTTTTGAATCATCATTTAGTTGTTTTTCTTATCTCTTGGCCTATAGATTATACCTGTGTTCTTTAATTGTTATGTTAAATGCGCTCTGAGCTTACAGTATCCTATGTTTGTTGGCAGCGCTATACAAATGTCATCATTATTATTATTATTATTTCAGCTTCACAAATTTTTCAAAAAAAACGCTCAAAAGTTTTTACTTCAACACAGCTTGATTCTATTCCTATGTCTATAAATAAATTTGATCGTCGCGCAATAATAACCTAAATACCTAACGCTCAAAGATCAACAACATGGAATCAAAATCAAACGACGGATTGGCCCACTATACAAGCTAAACACACGACGGATTGGCCCACTATACAAGCTAAACACACGACGGATTGGCCCACTATACAAGCTAAACACACGACGGATTGACCTACTATACAAGCTAAACACACGACGGATTGGCCCACTATACAAGCTAAACACACGACGGATTGGCCCACTATACAAGCTAAACAAACGACGGATTGGCCTACTATACAAGCTAAACACACGACGGATTGGCCCACTATACAAGCTAAACAAACGACGGATTGGCCCACTATACAAGCTAAACAAACGACGGATTGGCCCACTATACAAGCTAAACACACGACGGATTGGCCCACTATACAAGCTAAACAAACGACGGATTGGCCCACTATACAAGCTAAACAAACGACGGATTGGCCCACTATACAAGCTAAACAAACGACGGATTGGCCCACTATACAAGCTAAACAAACGACGGATTGGCCCACTATACAAGCTAAACAAACGACGGATTGGCCCACTATACAAGCTAAACAAACGACGGATTGGCCCACTATACAAGCTAAACAAACGACGGATTGGCCCACTATACAAGCTAAACACATAACCTAAACCTTTGTTGTCTGAAGTGAATAGGAGACGCTATTTCTCTTTTAGGGATTTTGTTATACAAAATTCTAAACGCTGACGGTCTCTCAAGTTTGCGAGGAATTTGTTGCAGTTTCATGATAGTTTCATCTATAGCAGGGGTCGGGAACCTTTTTGTCTGAGAGAGCCATGGATACCACATATTTTAAAAAGTAATTATGTGAGAGCCATACATTATGTTTGAAAAATAAAAATTCAAGTAAATGTGCGCATTTTGTGTAATTTCAACACTAAAAGTACGATAATTATGTCTCTGAATTCTTTTTAATAACACTGTTATGCTGTTGCTAATCAATAATAAGTATTTTTTACCATTAATGCGACTTCTGGTGCTGCAATGCAATTAATATGTAGATCAAATGATTCTAAAGAAACATTTTTTTATAATCGAACATTTGTCTGCGAGCCAGATGCAGCCATCAATAGAGCCACATCTGGCTCGCGAGCCATAGGTTCCCGACCACTGATCTATAGGCTTATCTCCTGCAAGTTGTTTTTTTTTGCAATTTCACTGTACGTGCTAGACATGTCTCTTGTGCCTTCGCGGCTGGTTCTAAGACGAGAGTTGATTGAGGGAATAGATATTTGTATATTTATAAATATGGTCCCGGGTCTCAGTCTCCTAAAATAGACTCCCTTTCGGACAGAGACCAGTCTGAAACTGGACAAATGTAGTATGTTCTATTCTACCAACCTATCACCAAGTTGTTAATTCGCTAGATTTGGACGTCAGTCGTCAGATAAGATAAGATATGCTGCCAGATTACTAAGTCTCTTGTAGGCATAGTCTCATCTCTTAAAACTAGAATTTCACAAATGACGGGTCACGACCCTGTGCCGGGCAACGAAGCAACACTACCGGATTGCAAAAAGAAGAAATGTTCATAATATATAGCTCATATTATAAGCTTACTAGCGATACAGCCTACCTATAACAGTATATATCGCCCCCAACTTTTATAGCCCTCGAATTATATATAGACAATAGTAATCTGAAAAAATGTGTGGAAATGATTAAACTCTGTTATTCTTGTATAGGCCAGGGAAAAAAATAATTTTACTTGACCACGTAATAAAATAACGGGATCACGACAGAAAAAAAGTTTGTTAAACGTTCTCTTAAAACATTGGATCGCCCCCACTCTATGATGTATCTAAGATATGCCACATCAGAATACTAGAATTCAACAACGAACAATTATGATGTCCACGTATTCAATGTTCGTTCTCTAGAACAGGGGGTGTACAACGGGCGGACCAATAAAACGACCCCGCCAAGCCTTTTAGCGTGGCCCCATACATAGCTTCTCATTGGAGATTTGAAACAAAATTGTATTAATATTGTAAATAAAATTCAGATATTCGTCTTGTTGTATGAAATTCCTAAAACTGGTTAATGAAAAAAAAATGTTGCACCTTCCTGCTCTAGAAATTAGGCTTATTATCGCAGGTGTGTCGCTCTATATTTAAAGCACTCTATTTATAAACCAAAGGACTTTAGTTTTTACTAGGTCGCGCTGACGTACGGTTATATCGATCTCATTGATTTCATTGACTATCGACCCCAATAAAATGTAGTTCTTGATGAGAGGTCCTGGTAGAATAGCAGGCCTAAGGCCTATAGACTAAATAAGTCATATTATTATTAGAAGTGCCTACAAAAGAACAGCAGTTATAAGGCTTGACATATTAGGTCTTTTGTTTCTATTCAGTATTACAGACTCTAGCAGCACTGTACCCACATTAATATTGTGGATAGGTAGGCCTATATAGAGGTAGGCAGTGGCGGAGACAGGATTGCAAGGTAGGGGTGGCGAATAATACAAAGTAGAAGGGTCGCAAATAGTGTAAAGCAGACGGCTAAGCTACCGTAGTTATTGTTTACATGTTGAACCATTCCATTGAAAACCAAACTTTGAACAGTATAGGCCAACAGCAGCAAAAAAACAGCCATATATCAATACGAAAATTAATAAATAAAAAATTTAGTTAATTTCTTTTACGATAATCGTAAATGTTAACACAAAATGTACACGTCTGCTGTCAACTCTCTATACATTTCTTTAGACAGTTTAAATTTCTCCACACACACAAAAAAAGAAAATATTTTGAAAAATCCTCTGTTTTAATTTTTTATTTTTAGTAGGCCTATCTGGAAGAATAAAAGAAAAGGGGGAGGGGGGGGGGCTTGAGAGAGAAATGGACAAAACAGAGGGGGCAATTATTTTTTTTAACTTTTATGTCAACATATCGTAAATATTGAGCAGGCGTTAAATTGGCCAACTGACTTATCCAGGTGTTGTCTATTTCGCCTGTCTGATTGACGTCACTGAGATAAACCACGAGCCTGATTTGATATAATATTTACTTGACATGGTGTGTGAAAATCAAGACTATTTGAGCCGTTGATACCACGAAGAGAGTCTAGAAAAGTCTAGATCAATAACCAAACAACAAGTCAGAGAAACCCTCATAATTTGAGAGTTAAATATTGGCATCCATTCTGAGACCCACGAATACAATAACACCTACAAAAACGACTGTAAAATTGGTTTCCAAGCGCCACCAGTTTAAAATTTACTTTGGCTCTCCGTCCCCCACCCATCTCCTCCCTCTTCGAAGTGGGGCGTTAAGAGACAAACTTGAATGTATTTATCCGAATTCTATACATGATATTGTGTGTGCGTTTTTGTTTGTTTGTTTATGTATTTATTTGTTTAAAACGAAGTGAAAAAAATGCTTTATTGCCAAGGCCAATAATCTTGGAAAAAAGGATATTAAACGTTAGAATATTTACTATAAAGGATATTAAACGTTAGAATATTTACTATAAAGGATATTAAACGTTAGAATATTTACTATAAAGGATATTAAACGTTAGAATATTTACTATAAAGGATATTAAACGTTAGAATATTTACTATAAAGGATATTAAACGCTAGAATATTTACTTTTGCAAAAAATTTTCTTGAGTTACACTTTTAACGTCACTTGTTGCTGGTTAGATTAATTTAATTCCACTTGTATGTTTATTATTCTTTACAATTCGAAAATAAGTTTAAAACTAAGTCAGGGACTTTCACAGTTGATAATATCTTCAGGCCATCATTAAGTGTTAAGCAATATGTTGACAACAAGGAAACATTCCTTCATTAGTTTTATTTACAGAGACAAACTTGGCAAACTGGCAGAGTTCTCCACACCCAAATGTATAATAATACATTAAAATTTTTGTCTTAAATGAGTCATAAAAAATGCCAAAATAATACTTATTGTCTTAATCAAATAGAGGGATTATCTCCCTGCAACTGTATATTTACTGGTATTTCAATGAACCTTTAATACAAAAAAAATCTGTTAACTATGCTACATCACTTTCCCATTTCTATCTAAATCGCCATTTTTCATACACAGCATTACCTACCCCTGTGTGCAATAGCTATAATCTTCTTCATCATTACTGATATATTGATGATTTATTTTCTCTAAATTCTTCCAGTACAAGAAACTACAATGTTTCATAGCTTTCATTGGACTTTTCAAATAATGCACATTGGCAATGTTTAATTGTGGGCAAATAAATAAAACCATTTCTCAAACATTAAAATATTGTTTACATTTTTTTTTACCAGACATTATTTATATAAAACAACAAATGCTTATTATTTTTGTAATTATTGTTTGTTTTTGTTTTTTTTTAAAACAGAGTAGTTCCCTTGGCTAATAATAGCCTATGTAAAACAATAGTAATGTGTTGTAATTGGTGAGTTATAGTTATAATTTTCTGTGCATAAACATGATAATGCATATTTTATCAGACACTTAAATAGTTGGAGTTCAAGATTTTCAAAAAGAATAAATGAAAATGACTTTGTCACAATGACATGTGTAAGCCTTTATAGGTGCCATAAGAAGTAAAACAGATTTTTTTTGTCCCCTTACTCATTTAAATATGACCACTATATGGATTTAAAGCAATGTTGATCTAAAGGGATACTTAAAAAAAAAACATTAGTGGAGATAACCAAACCATTTCAAGTGCCTTCCTACCACCCACATGTGCTCTAATGCTCCCAACCACCCCAGGGAACTTCAGCTCCCCCAACATCTCCTCAAAACCACTGTTGGGAACCTATGGTCTATATTATAATAATCCCCTAAGTTGGAAAGGGAACAAAACATAATGTTAGTATTGTTATCTAGTATGCAGCAGTTTAAAAAGTATACAACTTCCAGCTCAAAACCCTTCAATTTTTTTAAATCAATATTTAGAACAGTATAATTGTCTAGTACACCAAAAACTATATAGCCTTACAAATACATTTTGCTCACCCATCAAGGCTTCCTCTGTTTCTCTGCTGGGCAAGGGTGGCAACACTGGGAAAAGAGTAGAAGGGGACACCTGATGGGCAACGTTGGGCTGTTGCCAAAAGGATTGTGGCAGAGCTCGCAGCTTCATGGGAAGGGGCTCTGGAAAGTAGTTAAAACAGAGCGACTTAAGAAACTGAAATAATAAGATTAAGAAATGTCTATATTTAAATGACAATTATTGAATGACATACTGAAGGAAATGGCTAATCTTGACTGTTTCTGGTCACATCCTATACTAACCAAATATATTTATTTTCTGGCCTTCATATTTTGAATTTCACATTTTCCATAAGATGAGAATATAAAAATGTGTACATTTAATACTTTCCCTGGGAACTACCCTTAATGTTTATTCCAATTTTTGATTGCGAATGCAAAAAAAAAAATGTCCTCATGAGTAACATCTGTTCGTAGATTGTGTTACCAAAACTAACTTAACATTATTTATAACCTTAACCAAAAAGCAACACTAGATTATATCCACAATGTAAGAGTTAGATGATCTTCTGTATTTTTTAAATGTTATTAAGAAAACTTAAACATAACCTATATGTTCATCTCAAACTATGAAAGTTCATTGACTCAAGTATTATTGCTACTTTGTCTCATTTTAATGGCTTAAGAAACTAAAACAGGTTGTCTGTTATCTCATAATTATAAAAGAAGCCATAAAGAAATATCCCTATTCAGACAAACATTGCAATTTCAGAAAAATTATTATTACATTATGCCTGGAATGATATAGTTACAATAATGCATACTTATCTTAAAGTTTAATTTGAAATAAGTGAATTTGTTATTAATGGCAGTATAAAATTGAAATATTATCAACACAATTTTGGAATGAAAAAATATTGGCCTTAGCCATTTCAATGTTTTTATAAGCTTGATATACCAGATAATAGCAATAGGCAGGCTACTTTTAAAAATTAGCATAAATATGACTTATTTTTTTCAAGATTGCACAGAATTTCAGGACTTTAAGCTTTCTTAAAATGTTTTTAGTAAGTAAAATCTGATAATTATATTTTAGACATACAGGAGATACATATATGTTTGACTCTCAGCCTGGGATGGTCCTAACTTTCTGTTTAATAAAAAGTCATGATTTTTTAACCCGATTACAATATTTATTTTAGATTACTTTCCTATTTTTTTTCAGTAAATAATTTATAAGTATATTAAAAAAAATTATTTTAGCTTAATGTTTATTGTAGTTTATAATTTTTTTATCTGTAGTTATAGGCCTTTATAATTTGATTACCTGGACAATGCTGGGCAATTTAGCTTGTAGATAGATATTAAACACTACATTAAGGATGTAAAGCGTATACAAATATATATGATTTTACCCAATATAAAATAAAACATTGTACAAAGATGTTTGATGTTATATTGTCATGAAATTTCAGAATACAAAAATGCTTATATACCTCTTTTAGGTTTAAGTTTTGGTGGAGTGGCCTCCCTCTTTTTAAAACCATCCCTCAAACTGCTCAACGTCGCATAACTCTTCTTCTTCTTTAAACAATTTTTCAGTGACGGGGCAACGATTTCTTGGGCATGGTGTTTAAAGCCGGGTGGCCTGACATAGATGGGCCCACTGGAAGTGCTGCTGGATGGTGAAGCGATGTTATCATAATCGTGATCATGTTCATATGCAAAAGCAGCAGAAGGGCTACAAGAACCATCTGCAGAACTGACAGGGTCAATAGCCTTTGCAGTGGCGTTGTTATATGAATCAGTAGTCAGGAGCAAGGACTGAGCTTCACTACTGCTTACATTTAGAGTGCTAGCTACATCAGCTTCACTTGCATTTACGTTGTGTGTGCTTGATTGTGAGTTTGTGGCAGAAGGAGCTAGATTTAAATTTGCAGCTAAGCTAAGGGAGTTCTTACTGTTGTTGTCAGTTTGAATGTTGTTATTTATCACACTGCTTCCAGAATTAAAGCTGAATAGAGTGTTGTTGTTGTTGTTTAAGATGATAAATGATGTTGGCACAGAAGTATGTGTAGGATTAGATGAGCTTCCATGGTTCAGATTAAATGTCACTAGATTGTTATTCAAAACCCTAGGACTAGAACCAGAAGGGCCAAACTTTTTAGAATTTGTATGCCCTCTTGGGCTTTTTGTTGTCAAGAGAATGAGGCTGTTCTGTTTATTTCCATTTACTGGAATTTCAAAAGCTGAGACTCTTTTCTGAATAGGAGGAGAGTGGTCAGTAATACTTTGATCGCTGTCTTCATCATTACTGGCTAATGAGGGAATAGAAATGGGAGCTGAAGGTCCATGTTTTCCGCCTGTAGTTTTGGGATGAGATGGAGGCTGGGGATGAAACTGTAGAGACATTGTTTGACTCATGGTGCTTGAGAGATTTCATTGCTTATGAATCAAAGCCTGGGAAAAGAAAAACAATATGTCACTTTTAAATATATATTTTTTTTAAACTTTTGATTAAACCTGGGCTTACTTTATCTTTTTACCGGTAGGCTGATATTAAATTATCAGTAACTAAATGTAAGGCTTTAGTTTTGATAGGCCTATTGACTATATAGTTTATATATTCATTGATTAATCTAGCTATACAATCCTGTTTATCTTACAATAATATAAATAGGCCTTATATATATAGTATAATTTATTTGCATATAACACCTAAAATATAAGGCACGGTGGCTGAGCAGTAGAGCGTTTGCTTGGCATACCAAAGGTCCTGGGTTCGAAGCCTGGTGAAGGCTAATAGGGTTTGTTCCCGGGAAAGGAGGGTGTCCCTGTTTTTACCCAGCTCCAATGAGCTACCTGACAATATATATAGCCTAGTTGGAGTAAAGTGAAGTAAAAGTTGATGGGCATTGCGCTGGCCACACATACCCTAGTATGCCATGGCCACCAAAACTGGTGAACGCTGCTTCACCGGCACTATATGATCAATTTGGTCTGACGGGTGCTACTTTATATACTTATAACTTAAGTTATAACGCTTATAATATATGAACTAAGCTTATCCGGACCACAGATGAGGGTAGGACGCAATAATCTTCTTTATAGAAGGAGCGTCTGTAATGTATAAGATATATACGTATCACAATTTAAATTGAGTTTAATCCAATTTACAGGACTTACCTCAAGTAGAATGTGTTATTATTTATTCCATATATCATATATAGGCCTATAGACTATAGGCCCTATAGCCTAAGCCTACAGGTCTATGCCTATATATACTATATTGGCATTATAATATAGTATTATAGGCCTATATATATCTATTCTCTATGCCATCATAAATCCTAAAACAAATTTTTTTAAATAACATAAATCTACAATACGTAGATAGCCTATTGTTGATCTAAACTAATGTTACAATAGGTCTATAACTATTACTAAAGGCTATTTAGCCTATGCAGCCTCCTCAACAGGCATATAAGATATATGCAGCCTCCTCAACACGTTTAAAAAATCGTTAGTGCGTGTCTAATAAATTAATTATAACTAAAACGTAGGCTAGGCCTTAAATTAGGTCGAATTAGATTGTAGGCCTACCTATGTAAAATTTGACTGTATACTTATACTGGTGAATGCGAGTGTGTGTAGGGGCCTAATCAATTAGCCTTTATAAAGATATATCATGCTTACACTGCACGCCTAACACGGGCATGAATAAACTTGCCTTAACCCTTAACCAGTTCGATATCATACGTAGGCTACGTTGTACACGAATTTCAGCTGATGTGTAGAAGTGAAACTCTATAAGCTATTGATTGGTAACAGGATTTATACGCTCTGGCTCTGGTCACAAACAAGACTCGAATCGCCAGTTCAACGTGTTTTCTTTTATCGTTGTCAAGTATGGACATGACAACTACCCTAGTCCTGGAACACTCGACAATAACAACACAACCTGACACTCATAATACTAGGTCACTAAATAAATATCACATTTAAAACTTCTTTTATTAATAAAATAAAAATAGCAAAGTATAATAGTTACAAATATAAAAATATAAATTGTTATATTGCATTAAATACCTGCTCTTTACCGTGTACGAAGTATCACATCAGACTGTTTTGGTTCCATCGGATTAAACAACAGGCGTCGTCATGCACGCTTCCTCGCCATATCGAGTTATCTGATTGGTCTGCATTGATAAGTAACGTTTGTGACCTGACCTACTTACGTGTTAATGAGTCAAGTTGCAATGGTAGCACGCACAATATCGACTATTTTAATAATTATAATTTTTATTTAATGATTTGGCTATTTAAACATTTCTTTTAAGTTAAAAGAATTTCTTATATACCTTATGTGTTAATTAATGGAACCGTCTAAGACATAGATTAGATTTATATTATAGATGTAGCCTACATCTTAGATCTAGCTAAGATCATTAAAGATGTAGAAAAGTTATAGGCCTAGTTATATATAGTCTAATTTTTCTACTATACCAGGAGTCGGCAAGGCAATTTAACATAAGTAACGCGTGACAAACTTGGTCTAGTCTTGTATTTTAATTAATGTTTTAAATGATGTTAATTTTAAGTTAATGGTTTTCATGTTTTGTTCAGACAAGACAACCCATTCCATGACAGGATGACTCTAGGGAAGAAAGAGGAGGCCTACTTAAGCTTATATTATATGCATTTGACGATGATTTGTTCTTGCATAATATATATGGGATAAGAAAAGTGTTTTTTTTCTTTTTGTTCATCTGAGCATTGTAATAGATTTTTATTGTGTTGTATTTTTAAGTTGTAATTGTATGCTTTAATTATCATTATATGTCATTATTACTACTTTAGGCCTACTCTTTGCAGTTCTGCCCTTTAGGCCTAGGCCTATATTTTTTTGTTTAGGTTTAGTGATTTACTATTTTATTATATTTTTTAGGTTTAGGGCCTATAGTGATTTACTTAACACCTATTGGTGTTGCTCTTGTCAGTTGTGAATATTCAGTAGTAGATCTAATCGAACCTTGCTGTTTTTTTTAATTTGTTATAATTGTTTAGGACTAGGCTACATGTTTTCTTTATTATAGTTGATGGGTCCCGTGCAAAAGGTGCATATTCTAGTATTATAGTTATAGAGTATAGAGTCTAGGTCAAACTATAATGTGAGATAAAATTTTAGTTTTATGTTCTTATTAGGCTACATAATTTGTAAATGTTTAATTTTTTATTTTTTATGAAGCCTTATGTTTTGTTAGATTTTTAAAATTACTTCATCAATATAATATGCATATTCCAAGATTTATTCATCAATTATTATTACTCCTAAGTGGTTTGCATTTTTAGTTTGGGTTAGGTATTTTCCATGAATGAAGTAGGCCTAGTTTGTAATTGGCTGTTTCTTTTTCTTGTATAACCTACTCTTAGGGGACGTCCATTAATTACGTCAACAATTTTTTGGCGATTTTTACCTCCCCCCCTCCCCCTTGTCAACAACTGTCTAACTTTCAGAGACCCCCCCTATATCATTACGTCAACAATTTGTTACCCCCCCCCCCCCCCCCCCCCCTCAAAACAAGAAACAAAATTTTAGACCCTTGCTTTTATGTTTAAAATAGATTTGAAACGGAAAGGTTTATACAATATATATAATATACTTAATAGTAATACATTTTAAAACTTGTTTAAAAGATGTCAAATTGACTATAATTCGCACAAATTAGGCGTAGCCACAAAGAGGGTGTAAGGGTGTAACATGGTTCCTACCCCCTCACTCGCCCCTCCCACATATTTTTCCAATCCGAGGATCTTAACAATATTTCTTTCCTTTTTGTTTACTATATTTCTTTTCATATAAATATATTTTTTTTTCTAATTTTACGTTTCGCTAATGAGCTTTTGGTACAATGTTAATTGTTAAATAGTGTAGGGGGAAATTGTGCACCAGTTGTTAATTATAGCTTTCTATTTTAACCATATTATGTTCACTATTCCTTCTTGCATTATTGTCCCCACACACACATAGGCCTACATTATACACACTGTAGTTGCCCTCCCTGTCCTCTACCTCTCGAACCTTGCACTATTTGCCACCCACACCTTGCAATCCCGGCGACGCCACTGATACTAATACAGTTTTATCTCATACAATTTTTACAGAAAATTGGAAATTAAAACGTAAAAATTACTAAATGGAACTATGTAGCCCAATCGACCTGATTTTAATGTTTCACCTATTATAACGTAGTCAACAAATCTATATGTGTAGATCAGAATTAGGGATGTTAAAAGGAAATAAGGTAGGCTAAGTATTTCGTAGTGGTGTATTTCGTTCTTCATGTGGTGGGCCACGAATTATTTTTCTGAAGACAATATTTTAAAATAACCGTGTTGGAGATTCCCACAATACACTTCATTCAATGTTGTGCAAACATTACCTATAGTCTTAGAAATTTTAAAACTGAGCAAAATAACTAAAGAACTTGTTCTCCAATGGATCCCTGGGCATATACAAAATGAAGGAAATGACACTGCCGACACCTTAGCTAAAGCTGGAGGCAGACAAAACCAGACAGATCCATCTCTACACCCCGAAGAAATAAAGGCAATACTCAAAAGGAATGAATCCGAAAGATGGTCTGAGCTGCAACAAAATAACCCAAAGATTTATGCTTACTACAAACTCTCCCGCCAATTTCAACACATCATCTTCAGACTAAGGACTGGTCACAACAGGCTAAAGCAACACATGTTCCGCAAACTACGAATCGGAGCAAGCAAAATGTGCCCCTGCGAAACAGCTCCCGAAAATGCGGAGCATGTCCTTCAGACCTGCCCTCTGTATCATTCTACCCGGTCAGCCATTTGGCCCCTGGGGGCTACCTTCAACGACAAACTGTTCGGTGGAGTAGAGCAACTGGCAGCCACGGTGCAGTTCATTACAACTATCGGACTTGTTGTCTGAATCCTCCCAATCATAACATTTGAGAACGAAGAAGAAGAAGAAGTCTTAGAGAGGGACTATTGTGGTTTTTAGTTCCATTGTCAATCCCAGCCTTCGCTTACAAGGCTTAATTAACGAACGCCAGTCTCTGGCGCCTAATTTAGTTGTACTGAGCGGCAAAAAAATGGGTTTCTGAACGTACTCTGCAGACAGTTTGTTGGTGTGTTTGTGTTCCTTTGTTATTTCAGCCACAATGTCTCGCCAGACGTCCGGCAAAAGGAGGACATGTCCTCCTTTTTAGACTCTTGTCCTCCGTCCGGCAGGCAAAGCACAAAATCTTTAAAATGTTCGGCTTTTTTAAATTATTTTTTTTGTAGGCATTAAGACAAATACATTTAAAAAAATATATTAACATGTTAAGAATATAATTGATAAACAGGTGATGATTTGTACAAGAAAAGAATTATCCTTTTTTTTTAAAGACTCTTGCATGAGCTTTAAAGTAAGCTTAGTTTCCATAATTGATATATTTGTTTTAACGTAAAACCATATTTTTACATGCTATCAATGTAAGTTGAACAGGGCAAATGTAGAATTTTGTTGTGCATTTTTATTATTATTTATTTCATAAAAAGTAACATTGTTGACGTCAACTTTTCTTGACCTCCCCCCTCCCCCATGTCAACAATTGTCAAACTTTTTTAGACCCCCCCTCCCCCCTATTTTGTTGACGTAATTAATGGACGTCCCCTTAACAGTTGGTATTTTTCTGGGTGAAAAAAACATACTCCAGTTAGATTCCAATTTTTATAATTAATTTATCTAGACCTTTATGTAAGATTTCTTTTTATGTCTTTATATTGTTCTGTAAATTATGCTTTCATGTGCAAATAACATTACTTTTGTTCCCGTAGTGATGCCATTGATTTTGACATATTATTATAAATTAGAAATAGTAGGGGCAAAGAACAGTTTCTTGTGGATCATCTAAGTTTACATTTAATGGTAGGCCTACTGATTTAGAGCCATTTATTATTACCGTTTGTTCTCTAACCCACTGATATAAAGCTGGCTCTAAGGTTGCTGGTTCCCTAAGAAAGCTGAACTGCCGTGCCCTAGGGATCATTATCACAACCTTCTAATCGCCTTTCACCACCACGGACCTGTGGTGGTGTCTTATACATTACAGATGCTCCTTCTATAAAGAAGACTATTGCGTCCTACGCTCACCTGTGGACTATTGCTTCTACAATAGCGAACCTTTTTTTTTTAGACCTTTAAGCAACATTCTGCAATGGCGGGCAATGGCTATCCTAAACAGAATCTGGACCAGAAAAAAATATTAGTCTCCCAACAAAGCTCAGACTTTACAGAGCCTTTGTCAAAACTATTGTTCTGTATGGATGTGAGACCTGGACGCTGCTATCAGCAACTGAATACAAGCTCCAGGCCTTCGAAAATGAATGCATGAGAATAATACTTCGAATCTCCTACGTAGGCCTATAAAACAGTACTAATACGTAGGCCTATGTGTGGGACAGAATATTACCAATTGTAGGCCCTCAAGATAACATTATGACAACAATCAAACGGCGCAAACTGACATGGTTCGGTCATGTGTTGCGGCATAATAACCTGCCTAAAAAAGGTGGACGTCGGAGAGGCCTTCAGCAGAGATGCTTGTTCGACAACATAAAATATTGGACAGGGCTGCAGTCGACTCAACTATTGATAATTGCTCAAGATAGGCAAAAGTGAAGAAAGTTGGCTGCTGAGGTCCCCCAACGACCACAACGATCAAGGGATTGATGATGATTGTGATGATGATGAAACAACATATTCTCACTTTCAGGTAATCCTTGACCTCGTTCTAGTTTATATAATACGACGCCCAGAGAATCCTTGCCTGTTGTTGGTACGTTGAGCCGGCTCTGGTTCTGTCTTACCAAAAACTGGTTTCTAAATGTGCATTTAGCTACAACTCAACCAAATTATATGCACAGCGGAAAAACCCGATTAAAAACAAATCCAGTGTTGGTTTTTCTTTGTTTTCTTTCAGCATCAAAACGTTTCGTAGGATGTAAACTATTGTAAACAAACTATGTGAATGGTGTTGTACAGCGATGCTTCTTTCTTTGACTGTAATGTCAGATGTGGATTTTAAAAGAATGTGGCTTCAGTTTAATAAAGTTATATGAGAATTAGTGGTAGCACTATGTGTAGGTAAGAATTTTTAAATGTTGCAAATAAAGTGGCCTGTGCCAAAAAGTAATACTGATACTGAATCGCTTTGATCATTGATATGAATTAAGTTTGATAATCTAATTTGTCTAGCATTTACATTATTCAAAATAGTATAATTTTTTTAATGGCCCGATTAACACTGAGATGTCCTAAGCAGGACCAGTGAAAGGGAGTGCAGCCGGTACATTGCTCCGGGGTCCATGAAGCTCAAAGGGGACCCATAAAATACAGCACATATTAAAAAAACTAAGGCCCCGTTTTCAACTTTAAAAAGGGCCCAATGTTAGCCTTGCTTTTACATAGGCCAATTATAATCCTCTCGGCGACTTTTTCCCCCCAAGTCCCAAAAAGATTGTGCTGCACCCCTCCCCCTATTTTCAAAAAAGTAAATCAACATTTATACAACAATAAATCTTAAAATAAAATTTAAGTCCATTTATTCTTATAAGAATCATCGGCAAATATTATTAGAAAAATTAAGTTCTTGCGCCATACGATGTTAAACCCCCATTCAATTACGATTCTGCTGTCTTGAAGTAAATGTAAAAACAAATGTGCGTCTCAGAATTGAAAACAGCTATTACAGATTGAGGCTTCATTGTTGTGTTTCAGTTTTAATCAGCCAATTAAAATATAGGCCCTATGATTCATTACATAAGAGTATAAATATTGTTTTTAATAATGCCTACGCATTTTTTTATTTAAAACTAAGTAATTTAATTTGAAATGAAGCACCCAAGTGGTAATAAGTTTAAAATAGAACATTTGAAAATTACCCCAAATAACGGACAGTTTCTATTAGACAAAACAACAACAATACGCTTTTTGAACGAAAATTTTAGTTTATTGTCTTTCAGCTTTCACCTATAAGACTACTGAGACTTCAGAGTAGCTTTGTCGATTCAAAGGTTTGATTCCAATAATTTAGACAATCGACGACATGGATGATTCGGTGAAAGAAAACTATGGTAAATATTATTGAGCTTCAACTTACTTATCACGTCACAAAAATAAATAAATAAACAAAGCGTTGAGCTTTCGTGGAAATGACAAACAGTAAGCTCATACGCATTTGCAGAGTTCAGGGTGAAACGCCTGTGGAGACCGTCTGAGAGTTGACTGCAATATTCTCGCCCCGACTGAGATAGCTCGCTTGGTGAAGGTTTTTATCAGCAGGCCATGAATAAATGCAGGCAAAGGTTGAGGAAGTCGTCTAAGCTCCAACCTTTTCCAGGCTAGCTTCATGCGAGTTGCCTGTATGGCACTTTAGGTCCACTTGCTCACTAAGCCCACGTGGCGTAGTTACATCTGTTAGACCCATAGAACCATCGGGGCCTGCCTCGTAGTCCTGTAATATAGTCTAAAGTTGCACCGCCCGAGCGGATTTTGTCTGACGCGGGGATGCCCCCACCCAAGGCGAACGTATATCCTGAAAGCCGCCCTTGAAGCCAGACTTAAAGGAAAATGACTGTATACCCTTTCTGACGTCGTACCACGCCCCACCCCGAGGGGGCACCAGAGCTTGACGTGGGGTACCACCTCAGGACAAGTCGTTTTAGCTCCCGGCCCCGCGGTGGGGCAACGTTATCACCACGTCACCCATAGAGACGGTGGTAGATGCATACGGCGACCGCAGTTCCACGCATTAGCCAACCGGTCTGTCCCGGGGAAACCAGTGGTTGAATACTTCTCCAATTTAAGGCTCATGGATAAAGAAGTGAGGGGATAAAAGCAGAACTCCTGACTTCCCATTTAAACAAGCCGGGCAATCCGTTCAAGAGGTGAACATTTTACAAGTATTTATCAATATATATATATCTATATATATATAGGTCATATATATGTGTATGTATGTCTTTGTGTGTGAGTGTGAGTATGTGTGCGTAGTCGTGTGGCTTTTTATAACAGGAACAATCCGAAGAGCGACTTACTTTGACCTTATGAGTGCCCACCCACGGCCTATGATAACAAGAGTTGTAATGTTGTTGTTGTTTTTTTAATTTCGACTTTGACTTACAGAACAGTGCGCCAAGTGCTTGACCACTACGGTCATCTGGACAACACAAACAGTCAACCGCTATTACTCAGCTCTGCACATGCTAGTTTTGGTTGGCATTCTCATGGCTTTCAGGTATTTTGAAAAGCATGTATTGTTTTTTAGTCATTACTCATGCTTTTGTTCTCTGGGAAAAGTTCCGTCCATTGGAGTAACACAATTTTCTGAGTGTCGTATAATAATATGCTCATTTCATAAATCATATTTCATAAAAAAAAAAGTATTAAGAAAAATTAATGTCCGTTGACGTAATATTGAAATCGCCCCCAAAATAATTTTATTGATAAAAATGTTGCCTCTCGAGTTATTACACGTTTCTTTTATAAGTCTAATAGCTTTACAAACAAAAAACAAATAGCGCTAACATTGTTCGGAGGTGCTCAGAACACGAAGGTATCACGGGACGATTTGTTAGTTCAATCGGCGTACAACTTAAATGTGCATGATTTCTGTGAAATGTGTAGCCAGCTACTGCCCAACGAATAATGAAAGGATCCACAAGGTTAAAACCCATGTACGTTGTGGCACGGTAGCCGAGCGGCAGCGCATTCGACTGGCGATCCGAAGTTCGAATCCTGGTAGACGCTAGGATTTTTCCCAGGACGTGAGGGTGTCCCTGACCCTTGTTGGGGTAAAGTAAAGGCTGTTGTGCATTGTGCTGGCCACACAATCGCCTAGTATGCCGTGGCCACAGAAACTGGTGAACGCTGCTTCACCAGCCCTACGATCAATTCGGTCCGAAGGGTACTTTACTTTACTTACGTTGTGGCATATAAGACTTGTACGTTTTGACGACCACCGCTACACGTCAAAAAGAACTTCTTGTGATATCTAATTCAGGGGTCAGAAACCTACAGAACGCGTGCCAGACTTGGCACGCAGAAATATTTTCAATGGCACGCGGAAGGCTAAAAAAAAGCAAATCAAGTGTCTTCTATAAAAAAAATTGAGTGCTTGAGCAGATTACTTTTAGGCTGTTGGCACGCTGAATGAATTAGAAATACCACTTTGGCACACTATTAGCAAAATGTTGCCGACTCCTGATCTAATTCATTAGATCCGTAAATGACTTTAAACTACTGGCCCCAGCCAGTGCCGTTGCTAGGGATTTGGGGGCCCGGGGGGCTTGGCCTTTTTAGGGGCCCCTGCATTTTGACATTCAATATTATGATATAACAAAAAAACAATTCGAACTCCTTTGGGGGCCCCCCCTCAAGTAGGGGGCCCGGGGGGACTTTAAAATTTTGACCCCCCCCTCCCCCACCCAAGCTACGCCACTGGCCCCAGCACATAATATTATTCAGCTCATACGTTTAACGGTCCGCTTAATAGTTCCCAATTTAGTTGTTTACCTATAACTGTGTGTGATCTCAGTATCATAGGCGGATACGTGTTTCAGCAAATCGAAGCCACACACGAAAGGACCAACGCAGAGGCGATTCTTACCAAGCGGGGAACGGTAAGCAGAACATTGTCCAGTATACGATCGTGTGTGTGTGTGTATTATTGTGAGTATGTGTGTGAATATGTGTGTATTTATGTTTGTGTGTTTACGTGCGAGTTCATGTGATTTCTGTATTTTTATGTGCATAATTGTAACTGTGGTAACGTGTGTCGCTGTGTGATGTTTGTTTTATATGTGTGTTTACATGTAGGGTTATGTAGATAGATGCTTGCAAGCCTTTGTGTAAGACTTATGCATATCCGTGTGTTTGTGCATGTTCGTGTATATCAGTTATTAAGGTGCGTGTCGAGGGCGTTAAGTTTGTATGTGTGTGAATTTAGTGTTTGTGTGTAATGTATGCGTGTGTTAGTGTATTTGTGTATATTACAGGGTATATGTGTGTGTGTATTAGTGTTTGCTTGTTGCCATGCGTGTCGCTCAGTAGGTGCATTCGCGAGAGTGTAATTTTAAACAAATAGATTTATCGTTTGAGTAGAAACATGTTTCGAAAAAAAAAATCTTTGTCTATGATAATATCTATAAATTTCTACAAAACCACGCACATACTAAATACATACTTCTATATCTTCTCACTTGTGTCTATTATCCAAGAGATTTGTCTTATAGAGGTTATTAATTCGCTCGTTGAACATAAACTGAACAGGTTATAGATTCGGCCACTAATAAAAAGGACGGTGCTGCGCAAGACAAGGGGAGCGAACTGACTATTCTCCAATACGAAGGCAACTTTATCAAAGCCATTCAAAACGGAGTTGTCCTGTATAAAGGTGAAGCTCAGACCCTGTGGTCCTTCGGAGGGTCCGTGTATTTCTGTATGACGACCTACACCCTTCTAGGTAATTAATTAATTAATTGGTCATTTATATAGCGCCTCACTCCATGCTAATGCAAGCATGCTCAGCGCGCTCATAAAAACAAAACGACAATAACACTCTAAATAGTTTTAAACAAGTTTTGCCGATGGAGGCACGAAACGACAAAAACATTCTAAAATATTTTTAAACTAAGTTTTTTGCCGATGGTGTACTTGATCAACTTAGTTGAAAAGAAATGTCTTTAAATTTTTCTTGAAGGCTTTTTTCTTTGTCACAGAGTTGTTCAGTGTCTCGGGTAAGCTGTTCCACAGTGAAGGCGACACAGAGTCAAACGAGAGCACACCAAGAGTCTTTTTCCAGCGACCATCCAAACATGGAATTTCCAGGAGAGACTGTGATGAAGAGCGCAGCATCCTTAACGGCACATGTTTCGGTATGAGCTCTTTGAGATAGGCAGGTGCTGTGCCTTCCACGCATCCATAGGCAAGGGACATTATCTTATGATCGATGCGCTTCGTCACAGGGAGCCAGTGGAGTTCTTTGAGAACTGGGGTGATGTGGTCATGCTTCTCTACTCGTGACACAATGTGTGCTGCAGTATTTGGAACTTTCTGAAGTCTCCCCACCTATTTCCGGGGCAACCCCCAGAGGCAACTGTCACAATAGTCTAGTATTGACTATATTGTAGCAAAAGCATTGGCTGTTTTTCTATTTATTAGAGGTCACAGCTGACTCGGGGCACGAAGATGGAAGGAGCAGTCCCTAACCACAGTAGTGATGTGTGGACCCATTGTTAATTTACTGTCGATGATAAAGCCCAGGTGTCTGACATTGTTGGACAAAATGACATCAGAGGCCCCTACTTGAATAGATGGAATATCGACTTTCCTAAGATTGAAGTCTAAACCGCACAGAATTGCCTCAGTCTTGTCGTCATTTAGTTTGAGTTTGTTGGCAGTCATCCAGGCTTTCACCGCTAGACAGCAGTCTTCCACTGCATTAACAGCGGCAGCACAATCATTATGATCAGGGTGGAAGCTTTTGTACAGCTGGGTGTCATCCGCATATAGTTTGCGAGATAATCCTTGGCTATCAATTATTCTGCCAAGCTGGCTAGTGTAAACGCAAAAAAGGATAGGCCCTAAAACTGAACCTTGGGGTACGCCACAGATGAGAGGAGTGGCTTTTGATAAGGTTGATAGAAACTCTCTGGGTCCTGTCTGCCAGGTAGGAAGTAAACCAATGAAGTGCAGTCTCAGTGATGCCCATCTCTTATTGAAGTCTTGATAAAAGTAAGTCGTAGTTGATAACATAAAAGGCAGCACTGGGGTCCAACAGAACTAAGATAGTCAGATCACCATGGTCAGCACTACATAGAACATCATTCAGGTCACGTAATATTGCCGTCTCACAGCTATGCCCAGGACGATAGGCAGATTGAAATTTATCAATCAGGCCATGTGTGGTTAGATGTTGTAAAAGCTGCTGAGAGACAACCCTCTCAAGAGGCTTCGATACATAGGGAAGGTTAGATACTGGGCGAAAACTCTTGCAGTCACTAGGATCGAGCCACTTTTTCTTTAGTAAAGGCTTGATGACAGCAGTCTTAAACATTTGTGGGACTGTGGCTGACTCCAGGCTACTATGATACGCACTAAAACTGGAAGCAGAATTTCAAGGCAGTCCAACACAATCTTCGTTGGAATGGGGTCAACAATTGAGGATGTAGGTTTAGAGACAGAGATAAGACGCCTCAACTGCTCTTCGGAAACTGGGAGGAAATTTGTCAAAGAAATGCCAGAAGATTACTTCTCCACAATGGGTGGAGTAGAATGATTATCAAAGCTGTTTCTAATCGTTTCGACTTTTTCATTAAAAAAATTCAGTCGGTTCAGTCGCTCACTGGTGCAGAATGCAGGACGTTTTCTGAACCATTAAGACAATATAAGACTATGACAAACTGTTATATTACACGACGTTTATGGCAACCATCAGGATGGCATGGGCACTATTATAACCGCCTAGATGACATGTCACCAATGCGGCATTGCAGGTGGTACATTATCTTGACCGTTCAGATGACGTGAATTTATTAAGTTTAGTTGACACGACCTTATAAAACACATTTATTATTGCTCCAGCCATTTCAATAAACAATATAGTGATTTTTAAAATTCTATAATTTTGTAAGTTCTGTTTAAAAACATCTTGTATGGGCTTATAATTAAAGATGACATGTCTGCAATAGTTTCATTAGGCTTACAAGACTATTACTAAGAACAACTCACTGGTCTGGGCATTTTTACTTGCTGGTTTCTTTGTTCAAAGTCTTAGAAATTAGACATTGCGAAAGCAACCTAACCATAGGCACGCTTTTATGTTTACATGATTTGGGTCTTCGGGCAACGAACATTATAGCCAAATATTAAAGCCAAACATTATATCCAAACATTATATCCAAACATTAGGCCATATCCTAACATTATATCTAAACATTATATCCAAACATTAGGCCATATCCAGACATTATATCCAAACATTAGGCTATAGCCAAACATTAGGCTATAGCCAAACATTATATCCAAACATTATATCCAAACATTAGGCCATATCCAAACATTATATCCAAACATTAGACTATAGCCGAAAATTATAGCCAAAACCAAGAATGAAATTGTTTACGTCTTGAAAAGAATTGAGTTAACTTCGTTTTAAAGTTCGGAAATAAGAATAACTGGTGAGATAAGCGTCTCGAAACTGGACAGAAAACAAAAACAGGTTAAGAGAGAGCGGATATTCTAGCTCTAGGCCATATTGGTAGCCCCAGAAACCTCACGTTTTTAACAGCTTCGATGGTTACCAAAAGTAAATTATAGGCTACTAAGGTCCAAATATAAATATAGAAATCTACACTTAAAAAGTTTACGCTCCAGTGACTCTATATTGCAGGGTATGGTAATCTGGCACCAAAAAGTAACCTTGGCCGCGTCATTGCCATAGTCTACAGCGGCTTCTGCATTCCCATCGCCACGCTGATCATCGGGGATATTGGTGAAATCTTCCTTCAGATGTTTGAGTTTACCTGGAGGCTAATCGCCAGGTACCAGAACTTAAAAGACCTTTCTCTTTGGTTAATACATCGGCCACTGCAATTCGCACAAAAGAGCGCCCTGAGCATGCTAATTTAATAGCATGGCTAGAAGCGCTATAAGAAATGCCCATTCTTATCTTATCTTATTTTACCAAAATTGCCAGCAATAGGTGCGGTGGTATTTAATGTTGATTAGAAATATTGCACATTTTTGTTTTAAACCGAAACAACACCAACGACAACAACACTAGCTGCTCACCCCAAAAACATAACCATATAGACAACTATTATTTATAAAATGTATAGTGTCAGTAAATACTTTTAAAACGAAGCTCAGTGACATTTACTTAAAAATAATAATTACTATATTAAGGTATTTATTAAAATTTAATGTATTTAAAACAAGATGATGAAGTAGATATTTAATTTTATGTATTTTCTGGTCAACTGGACCATCTTACTGGGGTTCAATTATCTATATATATAACAGTCCGCATTTTCTCCGACAATTTACTTTAAATGATTGAGCACTCCATGTATATATATCTCAGTGCGCTACAGAAAGCGAAAGGGGGATAAGTGTGAAAAATATGAAGAACTAAGAATGAAACAAGATTGGTCTTCCCTCAGGAGAACCTTTGTATACATTTAAAAGATAGAAAAATAATTAAGACAATCCACTACTATTCTTTTAATAATCATTTGATTTAGCTAATATCAGTTTGATCTAGATCATTTTACTGTGACACTGCACTTGCCTATCATCGATAGATCATTACATAAAATGAGTTTTGTAAGGGCCTGCATTCCATCATCACAGTCTTTATTGGGGAAATAAGTTGTCTGGAGTGCCCTTCTTTAAATCTTGCCTCGGACACGCGTATCTCATTCCGAGACTAAAGAATACATTTAAAAGAGTTTGATTAACTGTTCGCTTTCACTAGTGCCTTTCCCGCACCGACATCGGCAAACGAATTGTAGAAAGAAAGCGCACCGAGCTTGTTAAATAGAATTGAATGAAAAGATGCACTATATAAATCATCCATCCTTTAGTTTGCTGGCCACTGAAGCTCGATGGTTAGTCTGTCATCTTCTAAGTCTCATGACGTCTCCCGTTTTATGCCACTCCCTCTTTTCCTTATTTACTTGACAGCACTTGGCTTAAACACCTCAAGTCTCAAAGTTTCAGTCTCTCTATCTCTTTCTCACATACACTAATGACACATTACTCGCACGAATTGTAGGCCTAACACTTAGATCTACCGCTACGTAAACAAAAATCATTCTTCTTTCCTTTCAGATGGAACTATCGACGCGCACTGAGAAAAGAAAAAAACAAAGCAGGCAATAATATCTACTCTCAGAGAATCAGATCGTGTGGGATGGACGGTAGACTTTGGCCAGCTCATATTGATGCCATGATCCTCCAGGAGGAGTACTTAAAATTGGGTAGCGAAACAAGCGAAAGGAATATGGAATCAAGGTTTTACGAAAATGGTGAAGCCGTTGAAATTGACGCTTTTCGCGGACACGTGGGGACCTTGGGCGACAAGATTTTACTCTTAAATACTGGACGACGACAGTGCACAGGACAAATACTCTCGTGTGATGCGAATGAAAAGAGAGGACGTGAACTCCCCATCCTGTCCAGGATTGTGTTGTGCGTGATTGGTGCGGCGCTGACTTTGATGGGCAGCGTGTTTCAAAATCTTGTCGCTACCCTAGCGTGTTGTCGATTGTTTCAGAGGTTGATAAACAGCTCAACGCCACAAGGTAAAGACTTTCTCCATTCAAGGTCCCTGTCAAGAGACACCGCTAAAAACGTCACCCCCATATTTGTTAACCGACTTCTATGTGGGACAAACGGGAAAAAGAATTTTGATGACCCAAAATATAAAATTAGACGAACGTCTGAAAGCAACATTTACAACGTGTCAAGCAGGCTAGCCAGCCCTGAAAATTTTACATTTTCCGGAGCTTATCATACTGTTTATGTAAAAGACATCTATGATTCGAATAATTTAGTTCACGAAGCTCATTCAATAGCTCTGTTTTCCCCTGGAGATGCTTGCAGTACAAATGTTTGTGCTAGTGCTCACCAGAAAATTCATCATGCCGTCAACAGAAATAATAGTCTTGAGAATTCCCAAGCTCTGAAACGCAGTAAGGGCTCGGATTACATGCCACCTGTCAGGGAATTTTTGAGGAGTCAACTGTCTCAATACTTCCTGGCGTCGCCCTTGAGGTGGTTCTTTATGATCAAGATGATTAGAGATCGTTTCTCCGCCCACAGCGAGCGCAGGCGAGGCGTGAAAGGCGAGAACAAGAACAACAACTCTGACATTTGGGAAGATCCTACAATGGCGGACTTCGCCATGTTCGGTATTGACGATACATCCAAAGCAGCGGCGGAGCACGCTGACGTACCGCAGTCCTCAGTGCCGATCCTGATGACTACCATCATGGGCTTTGTGTACATTGGTGGTGGATCCATCGCGTTGAGCCTTATGTCCGACCAGCTGAGTTTCTTCGACTGTTTCTGGTTCATGTTCATCTCAACGCTGACCGTCGGCTACGGCGACGTGGTGCCCGCCGACCAGGAGCTGATGATCTTCTTCCTTCTGTACATCTTCATTTGTCTCAGCCTGATGTCCAACGTCATCAACGAGATCTCGCAGTTCTTCAACGCCAACGTGGCCAAACTGAGAGACATCGGCCACGATGCAGTTGGCATCATCAAAGCCAGGAAGGAGATAGAGATCAAGAAAGAGAAATCCAGCCAAGCCCGTAAGCACTGGAAGATAGTACGAGATCGAGTGAAGAAAGGCAAGATTCCAAAACGTCTGATTCTAGAGTCCAGAATGTACAAGGCAAAGCTGCTAGCAGAGGAACGTGAACAAGTTAGGTGGGCTTTCAAAATCTACTTCGAGTACCTCTGCTCGTTGAAGCAAGGAAAACCCGCAGAAGTTCACCACGAAGAACCTGCTAAGGAAGAAGCCCCAGAGGAGGCGCCCGCGGAGGAGCCAACGTCGCCGCCGTCGGACGAATCTCCAACACCAGAGGAGGTGGAAGAGGAGGGATCGGAGACAGAGATCGATGTAGTGCCAAGCGAAATCCCGGAGCCGGAGGAAGAGGAAGAGCTGATACTGATCGTAACGGAGCCGGAGAAACCTACCGACGAGGACAAGAAGTTGACCCGGTGGCAGAGGTTCAAACGCTACGTGAAGCGGGTCAGCAAGAAAGGATACCAGAAAACGAAAGCTCTCACAAAGAAAGCGATCGAGAAAATCAAAAATTCAAAACTTGCAAAACTTTTAAAGAGGAAAAAAAAGACAGACACCGAGGAAAAAACCGAAGAGGTCATACCAAAGAAACAGCCATTCTATTTTGCGTAACTGGCTATGCGAGAATAGCAATTTTTGTAAGACATATAATACACTTTGTTTGAACCGAACTTACCAAAAATATATATTTATATATTACATGTTATATACATATCAATCAAAGATATTAGTCATTATCTGTTGTTATCAATTTTCGTCTTTGTTTTTTCGTCTTTTGTTTTTAACTTTTTTAGTTTCCATTTTTATTTTCCCCCTTCTGTTCCAAGTTTTAAATAAATGGAGGAACAATCGTTTTGAAAGTTAGAACGCATAAGTATGACAAAAAAAGGCTTAAATTTAGGCTTTAAACTTTATATAAAAACAAAGTTTATACTCGTAATTTTGGCAGTTTGAAATAAACTAAAAACTTTTAACTATAAAAAAAACTGTACATTTTCTCGGATTCTTAATAAAGACCACCATTGGCAATGACTATAGTGTCAGATTTAAAGTACCACTGTTAAAAGATTTGAATGGATTCGGAATCTAATGGACCACAGTTTAAGATATCTATAGCATCTAATTCTAATGGACCACAGTTTAAGATAACTATGGCATCTAATTCTAATGGACCACAGTTTAAGATAACTATGGCATCTAATTCTAATGGACCACAGTTTAAGATATTTACGGCCTCAGACACTACCGGAACACAGTTTAAGGTATCCATAGTTCAAGTTTATTATTACCAACTAGATGACTATGGCCTCATATTTCAAAGGTAACAACGGTCGATAATGCAATTCATATGACAAATAATTTTGTAACAATTAATAACAACTTTTCAACACCCTAACGTGGCTATGGCTCACATCTAGAAATTCGAAACTTTAGGCGTAAAACCTGATTTCATTGACAAGTCTTAACAAATATGCATGCATAAAAGGTCGCATAGAAAGACATTTCCGGTCTTATTCGATCATTTAATTTAAAAAACGTGTTACTGATTGTACCAAAAGCTGTAGGAGATTAAATTATTTTCGTTTCCCAAAAATAATGCCGAAAGAAAACGATTGATTGTGAAAGTCAGAAGTAAAATTTCACCATTTTATACTATCAAACTTATTGCTTAATGGAAAATAATTTTTGTAATTTGTTTTTATGAAAAAACGCATTGTGTTTTTTAATAACTAAGAAACGCAACTCTTGACTTATTTATTTTGTAAACAAAGAAAAATTTAACCTTACGCGACAAACACTTGAGCATTAATCATCGCCTACTCACTTTTGATGTTAAAAACGGATTCCTCATAACTAATCTTGTATCCTTTGTATAATTCTAAAAGACTAGAACTGGCCGTCAAGGTTGAAATCAATTGTCGAACACCCGCAAAAGCATGCTTTTTTTCCTCCCCCCCCCCCCCCCCCCCCCCCCCCCCAAGGTGCCAATGTGTGGATAGGCATAAAACTTGCGCACTTAAAATCATGTTATTAAAAAAAAATAGATATGACCATAATAGTTAGTGCATTAGTTTAGGGATACAACTTTAATATAAAGAAAAGCAATCATTTCACCAGACTTCAAACCGTTCTAGACTTAACGTCACAAAGCTTACTAGAAAGGCACCACTTATGAACACCGCCAAAGGTACCATTTCTCCCTAGTTAGGCCACTGCGTGTTTGAGTTTGTGTGTACATTTGTGTGAGTTTGAGTGTAAAATATGCAATTTTAAAAGTTAAACACATCAAAAGAATTATACTTTAATTTTAAATCGTTTTGCGTGTTAAAAAAAAAATTGGTCCATATGTTCAGTAACTCTTTTCATCTATGTTGGGGCTGAGAGAAAGATGGGGAGGGTTGGGGGTACGAGGTAGCGAGACACAGAAATCAAACTTTGTATTTGCTTTTATTATATCTAAGCACGCGTGTAAACTCGGCCGCACGTGAAAGAAAGGCGTTGTTGTCTTTGTTGTTTACAAGGGGCAATAACAAGACATTTCGTGATCCCACACAAGCGGTTAGTTCCCCTTTCACTCCCTCACGTCGCCGAGAAGATGGGAGGAGGAGGGGGGGGGGGGGGCTTCATTGTTTACATTTTTATTTACCTGTTTTGTTCTGAAGTATTCAACAACAAATAAGTGATTTCAAACAATGATACAGACACGAACAAACACTAGAAATGAATACAATAAAGCAATGATCCATTATATTTGTAGTTAGTATATAAGTTGTAATCGAGAAGTGTGTTTTTACTGCTGTCCCCTTTCTGAACAACTTCCAATACCTACGCCTTACATTAAAACATGGAGTGTATCACTAAGCTAGCTATTTTCGGTAAGTTTTTAAACACTAACTTAGATATTTTATATTTACAAAACAAAATTATTATTATTATTTTTTTTTTTCGAATATTACTGTTTTTTTTAATATTGTGTGCTCGCAGTGGAACGAACTTTTATGTGTTTTAAATTTTCTGTAAAATGTTTCTTAATGTTTTACTGTTAACCTAAAACAAAAATGTTATAATCATTGTTACTTTTTAAAACTTTATTTACATTTAACGTGTTGGCCACGGTGGCCGAGCTGGCGGCGCGTTCGGCTGTCATACCGAAAGTCCTGGGTTCAAATCCTGGTGAACGCTAGGATTTATTTTCCTAACTGGAGAATGTCCCTGAGTTTTCCCATCTCTGATGGGTACCTGACTCTAGTTGGGGTAAAGTAATGGCGCCTGTGCATTGTGCTGGCCACACAACCACCTAGTATGCCTTGGCCACAGAAACTGACAAACGCAGCTTCACCGGCCCTATGGATCAATTCGGCCCGACGGGATTATATATTACTTTAATTCGTTTTTTTTACATTTAACGTAATTTAATTGAATCAAACTAAAAATTTGTTATAGCCAAATGAATTTAATTTTCGAGCAGCGCAGTACATTTAGCAGTGAAGTAGCCCAATGTAATGAACTTATTTTACCGTCGAAGTGAGTTTCTCAAGCCAAATTTTATATAATAACTCAAAGCAACCACCGATTTGTCTAGATAGCTTGTAAATTGAATCTGGCTATTTCTAAGCCATATTCTTAATCACTTATGACTTTAGCTCGAAAGTGTATCGTCTAAGAAGTGCCTTCTCACATAACTGTTTTTGTTTCTTCAATTGCTAAATACTGCTAACATTTATCAAATATCTTTTAATTAAATTAAATTATATATTTTTTATATTTTATATTATTTCTAATTAAAATATATTTTAATTAGAAATGAAAAGGAACTTTACAATTTTACTTTTAAAGAGCATTGCTCATTATAGTTTTACTGTGCCCATGATTTTTATTAAATTAAAAGGGGAGAGAATGTATGAGCACTGTTTAACTTAACGTTCATTTAATTTTGTTGCGGTTATTTACCTTTGACTTCATTTTTATCCTTTTCTCTTTTTTTTTCTGGGACTATTTTTCACAGCCGTGCTTGTAGTATTGACTGTAGCACAGACCAATGAAACAGATATTATCACCAACTCCACTGATCAGGTTAGTGTTACAATAGTTCGAGAGTATTGTACTTTTTTTGTTCACTCCAAAATGTTGCTCTTACCTCAAATACAAGTAAAAAAAGAAAATATAATTCCAGTATCTCAATAAATACTGCAGAGGCTTTAGCAATATGCCTGGCATTAGACATTGCAGAGGAATCAGAAAACCAAAATTTTGTTATTTTATCCGATTCGTTATCTTGTCTTACTGCTATGGGAAACTGTAATACCAGGAATATATCTGCCTTGGACGTTTTGACAAAATACCAATCAATATATGAAAGAGGCAAACGTGTCGTTTTCTGTTGGGTTCCTGGTCATGCAGGGATAGATGGAAATGAAAAAGCTGACAGAGAGGCTAAAGCCGCCCTGTTGTTATCAGAGAGTATTATCCCAATACCATATCGAGACTTGAAACCTTTAATAATTAAACATGAAAGACAAACATGGACTAACTTCTTGAAAACCGAATGCAATAAACTGCAGTATTTGGAAAATTCAAAAACCTGGCATGATACAGGCCAACTTGTTCGAAAGGACGCAGTTATTCTCTGCAGACTACATACAGAACATACGAAACTAACACATTCGTTTATCTTAAAACGAGAAATGGCCCCAATGTGTGCTTTCTGCAATGCCAACTTAACAGTGTCTCACATTTTGTTGGAATGTAATACATTTGATGACATTCGACGTAAATTCTATTACTGTAGAACTCTTCATGAACTTTTCGGCAAAATTAAACCAAAACATATAATAAACTATATTAAAGACATACAACTGTACAACAAAATCTAAAGATATAAGAACAATAAAATGGATACAAGAGAAAAATGACAACAACGTTATCAAAAAGGCTCTATATAACCTTCGATGTTGATGAGCCGGAAATTCAACAATTCAATTTTAGCATTACACCGTAAAATAGATAATCGCCTTCTCCCCCCCCCCCCCCCCCCCCCCCCCCTACTATTGAACGTTAACATAATGCCACAAAAGTGTTTGCTGAAAATATTTATTCGAAATTTTACTTTTTAATTTGCCACCAACACACACGGTGGTCTAGCGCTAGAGAGTGGGTTGCCATACCGGAGGTCCCGGGATCCAATCCAAGTAAAAACATCAAGATTTATTTTTCGAGGCCAGAAAGATGTCTTAGATTAGACAGGGGGGAAAGTAATTGACGACTGGCCGCACAATTCATTAATTGCTGGCCATGGCCACAAAAACTACTGAACTCTGCTTTTAAACAGTCTAAAAAAAGGGTAACCTTTACATGTTTATTTATATGCCAAAGACAGAATCTCTATAGACATAAGCATGTACAAGTATGAATAGATTCTTAAGACAATATTTTATATAGCCTAGAGTTAGACCGAATAGCAATTATGGTTATTTGGTCTCAGTGTAAGTACAGTATATTTCGTGATTTTATTCATCAGTAGTACATATAAACACATAAACATTTTAATTGTCTAAGAAATAAAAAACTCATGACTAAGTTCAGAACCTCTTGTCACTATACAAAATAAACACATCGGGGTAAAATGCTATAATTTTTCTCTCTCATATAAACAGCCATTGTATTACAATATATTTAATATAAACAAATGGAAACTACTACATACTGTTTTTTTTTTATTTTGTGCAATTTCATTGGACCATCCAATGGCGCAATAAACATGATATATGAAATATCACTTATTAATTATAAAAGTAATTGAGTTTATTGTGCTTTTTGTTATGCTTTTTATTTATGTAGAATTATTTATATATTTATTTTTTTACACACAAAAAGTCATTTTAAATTTCAGTCTGTCCAACCCACTGACCTATAAAAGTAATGGATTAGGCCCGGACACCAATATTCTTGATGCAAAAAGCAAATATTATGCTTTCACTTATCTATAAAATTATATTTCTTTAACACTGAGCTGTAAATATAATTATTTCATGTGACTTAGATTTCCTTTTTATCATAGGCCTATAGATTTGTTCTAATTATAGGTTATTTATTCCTATAACTCGCTTATATGGATAAGTATGAATAAGTGCGTTGTGTAGACTGTTTAGTAACTTTTAGCTTTCGCTGGCCTCAATTTGGCACATACCCATTTTTAGGCGTTATTAATTCTTTTTATAGATCAGTGGTCCGACCGCATTCATCTCAGAATGTGTGTTGTGCACTCCTACAATACCTACAAAGAGAATCCAGACTCCTCTGTTTCATTTTTAATCTGTCTTTTAACAGGCCACGCCCCTGAGCTGTCTCAAGTCGGATGGCCTGATGGCCAACTGGCAGGACGAAACATGCAGCAGCTACTTCGTCTGCGACAACTTCGTCCTGAGAGTGGTCAACTGTGAGGAAGAGAAGGCTTTCAGCATTGTGGAGCACGCATGCGTCGAAAGGTAACAAAGGGCCACATCCGTTTCCACAACCGATAAGGTGGCATTCAATTAGACACACCCAACCAATTCAAGACACACTTTAAGCACGTCTCTTTTTAACTAGAGGCAACCTTTTGAAGTAGACACGCCTATTTAACTAGACACACGTCTTTAAACTAGACACGCCCATTTAACTAGATAAAATGTTGCGCTTTTTTTAAAACTCTCACACAGCGATTAAGCAATTCCAGACACCTATAATACAGTAAACATTATCGAAGATTTTCACAATTTGGTTGGCGATTATTTCAATGAACACACCCATATCAAAATATTCCAAACGTGTAGCACCCTTTACTCAGCAACACAGTAATTTAAATGTGTTGCCTCGAACCGAATCCACCCATCTCTCATCTGCAATTTGGAGGTTAATTCTTAAATACTCACATGTCATCTTTGATATTAAACTCACAATATAACGAAAACCTAACAA
Source organism: Anisus vortex (assembly GCA_949126835.1). NCBI lineage: Eukaryota > Metazoa > Mollusca > Gastropoda > Planorbidae > Anisus > Anisus vortex. Next base: position 18,753,930 of record OX421507.1, read on the forward strand.
CCTAATCATGCATAATAGTTAGAATAATTTAGTTCTATTGAGATTTTCAAACATTGCTACTGTTATGATTTTCCCAACTAAGGACTTGAGTCGATGTCGATATAAGTATTAAAGCTTTTTTTCCCTAGCCTATATCTACTTCAAGTGGTAAATCCGTGTCAGTTAAAATATGAAGATCAACATTCTTATTTTAGCTTTTTTCGCTCTGATTTGATTGTCCTATAGCGGTTTTTTTTCTAATTCTACCGATAACCGAAACCGTCATGTTACTTTATCCTATCTGTTGTTGCATGCGTTTCTTCTATATAGAAGATTGTTGTGTCAAACGCTTATCCGAGGCTTGAGTTTTTTCATCTTGCACTTTGATAAGGGATATCAGTTATGTTAAGATGTTGGATTTCCTGAATTGTTGAGGCAATTCATTTCATATTCTATACCACTCAAGAAAAACAAAACATTTCTGTATAAATATGGAGTAAAAATACATTTCGACCATGTCTTTTGGAGTATTTTAATATGATATTATATTTTGATGTATAATAATTCCCTTACTTTGTTGACTTATAACTGCAACTTATTATTGTAATTATTGCAGATCAATTGTGCAATGTGAGGAGCAAAATAACGCCGTCAGACTCAACGTCCGAGCTGCGGCCATCTTGCGCCAGACGTCCGACCCCAGCTACGTCATGCCCGACCTGGACAACGAGGACCCCAGCAACCCCATCAGCGAGGACGCCCGCGTCGCCGCCATGCTCCACTCCTTGAGGAACCCCCAGTCTAGCCGCACCAAGAGAGCAGCTCTGAAAGCATTGGGAGTCCCTACAGTCTCTGATGTTGTTGGTGAGTACAGACAACCGTATGCCTCCACTGGTAACAAGGCAAATAGTTCAAATAGTGAGAAATCAAACTATCTTGCATAGCCAAAATGTAACTTTTATCATTAGCCATAAGGTTCTCAAACGTGAGAAGTAAGGGTGTGATACAATTACCATTCATTTTGCTGGCATCCCATTTTATTTTTGGCATTGCCCACTGCCTTTGGTTCATTGTTACCTACACTGTGATAAGTTTGGGAGGACGGATGCTTGGTTTTCAATTCACCATCAACTTGTTAGCTCAATTCGTGACGTATCACAAGAAACCGTTGACTCAAAACGAGTCCAGTAACATGCTTTCGTCCATTCTAATAAATCATCGTTTGAATGGTTAAATCGTTAAATCAATACAAGAAATCAACATTGGTTTTCAAACAGAGATAAGCCGATTTATTTTAATAGTATTCAACGGCACATGTTTATGTCTGTAAAAGAAAATAAAAACGTTTTAAGACAGATTGCAATTTACAAGTTTTAAAGGAGATCTGAAGAAAAATTAGTACAAGCATTTATTAACGTATGAAAATAGCCAAACCGGTGCACTGGCTGTTTGATTTTCCCAAGACAGCATTTTATAAATGTGAATTATTAGTTATTAGTAATGCCCATTCTTCGTAGCGTAATTTGATGGAGCGACCGCCCCCAGGCGCACACAGTTCTAATAGGCGCACCCGCCCCCTTGGTGTCATATTTCAAAGTTACGCCACGACCCATCCTCACTTGAAATGTTTGCTTTTTTTATACATTCAAAGTTACATTTAGCGAGATCTCTTACAAGCGGTCTTCGCTACATTACTTCCACTGAGCTATATATACACAGAGTGCTCAATCACTTAAAATAAAGCTTAACAAAGTGGAGAAAATGCAGACTCTTATATACAGATAAGTGAACCGGGGCTAAGATGGCCGATTCGACCCAGAAATACATAAAATGTAAACACTTTCCGGAAATGCGTCAATGAAAAATTTGATGAAAAAGAGCTTTTTGACACTGAACATACATTTTATGAATAGGCCTATACTCTCGTATTGGTTTTACAGAAATTATTAAATATGTATTTAATTTGGATAGCTCAGTGACATTAACTGAGAAGTAATTATTTCTATATTACGTTATTTACTAAAAAAAAAATGTTAAGTTTAAAACAAGATAATAAAGTAAATATTTAATTTTATGTATTTCCGGGGCAAATCGGCCATCTTACCTCGTTTCACTTATCTATATATAAAAGTCCGTGTTTTCTCCGACAATTTAAGTGAATGAGCACTCCATGTATATATAGCCCAGTGATTAGGCCTACTTCTCTGCGTGTTATTTCAACGACACTAAAATATTTTCATTAGAGCCAATGTAATTACTCGACGTTTTCAGATTTCTTAAAATTACGTGCGGCGTTTTTTTCCCGCCTTTTTTCTTTCTTGACATCTCTTTTGTCCTTGGATCTATTTTTATTTAATCAGATTTTTTTCTTTGTTTTTGTTTTTCTATCTTTTAATTTGATTGCACATTTTCCTATCTTTCACAATGTTTTCTTTCCATTTGCACGTTTTTGTTTTTCAAAATGTTGAAATCTTCTCCCATTTATCTTTCTAAATCCGTCGTTCATTCTTCCTTTCTTTCTCTTATCATTATCATTCGCACACAATGCATAAAAAAAAACGAAAACATTTGAAAATAAAAATTAAAAACATTAAATTAAGTCTAGTCTAGATTTTTTACACAAAATTTAATTAACAAAGTTTAAAACTATAAATATAAAACAATTAAAAGTCTTTTTCAAAATACTTTGTCAGTTTATAAACAAGATAATTCGATTATTTTGGAAAAAGAATCTCAAGAAAGTTTCATTGTAAAATTAAATCTTAAGAAAATTGATCAATTTTCACCCACAGAATCCCTAAACGTGACATTCCCTGACAGCATCTGTGAAAGGATCCATTCCCAGACGGCTATTATCGAAGCACTGATGAACGCCATCCTGTTGACGGAATCCGGCTGCAGAGACCTGTCTTGCGGAATCCCTCTCCTCCGTCTGCACTGCCCCTTCGTCGACGTAGAGGATGAGGAGGAAGACTCTCACAAAGCCAACGCCACCGCCCCTGTCCAGTTCGCCAACCTGATTCAGATGGACGCCAACAGCACCACCGGTAGCGACAACTCCAACAACAGCAGCAGCATTAGCGAATTCGACAGTGCCAGCAACGCCACAGCAAGGAGTAACAGCACGGCTAACAACGACTCGTCCGCCACTAACATCTTCGGGCTTGGACTCTTCGACGCGTCGGAAAGCAACGGAAATAAAAATGCGGAAACTACCGAGCCTAACCACCAGCAAGGGCAGACAAACGGGAATATCAACTAGATTGATATATAATGCATTTTGACGCGCAGATAGCTTTCAAGATGAAAATAGAAAGTTGCGCTAAAATGCAATTTTACCAAAAACAGTGCAATATTACTATAATATTTGCTATTCTTTGGGATGAGGGAAAATCCGTTTCTTTTTCACATAGGAATAAATCTACCATTTAAGATGTGGTGACTGGTTTCTATTATAAATTACAAAAATGAAACTGAAAAAAAACAAGATAACATTAGAAAACAACAATTTATTTTTGAAATAGAAGCTCCTGTTTTGTTGCTGCTAGCTTAATCTTAGAATTGAATATATATATATTTAATATATATATATATGTATATATATATATAGGTCCAGTAGTTTTACAGTTAAAATATGTTTAGAATCGTTATGTAGGCTATGTGTTTGTGTGTGTGCTAAGTTTAGCGTTGTTGTTTAGTTGTACAATTGTGTAATAGTTTATATGTCAATTTATCCTTTGTTGAAAACAAAAAGGTTTTGTTAAGACGTTTAAATACCTAGCAATACTGTACTACGATAAATGTATAATTTCTATAGTAACAGTAATAGCCTCTTCTCTAGTGATGCAATCAAGGCATATCATTGAATCGTTAATTATATATTCATAAAAGAACGTTTTACAGCTCTCTCGATTAGAATAATGGCCTGAATAATTGTATGCAACTTTTTAACAACAATATTCAGAAACAATAGCCTATAAAAAAAAAAAACACTCCAGAAAATCATTAATTTGTCTAACATCTCTTATTAAATGTGTTTCTTCTGTTTTAATTAATTGTAATGTTATTGTTATGTTGTTGTTTTTAAATTTAAGCTGTTTTTTTTTAATTTGTAGAAATGATATTAGTTGTAGAAATTAGGTCTTGCTTAATTATTGTTGTAAATGTTTTATTTTTAGTTTAGTTATTGTTGTAAATGTTTTATTTTCAGCACTATGTGTGTCAACATTAAAGAAATCCTCATTATAAATCGATGTGTCCATTTGTTTGTTTACTTTATATAAAAGCGTTAAGGAAAGAAAAGAACGAATTTCTTGATTTCCATACTGTAGAAAAAATAATAATTAAATAACCATAAACGTTTATGATTTTAATCACCCGATAAAAAGGTCTTTAGACCTCCAGCTAAAAGCCAGGATTATTTTGTGTGCTTTTTAGTGCTAGTCTTAATGGAATCAATCTCTGTGTGACATACTTTTCTAATTAATTATAATTGCTTTGAATGCTTTGGGCACATAAATTATCTATTAAAAATTTATTTTCCCCCAAAATATAATATATTTTTCTATTTCTTTCTCTCTCTCTCTCTCTCTCTCTCTATTATCTGTCTATCTATCTTTCTTTCCATCCATCTGTATACCTTTTTGTGTATCTATCTATTTATCTATCCATCAATAGATCTAGCACCTCATGACCAAAATATATTTCGACATGTCTAAACGTTTGTCTGTCCCCTATTGCACTAAATATTTCTAAAATCGCGAAGTATTAACCCTTCCCGTACCGACCTACTTCTATCTATGCTGCCTTCAGTTCCGCTATATACGCGCCCGGGACTGTAAGGGTTAAACAAGCAGTAGCTCTATTGAACAATGTCATAAAAAGAGGCCCCCCTCTTGCAGACATCTTTGAATCGGAGGTGTGGCCGGCCTGCAGTCCTCTTTCCCGTGGTTAGTTCTGAGTATAGGATGACTTTGGGGATTCTGCCATCCTCCATCCTATACACATGTCCTAGTCAACTGAGCCGACGTTGGCGGATAAGAGTAAGCATTCTTGGCATCCCAACCTGCTGCAGCACCTCGTTTTTTTTGTGACACGGTCTTGCCAGGAAATTCCGTGTTTGCGTCGGAGACAACCGCATGTGAACAGCACTCAATCTCTTCTTTTGTTTGTACTATATGGTCTCTAGTATATTAAAAATCAAATTGTGTTGTCTATTTGAAAAAATATACCCATTGGATAATATTAAAAATCATCCTATCAATCCATAAAAGACTTTCATTAAATGAATGTAAGACAGAAAGAAAAAAAAAAGAAAGGAAACGGAGAAAGACTGCTCGATATGGGGAATCGAATTGACACAGTGTTTTTGTTCATGTAAATTCAAATAATTTAGATAGTCTAGCATAGGAATCAGCAACCTACGGCGCGCGTGTCAGACTTGGCACGCAGAGTGATTTTCAATGGCACGCGAAAGTCTCCAAAAAGGCAATTTAAGTCTCTTCTACAAGCAATTGAGTGCTAAAGCATGATGACTGTTAGGCTGTTGGCACGCTGAGTGAATTAGAAATCCTACTTTGGCACGCTTTTATCAAAAGGTGGCCGATTCCTGGTCCATCATAAATTTTTTCTTGTTCTCGATTCATTTTTTTTTATGTAGTCTCGTTCTTTATTGTGCTTTTTTCCCAACATCTTTGTTGAAAGCAATACGAGTGCGTGTATGTGTGTGAGGGCGAAATATGATGAGGACGAATCAACAAGATTGTCTTCGTCTTGCAACCTACCCAACAATGATGATAAATAAAACTTCACAAGAGACAATATTCACAAACAGAATCTGAACAGATTAACTGGTACGACAGACTTTTAAATGTTTTTTCAGAACAACTTTATTAATAAAAAATAAATTTTTCTTGCTGTTACTTTCCCTTATTAAAACAAATTAGGTTCAATTTCGTTGACGAAATAAAAATACGATTTCCTTTCTTCAAAATAAAAATAAATAAATATATATAATAATAACTTTTCCCATTTTTTTCTTTCATAAATATATTTTTGTGGGCTAATAGGTTACACTTTTTTTATTCAGATGACGTCATTAAGAAAATGCAAATCAATATCAGGACAAAACAGAAAAAAAAAACGAAATGAAAACTATGAACAATTTGTTTCGATGACGTCACGAGCTAACTAATAACAGGAAATGGCTTGGAAGTAGCAGGTCTGGATGTAGTTTCTTTTCTGTTGAACCCTTTCCAAATCTTCCCGGCTGGCGCCAAGGTCTTCTAGAGTTTCGTACGTGATATCAAGGACTCGTCTCAGCAGACGATCTGCAATTTCCATGTGCGGGGATGGTGGCTGTAAAAAAAAAGATTGAATAAAGATAAATGTACTTAATATATATAAATTATGTAACTGTCGTCTGCGCATAGAACTGTCACCAACGGGATATGCGCTATATAAGCACCGTTATTATTATTATTATTATTATATTTAATATGTTTCATATATTCCTTCTATATAGAAGATTATTGCCTCTACGCTTAACCGTTGTTTGAGTCTAATTCCTCATTTTAATTAGGGTTTTAAAATGATATCAAGTTATTTGTTTTCCTGTTTTTATCAGGACACCCATTCCGTGCCAGGACTCCACTCAGTAAGAAAGACAATGTCTTGCATATGTGATAAGAAAAGTGTCTTAGCCTTAATTTATATTAGCATTACATTTGAATTATGTTGCGCTGTATTTCTAAGTTAGAATGTAATACTTTATGCATCATTACTACTTTGAATGAATAGTTGTTATAAAATTACGCCAACTGCCCATTTCTGAGATAAAATGTAAAAAAATGGCGTTTTCGCTTCATCCTTTTTCTAACCACGGCTAGTTAATTGAGTGGATAAGTCGCATTTAAAATTTCTAACTAATACAATTCTTACATGTTTAACGGTTTTCAAGTAACGGTAGTGCAGATAGGATTAAGTGGCTACTAAACTGATATCTGGTTTGAATCCTAGTAAAAACGCTGGGATTTTTACGTGTTTTTTTCGGCTCATGAGGGTCTCATATAATCTAAGCTAGCTTTGATGGCTACTCGACATCAGCTGAAGAAAGTCATTTCTACTGGAGACTGTTTTGGCTACATAATGTTCTTGTAGGTTGTGCCCTGCACACTGAATGCTTCCCCAAATAATATTTTTTTTTCTTTTACTTTAAATCAAATAAAATGAGGTTTAAATCTTAGAAATTTTTAAAAAATTTAAAATTGAGAAATAAAAAAATATATAGTCTACATCATAACTTCTTAAAGAAAATTTACGTGACCCCTCTCCCCCCTCCACCCACCCCCAAAAAAAAATAATTAAAAAACAAATAAAATAAATAAATTTGAAACTGAAATAAAAAATGTTTTCCAGAATAACGATGCGAACAAAGTTTTTTTCCTGCAGGGTTATGTTCAATTTTAAACTAATTAGTCTACTTAATTCTTTTTTTTAAAGAAAAACTTTCTTATGAAACAGACATATATGACATAGTTATTTTGAAGTCTAAGGGAAGGTTAATGTTCTGCATAGCATATATCTTATCTTCTTATCTTATACTATTATGTTACAGACACTCTTTCTATACACAATAATTATTGAGTCCTACGCTTATCCGTTGTTTAGATTCTATAGTCTTGCATTTTCATTCGTGTTTTAAGTGATGCTAAGTTACTGGTTTTACTTGTTTGTTTAGGTAATTGATTCCATACCCGGATGCCACTTGGGGGAAAGAAAAAATTACTTAAATACATTTGTTCTTGCATATGGGATAAGAAAAATGTTGTTTTTGTCCTTATATTTATCTAAGCATTGCAATAGATTTTTAGGTTGCGAATAATACAGATATCTATTAATCATCAGATTTAAGGTTATTCGGTGTAGTTGGGTTTTTTTTTGTGTCTTTTTTTTAATAGTTGTATTCGTTTGCAATCACCATGGAAGGAAAAAGTATGACATTAACACAAAATTAAAACCTTGACAATATTAATGACCATCTGAGAATTGTTCTTCTCTTCAAATTTGTCAGACTTCCAGCCAATCGTGTTATAATTAGCTTCCCATGACAAATCAACAAACTCCTAATTAATTTGTGTTGAAAACACATCTTGTTCTGTTTTTTAAACAAGGATATTAACATCTTTTTTAATTCCTTAATTATTCCCCTTGCCACGAAATAGTCGTTAGCAGAAGACTGCTATTTCCCCGTGAAGATAAATTTATTTCTTACGTTTATTTTGTTTGTTTAAAATTTGATTTTTGAAAAAAATAATATTGCTCCCATCTTTTGCATAGATTATAACTGGAGACGAAATACCACTGAAAATTCAACTCGCCAAAAACCTCATGATATAAAAACAACACAATAAAAAAAAACAACGGCAATCTAAATTAGAATAAGGAGCAAAACAAAAATAAACTAAGCAAAAGAAATGTATCTAACTAGACAATTACTTTATTTACCAGGTCAATCTGATTACTTTTCGAAAGAAATTATAATGTGTTTATTTTTAGCGCGAAAAGAAACCTAATTTTTTTCCTAATTAGATCTGCACCAAAACTTCAATCCAATCATAAATTATTCCAAAGACTATAATAAGATGGACCGCTTGCTTAAATATTTCTTTTATTTGATGACTCGAATGACATATTTTAGTAATTCCCGATTCCCGTTTGCATTATATACTTCCGGTCTATTTAATCTCAATAATCTAATTTTATTAAAATATGGGAAAATATGTCTAAGCAAAGACTATTATAATGAGAAGGACCGCTTGCTCTATAGAGCTGAATAGTTTGTGAATAGTGATAGTTTGCGAATACGTGGCCTTCGTTGTGCATTGAAGTCGATTAAAATTGTATGAGAAAGCTACTAAATAAAAATATTGCATTTAAATATAAATATATTATATATATATAATTGTACTTTTTTAAATAGCTTACAGCAGATAATACCCGATAACAGCTTAGATATTTCACTCATTAACTCACTCCACATTCTCGCAATAAAATTCAATTCAATTCAGAAGCAAAGAAAATTTACGTATCTATACACATTTGTCTCAATCTCTCTCCCTCTCTCTCTCTTTCTCTCTCTCTCTCTCTCTCTTTCTCTCTCTCTCTCTTTCTCTCTCTCTTTCTCTCTCTCTCTCTCTCTTTCTTTCTCTCTCTCTTTCTCTCTCTCTCTTTCTCTCTCTCTCTCTTTCTCTCTCTCTCTCTTTCTCTCTCTCTCTCTCTCTTTCTCTCTCTCTCTTTCTCTCTCTCTCTTTCTCTCTCTCTTTCTCTCTCTCTCTCTTTCTCTCTCTCTCTCTCTTTCTCTCTCTCTCTTTCTCTCTCTCTCTTTCTCTCTCTCTCTCTTTCTCTCTCTCTCTTTTCTCTCTCTCTTTCTCTCTCTTATTTCTCTCTCTCTCTTTCTCTCTCTCTCTCTTTCTCTCTCTCTCTCTTTCTCTCTCTCCCTTTCTCTCTTTCTCTCTCTTTCTCTCTCTCTCTTTCTCTCTCTCTCTCTCGCTCTCTCTCGCTCGCGCGCTCTCTCTCTCGCTCTCTCTCTCTCTCCCAAGATTGTAACCACTCAGGAAGGTATTATCTAGCCCTAGTGTTAACATGGCCATACCGTTTCAATATCCATTGTACACGGCTTGGACCTGAATTCTTTCATTACTCTAATAACTCTAATACTTTATCTCCGAAAATCCGACCGCGACCTCCGCCCTCCATTTATCACTCTTTGTCCAGGCATCGAACGTACCACGCCCACCCACTCTGCTCTACCTAGATTCATCCTTTATCCCTAATCCATGCTAACATTACCATCCATCTGGATAAATCTAATTTCATTATCTATTGTCATCCTAATCTAAAAACCCTCACTTTTTTGTTTTACTGCCAACGAACACGTATTCACTTACACACCCTGACACACACAATGAAATTTACACTGACATTCACACTGATACAACCACTGACACATACTTTGACACACAAACTGAAACACCCGTGAAAACCCCCACTGACAAACACACTGATATACCCATTGACACATACACACTGATGCACCCACTGACACATCAACTGACACACCCATTGACACACACACTGACACATCCAATGACACACACACTGACATACACTGACAAACACACACTGACACACACAAACTGACAACTGACACACACTGACATACACTGACACTTACAAACACTGACACACACACACACAGTGGCATGCACACTGAATAACACACACACATACTGACACACACACATACTGACAACTGACACACACACTGACATGCACACTCAAACTGATGCACACACTGACACACACATCCTGACACACACAAACATACTCACACTGAGACACCTATACACTGACACACTGACACACACTGACATACCCACTGTCACACACTGACATACACTAACACACACACACTGACACACACACTGGCATGCACACTGAATAACACACACACACACAGACACACACACTGGCATGCACACTGAATAACACACACACAAACACACTGACATACACTAACACACACACACTGACACACACACTGGCATGCACATTGAATAACACATACACATACTGACACACACACATACTGACAACTGACACACCCTGACATACACACACTCAAACTGATACACACACTGACACACACACACTGACACACACAAACATACTCACACTGAGACACCTATCCTATACACTGAGACACATAATAAGATACGCACACTGTTAAACATTCAAACACACTGACACCCACTCGGATAAAAAAAAAAACACTCCTACACACACACACACACACATGTATACATACACACATAACCTATCAAACTATTGTATACTGAAATCGGTCGCTAAGCAACAGCTTGGATTTGTTATTGGCTAGATGTCCAGAAAAGTCAATTTCTCTATCTGACGTTTTTGTTTATGTCACAATGAAATTAGTCGATTGCAACGCATATAAAAAATCCTTTGATGTATAAAAAGCCACACACATACAAACACATATTGCACATGACAGAAGATTAAAAAAAAAATTAAAGTAATAAACTAGACAAGATAATTGTTATAATATTAGTTATTTTTTTACAAGTTTTGATTTAGCTCAGTAAAAGAGTATTATTTTTACTTTATAATTATTATACATCATCTTCCTTTCCTTGTCATTTAACCACACAAAAAAAGTAAAAATATTAACGTAATGCACTTTCCAAAAGCATCTAAGAACTAGCTAGAAATAATATTTCACACTAGAGCAGATGTTTCCAAGCTTTTTCCTTTTGATAAGCAGAATCAAAGAACTTCCTGCAGAACCGAGGCACCATGCGCGATGGAAGTTAGCTATTGGCACCAGCGAAGACATTTCGGAAACGTCTTCAGAATGCAAAGAACATAATTTAACTTTAATCGAGTTTGGAGTAGGTTACTCTGTTAGGAAGCAATTTCCCACAAAGCCTGGCTGCAAGCCGGTATCGGGACACTAAGCAAAATTACCGGGTTGGAAAAAAGAAAAAGGAAAAAAAGTTCTTAATTTAGACCACATTGTTATCTGGATGTACTAGCTGAAAGTTATAGAACAGTATATTCTGCCCCCAGTCAGACAATTGTAACCACACAAAAAGACACCTCTAAACAAATTGTTTGGAAATATAGATATGTGTTATGTTACTTATAGGACAATTTGGTGCTAACAATGGGTAGCGGGTCACCAAATAGACGTATAAAAAAAACTGGGCCACAATAGAAAAGTTTTGGAAATTATGCCATAAGGAGATCTGGGTCGACCCGAAATTCTATGGTGCCATGTTTTACCTCGAATCTATCTGTCCAATTTATCAATGCTGTCCAAGTCCTTTATGTTTCAATCTGTATAACTAATAGGCTTAGAACGAAAGAGAAGAAATAACAGATTCACTAAACGCTAGCCGCGTTAAACACAAACACAGACAGTCTTATAGCACACACTCATATTATATACACGCATACATATGCACACATAAACACAATGACACTGACAGTCTTACACACATGTACACATATACTTATATTTACACGTGAAAATGCATAGATATAAAAACATTGAACAATATTATTGGACAGGGCTGATTAATGAGAGGTGAGAAAATCAGAGAGTATGCGAGAATAAGAGATGGTATGAGATAATGGGAGATTGACAAAAGAGAATAATGAGAGAGAGAGAAAGACAGATAAAATACGAGAATGAGAGAGAGACAGGGAGAATGAGAGAAAGGCAGAGATTCTGAGAGAATGAGAGAAAGGCAGGGATTCTGAGAGAATGGGAGAAAGGCAGAGAGAATGAGAGAATGATAGAAAGACAGAGATTTTGAGAGAATGAGAGCAAGGCAGAGGGAATGAATGATAGAATGAGAGAAAGGCAGAGAGGATGAGAGAAAGATATAGAGATTCTGAGAGAATAAAAGAAAAGAAGAGATTCTGAGCAAATGAGAGAAGGGCAGAGAGAATGAGAGAATGAGAAAAAGACAGAGATTCTGAGAGAATGAGAGAAAGGCAGAGAGAATGAGAGATAGACAGAGATTCTGAGAGAATGAGAGAAAGGCAGAGAGAATGAGAGAATGAGAGAAAGACAGAGATTCTGAGAGAATGAGAGAAAGACAGAGATTCTGAGAGAATGAGAGAAAGACAGAGATTCTGAGAGAATGAGAGAAAGGTAGAGAGAATGAGAGAATGAGAGAAAGACAGAGATTCTGAGAGAATGAGAGAAAGACAGAGATTCTGAGAGAATGAGAGAAAGACAGAGATTCTGAGAGAATGAGAGAAAGACAGAGATTCTGAGAGAATGAGAGAAAGGCAGAGAGAATGAGAGAATGAGAGAAAGACAGAGATTCTGAGAGAATGAGAGAAAGACAGAGATTCTGAGAGAATGAGAGAAAGGCATAGAGAATGAGAGAAAGACAGAGGTTCTGAGAGAATGAGAGAAACGCAGAGAGAATGAGAGAATGAGAGAAAGACCGAGATTCTGAGAGAATGAGAGAAAGACAGAGAGGAGGAGAGAAAGACAGTGAGAATGAGAGAAAGGCAGATAGCAGTATACATGAATGAGGGAAAGTCAGATTTCGAGAGCACGAAAGATAGAGAGAATGAGAGGTATATAAAAAGTATGAGAGAATGAGATGGTTATAGACAGCCATAGATTATGAAAGACTAAAAGAGAGACAGCCGGAGATGTACGTCGTACGATCAAAAATTATAAAAATAGAAATGTTCATTAAGAATTAAAATTGTACTGCGTCGGTTAGCTTCCATTCTAGTTTTGCAATCTATAGAATAGACCAGTCCGATTGATATGTTATAATCTTTGTCTCCAATTCTCCTATACTTTCTGTCGCTTATTCTTTTATACTCCCTGTCTGTCTATTCTCCCCCTCTCTTTCTGCCTCTTTTTGTCTCAACGACCTCCCAACACACTCACACACACACACACACAAACCAGGCACCGAGAACCAGTGACATTTTTTAAACCAACACAAAAAAATCTCCGATTGTCTCTTCAATTTCATTTCACAACAAACCGAAACTGGAAATGAACCTTTTAACGCAGGTCCCACAACTCCGTACATTCTTCACGTAAAAGGGAGTTAATAAGCAAACCAAAAAAAAAAAAGGAATATTTGTCCACATTGTCTTTGAGTGGACCCTGTAATCAAATCCTCCATTTTTATAGTTTAAACGATTTTTTTTATTCCTTTTAGATTCATGCTTTTTTTTTGCCGCTTCCAAATTTATTTTCGATTTATTCTCAATTTTCCCTTTCCCCCCCCCCCCCCCCCGCAAATCGTTAACTATTTTCCTCCTTTGTCCCCTTTCCTCGTAACACGCCCTCTATTTGCCCCCCCCCCCCCCAGTTAAAGATATAAGATCGTAGTAATTACTCGTGAGACTCGGGCTTGGTCAAACAAGCGGCTTTTAGAGTAATAGAAGGCATCTACAGCCCATTGTCGGAGGGCCCGCTTGGAAAAGATTTGAAGCGGGTTATTCCCCCTGGTGACGTTGCGCCCAGAGATTTTAACAAGGATACATTTTAGAGGGGGAGTCGGTTGGGTGGTGGAATGGAGGAGATAACGAAAATCTGATGCATGGAGTGCAAGGAAGGTTAAAAATAGAGAGACGTTTATAGTGGTCGCAAAAAGAAAATATAATGGGGAGGTATTTGGGAGGGGGGGGGGATTAAAAGTAAATTACTGCGGATAGGAGAAGCTAAATGCACTATAGGGAAAGTGGTTTCGGAATTGACACGATGCTCAAGTGTTTGAAGAAAGAATTGAAATAGACGTCTTGGTTATCTGAAACAAAGTTGCAAAAGTGCAATCTAAGCATGTCTCCACCCCTCCCCCCCCCTCCCACAAGCCATGCATTTCGACGTTTAAAATAATTGAGGCTAATAATAATTTAGTACGTTTTTTTAATATATAACACACAAAAACTAAACAAAAACACGCACAGAAACACACTAAACTCACTAGGAACATTTTAATGAAGACATGATTTAAGACTAAATATACTTTAAAAAAAAAATCAAATAATTGTGTATTAGTTGTTAAATGTGTTGATGGTGAAGTGTCTCCTTGATTAGAATGAAGTCACAAACACAAAAAAAAAAACAATTTCAGTGCTAATCAATGCTTCTTCCATTCATGGTTTTAAGTGTTAATGAGGTCCTTGGTAACATCTAGTTTGAATTGCACCCTCGAGGAACAACTAGATGAAAATAAACTCACATGCACTTGTTTATATCTTTAAACAAAAGAAACGTTTTCTCTTTGCAGTTTTTTCTTTTAAACGTTGAAAGAATGAAATTTAAGGTTTAAAGAGCTCTCCTTAAACGGAGACTGTGGGTGTCGTTGGACAAAACATGCAAGGGGATGGTGGGAAATAGAAGTTATGAGAGAGAAGGGAATTAGTAATCAGATTTGTGAAACTAAACGCGAGGTTTAAATGGATGAAAGTGGAGAAACGAGACATGGAGAGATTGAAGAAAGAGATGAAGAGAAAGGGGTAGACAGAAAGCGAGAAAGAAAGAAAGTTATTAAGAAATAGGTAAGATTCTGATAAATATACATCTATCATCGGCGTCCTTCCGTCTCGAGAGATGATGATGCATCACCGTGGAATAAGATAATAATAATAATGGTCATTTATATAGCGCTTCTATCCATGCTATTTTAGCATGCTCAGTGTGCTCTAGAAGACTATTAATCTGTGAGAGGTTTCACTGCTGCCGGTTAAGCGATCGTGATAACAACCCAGTACTAACGTCATCTAGTCCCAAAACTCATGTAGGGCGACAGGGATCTGCCGGTGGCGGAAATCGAACCCGCGACGTGTCAGGTGGTTTACAGTCTGGTGAACTAACCACACGGCCAGCCGGCTTCACACGTGGGGATGCACGTCTTCGAATGGCTGAGCAGATCGACCCTCGAATGACAGTCGCATCTCTTGCAAGTGTATTCCGTTGGTTTTAGCCTCCTCTCATTTTGCCTAACTCTTTTTTTGTTAACAACCTTTTTTTTCTGCACTCCTCTGCTAGTCGTATCATCTTATGACAACAGCGCGCCATTTGGAGAGATCTTCTGCCTGCCGCCCTTAGTCAGTAGCATCAATGATCATTGTCACTATAGCAGAAATCTTTGTAACGGAGGTGTGGGCGACCTGTTTTCCTCTGTGATCTTGGAGAGACAAACATTCACTTAGAGTAGAGATTGAGAGGAGGGAGCGTGAATGCCAGGGAGAACGAGAGAAAGGAAGAAAGAGAGAAAGAGAGAAAGAGAGAAAGAGAGAAAGAGAGAAAGGAAGAAAGAGAGAGAGAAAGAGAGAAAGGAAGAAAGAGAGAAAGAGAGAAAGGAAGATAGAGAGAAAGAGAGAAAGAGAGAAAGAGAGAAAGAGAGAAAGGAAGAAAGAGAGAAAGAGAGAAAGAGAGAAAGAGAGAAAGGAAGAAAGAGAGAAAGAGAGAAAGAGAGAAAGGAAGAAAGAGAGAAAGAGAGAAAGAGAGAAAGGAAGAAAGAGAGGTAGAGCGGGGGAGTGGTGAGAGAAAGGGATTGAGAAGTAGGCTGAGAAATAATATTTGGGAAAATCGGTATAGTTGGGGTAAGGTAAAGGCGGATGGGCATTGTCCTGGCCGCACAATCCTCTAGTATGCCGTGACCACAGAAACTGGTGAACGCTGCTCCACCTTCCCTATGATCAATTTGGTCCGGCGGGTACAAAATAAAATACTATTATACCTATTATAGCTTTAAGTATATATTGGCTTTCTATAGGAGATATTTTAAATGTAGTTTACACAAAAAGCACATCTAGAAAAGAAAAAAGCATTAAATGGTAAATGGTTAAAACTATGGGTCGGCAACCTATGGTACGCGTGCCAAACTTGGCACGCAATGCAAGTTTGAATGGCACGCGAGAGATTTTTATTGATGAAAATAATCCGGTTCTGAATTAGAAAAGCTGACTGTTGAAGCCGATGTTTCTGATTGACAAAGCCATACATTTAGTGTGTTGAACTTTCATTTACAACGACCACTGGAATGTATTTGCATTAAAACTGGACATATCGTGAGGTGAAATCAATTTCAATACATTTAATACATGTACATCCATATATTAAGGCATATATTAAGTAGTATAGTTGGGCTTTTTTAGAAGTACATCATAGCTCATAAAGCCTAACTAGTTTGCTCTTACTACAACCTTCTTAAATGTAGATATTTTTTTTAAGTGGAGCGATATTGGCGATTTTAAAATGCAGCTAGTTGAATTTTAAACGTAAAAAAAATGGGCATCCAAAGTGCCCATCTGCGAAAAATATCTGGAAGGAAGCTGCTTAGGAAAGTCATCTGCCATTCTAAACTACTAGGCTTTCGCTATTCTACTTTCAGCTTTTGGTTCAACTTACACTTGTGAACAGAATTTGTCGTACATGAAAACTCTTTCAAGCAGAGGCCGACCGAAACCAAATTTTGTTTTCGGCCGAATACGAAACAATACCGAAAGTTATAAATTGGCTTTCGGTCGAAACCGAAGCCGATACTGAAAGTTTCACCTTCGGCCAAAACCGAAAGATAAACCGAAATCGCCGAACAAAAAAAGATTTAAAGACTGCATATCTTTGTGTAGAATTAACAAAATTATGGCTTATGGGTACTCTATTTACTTTAGGTGAACCGTAGAACTTGTAATATACAGATATATATATATATATCACTTTATTTAGAATTGAATACTCTTTAAAAATTTAATAACCCAAAAGGTAATATAAACTTTTATAAGATTTTTGTATCTAAATTTTATGACAATTTGTATAAAATGAGACAAAACAAGTTAAAATATATATCCTGTTCGGCTGATGACCAAAAGTCAACATCAGTTTCGTCCGAAACCGAAAGTAAACCGAAAGCTAACTTTTTGGCTTAGGCCGAAACTGAAACTACACCGAACGGAGCAATTTGCCTACTTTTGACGCAGAAACCGAGACCGAAGACGAATTTAGGGTGTCCTCTAGTTTCCAGCATAGAAGTGACTAAATGTGTATCTAACATTATACAGTTAGCGAAGAGCATTGAAGGCAAGGCGCTCACTAATTAATAGCTAATTGCATTAAAAAGTGTTTCTATGCTCATCTTTTATAATTAAACATAAATATAAGTAATTTTGAAATAAGTGTATAAAAGTATAAAAATATAAATAAAAAAAAATATAAAAAATATAAAAATATAAATATTATATGACTAAAGAAATAATATGTATATTTTTAAACATTACATTAACTACCCAGTTTGTTTGATTACTACGTATCTAGAGCGTTTAACATTAGTTGAGTTTAAATTTGTTAAATTTAGAACATTAAAGGACAACTCAGTTAAACTGAGATCAAAATATAATTAATAATAGCAAGTCTTAGAATCCTCATCTTGACTAACAAATGATAATGTTTAGACAATAATTACTATATCACTACTATAAATGGGAAAATTTAGTAAAAAAGATCTTGTATTTGATATAAATGCAAATAAAAAAGATGATAATCACAAAAACTTTAATTTTGTATTAAATATAAAATGCTTTAAAGATTCTCTCTATATATACACTTTGCTTTTGGCCTTGGTCTTGCTGTGGAGTTAAATTAATTGTCCTATTAATTATTTTTTTAAAGTATAATTGAGCACGTTGACTTTTAGGCACGCTGAATGATTTAGAAATCCGAGTTAGTCACACTGTTAGCAAAAGGTTGCCGACCCCTGGCCTAGACATGACTGACGAAGCAACTTTTTAACAAATATTAAAAAAGATATATATATATATATATATATATAACCATTTAAAAAATAATAATCCTATACTTTATTTGAAAAGGTCATAAGTCATTTCACCGTAAGAAGAAGGAAATACATTGGTTGTGTCCCTGGATTAGCTAAAAACACATTCTTATTGTCAAGCATTCATACATTCAGTAAATATTTACCTATGCATTGTTCGCTATAAGGTTAAGCAGGTTTTAACCTAAACCTTTAGCTAAACTAGTACAGGGCGGAAAGGGTTAAGCTATGTTTCTTTTAGTTTTAACATTTGACTATGATAGTTTAGACATGGTCAAAATCGTATATAGCGTTTATTAAAATTTTAGGATACATTTGATTCAGATTCAGTTGAAATGAAAATTTTAGTTCTGTGATTTAATCGACGAAATTATATGATTAATTGAACTGCATTCGGCAATTGCAGTTTTTCTTATTAACTTAAAATTCAAAAGCCAACCTGATCCTCAGGAATTACTTTATTATTTATATTCAGAACCGACTCATCTGTGTTTTTTCGCATGCAACTGTGTTTTTTTTTCTCTTTTGTTTTTGTTAGTTTTTAAAATTTTATTCGTTTTTTAATATGATGGGATACGTTTTTTGCAATAAAAGTATGTTTTTTTTTTTTTAAATTACACTTTAGTTTGGTAAATAAACCCTTTGTCAATATGACTAGTAACGTTTAACTGGACTTATGTTTATACTTTTTTAAAGTAAAAGTCACAACTATTTTTGACTATGCGGGTTGCTGCATGAAAAATCACACATGAAATAGTACTTCATCCACATATCCTATCGAGGTACATTAGTATACAAAAAATATATTTAAATCATGCTCTCAGCATTGTTTACCATGGTAACTATGGCCATCTAAACAATAAACTAACCTTTTTAAAGTATTTAAGTATAATAAAGACTATGATTGCGTGTATTTACTAATTTCTACTATTCCCGTAATGTCCAGGGAAGAGCTATTTTTACTTCACCAAATACGGAGTCAATGGGACTTTAGGCAAGAATACAATGTTAACTCAGCATGGTTTTATCACACGTCTATACTGCTTCAGTATCAATGGCCATTTTTTTTTGGTCTGTTTTTCTAGTTAAAAAACAAAACAAAACAAAAAAAGAACACCAAATGTGATGAGCTCTCCACTACCTTCATTTTAAGATTCGGACATAAAGGGGAGTTAAGAGATGTTGAATGGGAAGACAACTCTCGGCCAAACTCTCTCTCTCTCTTTCTCTGACTTTCAAGACCTACTCCAATGATCCCGTGCGCTGCTAATGAATCCAGACCCCCCGCCCTATCTCCCTATAAATATCTTTTTTGTGTTCCAGGCCCCAAAACCACACCCTTAGCAAATATATCCACACACACACATCCACATATTATCCACACGCAGCCAAAACCCACACCAAATTCGCCCCAGATCTTTATCAAGCCACGCGCGGTCGTTCCAGACAGATAAGACAGTGCGTTGTTACAAGTTGGCCCCGAAATCCTTTTGCGTGTTGGGATTCCGGGGAGAGAATCTCCGAGTGAACGTTTCCGTTTGGAGAATTAATGACGGAATGAGCCACGGGTCCCGGATTTAAGAAAAAAATACAGTTGTTGGCCTCTGTAGAGAGGGAGGGGGGTGGAGGATTTCAAGATTGAAACTACGGGAATATCGGAAAGTGGGGGGGGGGGGGGGAGAAAGAGAATAGAAAGCATTACGCCTAAAATACAAGTGTAAAGATAAGGGTAAGCGTCCAGCTAATGAAGATTACGTGCTAGATTTGCATTGACCATTACACAGACAGTTACCCCAACTAGAAGAGCTGGACAATTTCAATGCAGTTGGTTTTGTTTTTCTTGCTTCGGTAATTTGTGTCAACATTTGAATTTTTTTAAAATGGAGTTCGGTAGCGCGTGCGACTGGCGTACCGTGGGTGCAGGGTACGAATCCTGGTTAGGCTTTTGATTTTTTTTCCTGGACTCTTCCCTGATCCATAGGGCCGGTGAATCAGCGTTCACCAGTTTCTATGTCCACGACAGACTGGGCGATTGTGTGGCCAGAACAATGCAATGCCGACTTTACTTTACCTCAACTAAGGTTAGGTACCCATCAGTAGTAGACTCAGGGACACCCTCCAGATCCCGAAAAACAAATCCTAGACTTCACTGGGATTCGAAGCCAGGACCTTCGGCACATCAGCCGAGCGCGCTGCCGCTCGACCACCGTGCCCCCCCCCCCCCACTTCTTACTAAGCTCTAGGACTAAAACACTTGTCAATAAACAAAAACTAAAATGGGCAACTTTAACAGACAGATCGATGGTAGAATATCGAAACTGTAGATTAGTATAGCCCAACATTAGTTCTAGTTAAAATACCCGTGCATTTTTTTTTACCTTTTGTTATGAGGTTTTAACCCTTCCCGTACCGACCTACTTCTATCTATGCTGCCTTCAGTTCCGCTAAATACGCGCCCGGGACTGTAAGGGTTAAGAAAAACTGTATCGTATTCTAAACAATACACATTTCTGACTAGACGTAAATCCTTCCTGTTTACAAGCACGGAAACAGAGATATTCTAAAGAGATGAATGAACAATGGCTGCAGCCTTGCCATTTCGTACCAGTAGGTAAGTTTTATGACCTAAAGCTAACCGTATAAGGACATAGAAGTAATCGACGAAGAAATGTGAGTACTGATAATTTTCCACTCCTCTGCCGTAACGCTGTAACTTTACTCGTAGAAAAAAAAATCTCTATTCGGCACATTAGCAAAAAAAAAAAAAACAACTGCATCATTGACAAAGGAAGTTATGTCTCAATTTATCTAACTTACAAATTGAGAATGATATACAATTTTTAAACTTATGTATTTCTGTGCGTGTGTCTTTTTAAAAATCAATGTCTTGGTGATAATGATGAATAAAAATACTTTAGTTCTAAAAAAATATATATATTAGAAATTGCTTTTTACAAGTTTTTTTCGTATAACGATATAGACAATAAATCTTGAAAATATATCTACGTAACATTTAAATTTATAATATTTTTTTATGTTTATTTGCTTATATTTTTTATTTAGTTGTTGAAATCTATAAAAATTTTCTGGATGAAGAGGATAATTAGAGGTAATTGGTTTGTATTGTTGTTGTGTTTCGGTTTTATGAAATTCTGCTAGTCGTAGGTAGATACTTGCTTTTGTTTTTCAATGTTGCCCTCAGCATTCTGACATTTAACAAGGCTTTCAAATGTCACAGTGCTTAGTGACATATGGAAAAGTCATGGTTTTGAATTGATAGAAGGTTCAATGGAGCGTCATGGTAGACAAATCCTTACGACAGAAACAAAAATAATCTCCGTTTATTGTAATCAGTGCAGAATAACATGCAATTGTAATAAGGGACGAGAAAACTTCGCTCAAATTACGATTTAAAAAACCCAAACATTTCTTGCAATGCTCGCTCTACAAGCTTATTCAAGTATGGCGGATCGTTGCAAGATTAACCTTGCAAGATGACGTGTATACAAACGTGTAATGCAAAGACGATCTTGCAGGCAGATATGCAAGATGACCTTGCAGGATGACACGCAAGATGACCTTGCAGAATGGTATGCAATACGATCTTGCAGGATGACATACAAGACGATCTTGCAGGATGACATGCAAGACGATCTTGCAGGATGACATTCAAGACGATCTTGCAGGATGACATGCAAGATGAACTTGCAGGATGGCATGCAAGATGATCTAGCAGGATAACATGCAAGATGATATTGCAGGATAACATGCACGATGATCTTGCAGGATGACACGCAAGATGATTTTGCAGGAAGGATGACGATACAAATACAAATCAAAACATTTACAGTAGGCCTAGGGAATCTTTAATCTTTCGGTAAAAAAACATAATATTGAGTGACCATGACAAACATAAGAGAAAAAGAACGAGAATGACATTGAACGAGAATATTCTAATTGAATAACTAGACAAACAAACAAGTTAGTATATTTATATAATGTTTAAAAATAGACAACATGTTAGTTTTTATTTTTAAATAGATTGATTTCAGATTGTTCAAGATGTGGTATTCCAGTACTTTTAGAAATATTAAACATCTAAGTTTCGTGATTACTAATTTTATTATCTCCCTTTTTTTGGTCTCCGTTTTTAAACTTCTGTTTGTTATTGTCTTTTATTATTATTATTCAAGTGTAAGAAATATGAGAAGGGGGAGTGAGAGGTAGTGAGAATGAAAGGGGAGAAAGAGAGAAAGAGAGAGAGAAAGGTAGAAATAGTCAGATAAAGTAAAAAGGTTAGGGAGGGGATATCAAGAAACAATATTTTGCAATCCTTTCCCCCCCCCCCCTTGTGGGCATAGACGAAATGCGAAACAAAAACAAAGAGATATTTCTATTTCAAACTATATATACTATAAATTATCAGCCCCGCAATATATGTATCTTTTAAAACGTTTGGCCTTTTAACTTATGCAGTGAAGTAAATGTCACAGACGGCGGTAGTTCAAAAACATGCTCAAGTAGAAGACAATAAAAATGTCTAATGTAAAGATAATGTCTTTTTAATAAATTTTATGTTTGTTATGCTCACTCAATATTTATTTTTTACAGAAACATAAAAGATTAAAGATGCCGTACTTAAAATATTTGATTTTTATTTGTATCGTATTCCTTCTCGCAAGGTCATCTTGCATGTCATCCTTCAAGATCGTCATTGCATTATACATTTGTATACACTTCGTCTTGCAAGATTGATCTTGCAACGATGCAGTCGGAGTCTTGTTTTGCTCAGGGGAGTTTCTCTCCAGTGGATCCGGCCAAATATTATGCCACGTCCTCCAGCTCAGTTACGAACGAAGACAAAAAATATCCCTGCGTGATACCTTCAAGGTCTTGGCAGTGTTGCACAAACAGTGATAAAAGAATATGTGACACATTTATTGACTGCATAGGGGGACACGGTGGTCGAGCGGCAGCGCGTTCGACTGGCGTATCGAAGGTCCTGGGTTTGAATCCTGGTGCAGGCTAGAATTCCCCCCCTTCCCCCGGGTCTGGAGGGTGTCCCTGTGTCTACTGTTGTGTTTACTGAAAAATGCCACCTTTGCTTAGACTATAATCAATTATATTTACGTCTTAACCCTTACAGTCCCGGGCGCGTATATAGCGGAACTGAAGGAAGCATAGATAGAAGTAGGTCGGTACGGGAAGTGTTAATACTTCAGTTCTACAGATTAAAAACAACAACTCATACATATCGACTTTTAATGGGTGTATATAGTATTTTTTTTACAACGATAAAATGAATAAAATGATAGTCAGCTATTAGCTAACTTTTTGTGGTTGGCATTTACTTCCTTGTTAACGTAACACTACGGTTGATATTAGATGTCGAATACGTCAGCCTGTTTTGTTTTCTGAAGACGTATTTCAGGTAATAAAGTTTACCGTCTAGACCGATGTTCAATCTGATACTGTGTTCGTGCACATGTACCGCATATTATGGTGTTAATATGTAAACAAGGGAGTGAGATAGAGAGAGATAGAGAGAGAGAGAGAGAGAGAGAGAGAGAGAGAGGGATGGAGAGGTAAAGAGTGGTACACTTTTTTATGTAATTTGTAGTTGCTTTAACATGCAGTTATGACAATGTACGTAGTAGGCCTACATATGGCACCTGCTTGTGTTATGTTTATATTAGGTTTCAATAGCTTTAACATTGGGTTTAGAATTGTATCGATAATTCATTCAGAGTTATCTTTTACTTATGTTTAATTATGGAGTCGAGATTATACACTTATATAATTAGTTATTTATTATGACGTAATAACACCAATAGGGCGTTTGCAATCATGTGACAAAAAGCACGTGATTTGTGTTTACTTTCTGTAATGGTGTACAATTAATAATGGCCACTGTATTAATAAAGTTTCATATAGGCTCGAGCTTTTTTTTTAATGATGTGTTGTGTTTTATGAGATTTATTAAGATTTAAGCTGTATTATGTATGTTAAATAAAATAGGCTTATTTTATTATTATCATAGACATAGATCATAGACGATGTGAGCCTAATAGTGACTTGACTAGATATCCTGTTCATCAACACTATCACTTGACATCGTAGCCTAGCCTACGAAACATTAAAAGTGTAGGCCTATAAAGTGAAATTGAAAGTGTAAATAGGTCTAGCCGGACCTAGCCTAATCACATTAATCAATTAATCTACAGTACTACTATTTACCTCCTTATTTTTTAGTAGGATAGCCAATATTCAGATGTGAATTTTGCATGATAAAGAAGTACTTCGCTTTCACCACGTTACATTTGTACCTCAAGTGGGTTCTTTGTTTTCACAAATACGTCACTAAAAACCTAAGCCACGCCCACTAAGAACGCTCTATATGTATTCTCGTTGTCTTTCTTTCTGGTACGCATCTTCTTTTGTTGCATTCTGAAAACGTCTGGGAAAACCCATTCTATCACTTTCTGCACCAAAACTTATTTAAGGCACGCAGAGGGTGTAATCTGCATAACGATGAGGAAGTTATTTTTTATTGACCTGTGAAGTTTATTGTTCAAACATTTCATTCTTCTTTAAACATACATCGAGTGGCTTGAGTGTATTATTTCACAGTGAGCAAGATCCTGGACCGGGGACATAAGACGTGGCTGTAACACGCTAATGACAAAAGTACCTTTGATTAATGTACGTATATCTATATACGTACTATTCCATTACGAATTTGCCGATCGACCTAAGACATTTTACCTATGAAAAATGTACACATAATTTATTAGCAAATCTACACGTGTTAGGTGTTTAATGAGATCAATCGTGATATCATGTAGATTTTCTTGGACAAATGTATTTATAACAAAAATATGCATGACAAATTTACCTATAACAAAAAAAATCGTTAACCTTATTAAAACAATGAGTACAAGCGCATAATATTGTATTGTCTAAAACAGAGATTCTGTATTCATGGGACTCTTTTATAGTTAGACAGTTACAAAAAAGTAACTTCTTTATAGAAGGAGCGTCTGTAATGCATAAGATAAGAAGTCTACAAAATATATATACTAAATCATCGTTTTCTTTGTCTGTAAAACTCTTGACACATTAAAAGACATTATTCACATTTGGCAGTTGTTACCCCGTGGGAGCTAGAAACTCGTTCACTGTAGATACCTTTCTTCCAAGAACTGTGAAACGAGCTGTCACTAAAGTGGCCGGGACTCGAAGCTTATCGATTAGCAACCGTGTTTACGCCCATTGAACTTTCTCCTACCCCGAGGCATGATCTCTGGAGTTGGAGACGCCTTTGACTGACTTTTGCCTGGTTCCTTTTTTTTTCTTCAAATAAATCATCTTGCTGTTTCGATGTTGTTGTTTTTATTAACATAACACTTCCTTTCTCCTTCTATAACATTGACATAATCAATGTGCCAATATCAAAGTACTCTCTGACAGCTTATCATTGCAAAGGCAAACGCTTGTCAAACTCTTTCTCCTGTTCACATTATAGATAGAAAAATTATATGTTCTAACGAAATAAAGAGCCACCGTCGTGATTACTGACATCCCTCCACCCACTGTACAAAGTGAACGCAGAAAAAATTAATAATTCCAGGTTGTTTTTTTTTTTTTTTTTTTTTTATTGAATTCATTAGCATTTTTCCCATTTAAAATTATATTTTAGAATGTTAGTATTTTTATTCAGGGAAATAAACCACGTTTTATTTGTATGAATCATGTATATTGAATGATGGAAATTCATTGGAGTAGATAATCCAACTGGTGTCCATGAAATCATGTGTATGCTGCGGCCACGGTTGACTGGTGGAAAGTTTCTGTGTGGTTTCTGAAAGGAATAGCCTACTAATACTGACAGGTAGAGACATTTCCTGTAGTAAAAACGAAAACTGCAACTAAACTATTAAAACGATAAAAAATATCCAAAACACCAACGTTTCAAATGTAAACTAATTCAAAGCAGCATTTTCCTCAAATGTAATTCTAAAAACAGAATCTATTGACTATATCAGGTCTATCTCAGACACTGAGAGAATCTGGGACAAGAGAAACTTTTAAAAAGAACTTAAAGACCTTTCTCTTTGGCTAATAATATGCCACTGCCAATCACACCAAGAGCGCGCTGAGCATGCTAATTTAATAGCATGGATAGAAGCGCTATAGACATGCCCATTATTTTATCTTAAATGCAATAAACCAATTTTTTTGGACAAGACATTTGCAACTTCTTTCTAACTTACTTAAAATATAGATCGTTTTTAAGTTTGCAGATATCCTTCTAAATAGAAGATTATTACGTTCTGGACCATTCTAGGCCCAAAACATTTTCAGGGCGGCAGGGATTGGTTGGCGGCAATGCTAGAACCCCCGACCTTTTATGTTGACAGTCTGGTTTGCTAACAACAGAATCAGCCGGCCGAACTAACTATTCTATTGTTGCAACATAGCCGGCCGAACTAACTATTCTATTGTTGCAACATAGCCGGCCGAACTAACTATTCTATTGTTGCAACATAGCCGGCCGAACTAACTATTCTATTGTTGCAACATAGCCGGCCGAACTAACTATTCTATTGTTGCAACATAGCCGGCCGAACTAACTATTCTATTGTTGCAACATAGCCGGCCGAACTAACTATTCTATTGTAGCAACATAGCCGGCCGAACTAACTATTCTATTGTTGCAACATAGCCGGCCGAACTAACTATTCTATTGTTGCAACATAGCCGGCAACATACTATTTAAAAAAAAAAAAGGTAAATCATTTCGAAATACCGAGTCTACGTAAACTATACAAAAACATTTATGAATTCACTTTATTTTTGTTATTTATACTTTTTATGTACAAATAACAACGGTTATTTTTGTTAATATCAGTTATTATAATGTTTGTGTTTACTTTTTTTTTTGTTTATTAGTAGATCAAGTAACATCTACACTGAAATTTCGCTTAGAAATATTTTTTTCTTTCAAATAGAAGGAATAAGTTATTTTCGCCCTTCTTTAATTTTTTTAAACTGCTTATTAGATATCTCTGACATTTTAGTTTCAAACAATATAGTCTTTAATTTTTGTTCTTGAATAGTTTTATCAATTTGTTTTTATATAAAAAAAAAGTCACGCAAAATGAAAATACACATTTAAGCTGGGATTAAACTAGACATATTATCTCTGGCGTACCGAAGGTCCCGGGTTCGAATCCCGGTGAAGGCTAGGACTCGATGGTGTCCCTGAGTCTATCCAGCTCTGACGGGTACCTGACATTTGTTGGGGCAAAGTTAAAGGCGGCTGGGCATTTTGATAGCCACACAATCCCCTAGAATGTCGTGGCTACAGAAACTGGTGAATGCTGCTTCACCGGCCCTATGGATTAATTTGATTCCGATGGGATAAAAATACTGGGATATGGGATACTTTTTACTATTATCTCAACCTATAAAGATTTATTTAACATTGTCTTGTTCTTGTTGTTGTTGTCTGTGCTTTATTTTTTGGTTCTAGTGTTTGTTATTTGTTGTTCTTTTATTTCGTTGGTGTAGAGAGGCGGCAAACCTTAGGTTTGTTTACACGGTAGATTGAACCATAAAATGTTGGCATTCTAAAAAAAATAAAACGGGGGTGAGTAGCGACCAGGTTTTATAGGGAGATCAGTCCTTGGCCTGCTAATGATGAAGTCGTCCCAGAAAACAAATAAAATAAAGATGGCAGAAAGCAGAGCAAGAGAGGTAGGGACAAGGAGGGAACTGTCTAGGGTATGTCCCGGCTCACGAATTTCATCAAAGCTCTTTAAAACTTTGGATCATGGTGTTTTAATGTAGAGTTGTTAAAACTTGTAAATCCAGACTATTGAAGCAATATTTCTAGAAAGATTTTAAACTCAAGAGCCGAGTATTATTTAATATTGTAAAATAAAATAATAAAATAAAAACTTAATGCGATTTATATCTAAAAACCTTTCGAAAAACCAACCATTAACCAATTTAAATATGTTACTGAAAATAGGTCTGGAAAAAAAATTAAATAAGTGTATGTCTGTAAATTAAGACAATCGAATATCTATAAAATAAGACAAACGTATGTCTGTAAAATAATTCAAATATATGTCTGTAAAACAAGACAAGCGTATGTCTGTAAAATAAGACAAATGTATGTTTGTAAAGCAAGACAAGTGAATGTCTGTAAAACAAGACAAGTGAATGTCTGTAAAACAAGACAAGTGAATGTCTGTAAAACAAGACAAGTGGATGTCTGTAAAGCAAGAAAAGTGTATGTTTGTAAAACAAGACAAGTGTATGTTTTAAAACAAAACAAGTGGATGTCTGTAAAACAAGACAATTGAATGTCTGTAAAACAAGACAAGTGGATATCTTTAAAATGAGACAAGTGTATGTTTGTAAAACAAGACAAGTGAATGTCTGTAAAAACAAGACTAGTGAATGTCTGTAAAACAAGACAAGTGGATATCTTTAAAACGAGACAAGTGTATGATTGTAAAACAAGACAAGTGAATGTCTGTAACAACACAACATGTACATATATGTACAAAACAAGAAAAGAAAAGGGTATATCTTTATAAAATAATACACGAGGACGTGTCTGTAAAACAAGGTTAATGTATGCATGTAAATCAAGACAAAATATCTGTCTATGAAGCAAGAGAACCCTTTTGTCCGACACAAAATGGAAAATGATATGAACAGCTAAACAAAAATACTAAA
This sequence comes from Anisus vortex, assembly GCA_949126835.1. Classification (NCBI taxonomy): domain Eukaryota; kingdom Metazoa; phylum Mollusca; class Gastropoda; family Planorbidae; genus Anisus; species Anisus vortex. The sequence goes on from OX421507.1 coordinate 18,783,065, forward strand.
CAAGTCATGCGTCCAGTCCACGAGCAACTAACTTTTCCATAAATCTCTGAGGCGAGGGCGAGGGAGGTCGGCGATAAAATTGTCTGAGTGCTCCATTAAAAGAACTGCAGGAAGTCGTACACGGCGTCTGGGAAGGCGACAGCTACAACACTTTGGAAAAAATACTTTTAAGATATTCGGTTGAAAGTCACGAAATTATTGGGAATTGTCTCAAAGGCTATACAAAATGGTATCCTAACAAAAGTACTGAGTGGAATAATTAAATATATAAATCAGAGATGCTGCTTTTACAAAACTTGTTTTTTTTTTGGTGAAGATAGTTATTCTACTTATTCCAACTTTGTTCAACCAATTTATAAGGATGATTAATTATTCCCATAACCTTCATTTGCTGCAACAAAGTGTTTTTTTTAAATTGTTAAATAACTTTATATATATATATATATATGTATACATAAGTCTATAGCTGGGTGGGTATGTTGGGTTTTATTATGGTTTAGGCGTGAGTTGAGTTTGAATATTGTCACCAAATAGTACCCAGAATAACTACGACGAAAACAAACTAAATGAAGATTCCAAAAAACAACAGTCATTAGTCAGTTACTCTTCTCTTAGTGATGTTTTATTCACCAATTATTTACATAATAACGTATTTTGACTTACTTCCGCGCACGTAAATTTAAAAAAAAATGTTCTTGTATTGATTTTAATATACTCATTATTTCCCTTTGTAGACAATCTAAAGGTCACGTGGACTAACTGACTTGGTCAAACTAACTGCAAACTTCAGCACACAAAAAAACAACAACAACATCACAACTACAAAGTTGTCCACCTCCAACTCTCTAAGTGTTTAGAAAACATTGACAAACGTTCTAGAAACCTCCAGCCCTATACAATGTACCATTGAAAAATGCTGCAATAAAATGAACTCGTTTTTTTTATTCTTTTTTCCCCCCTTGTTTAATGGAATGCAAATACAAAATGGTGGCAGCGGAAGAGGTGGGCAAGTTCCTTATAGATGTCTGTCTTTAACGAGCGACACTCGAGTCTTTCAAGAACTCGGGAGAGCTCCGCCATTAACACCGTGCTGCTGTTAATAAGTGGTTTTCATGCCGTCTCTATTATCAGCGTTTTTTGTCTGCATAATTTTAAAAAATACTATTCTAAAGCTTCTTGCTTCCCATTTCTTGTTTATTTGAAAAGAAAATTTAAAACGTATTTACGAAGCAGTTCAGGAGGACACTTCAATCGTCGTTTGGTATAAAATCTTTTTCAATTCGTTAGGTTTTAAAAGTAAAAAATAGTAAGCTACAAGTAATGGTTTAAATGGCTTAATGTTAAAGTCAGTCGTGGTTGTATCACAAAGTCAAATGCATTGGATAAAGTGCTAGAAAGACTTGTTAATAGAGGAATAATATTTCCAGCAGTAGAAAATTACTATTAGGCCTATATTATATATTACAGACGCTCCTTCTATAAAAAAAAAATTGATTATTGCGTCCTAGCTCATCCGTGGTCTGAGTCTAGTCTTGCATTTTTATTAGTGTTTTAAATGATGTTAAGTTACGCTACTGGTTTACCTGGTTTGTTCAGCAACCCATTCCATGTCCGGATGCCAGTCGGGAAGAAAGAATTTTTTTTGGGGCTTTTGTTCTCGCATACGGGACAAGGAAAGTGTTTTTGTCTTTATGTTTATCTGAGCTTTGCAACAGGTTGTTATTGGGTTGTATTTCTAAATAAGAGTTTAATGCCTTATGTATTATTACTACTTTACTCTTTGCCCTTCTGTCTTCTAGTGTTTCTAGGTTTAGTGATTTGACTCTTGTCAGTTGTGAATATTGGTTAGCAACGAACATTGTATCTCTTGAATGGATTTGTTCTAATTATCAGGCTTTAGTTGGCCTTCTACCAAATCTCAACTTTTGTTAACTTAATGTCATGCAAACAATACGTACTTTTGAACAGTAATGGATGTCGAAGTGGCGTTTAATGTTTTTATTTCATTCAATGTGATGAGAATAGATTCGTTTGTTATGTGACATTTTGAGTCTCTCCTTTATTTTTCGGCCATCGCATGACATCGGCCTTTATCGTACGGGTTGTTTTTATTTTGCTTTTATTTTTAAATAAGCAAGTTAGACAACTGAAGAGAATTAAGGGAGACAAACAGGCAGATTGAATTCACGCTTTGGCAAACAGAGTAATGCGGCCGTGGACGGATCCCGGTAAACAATCGCTAGACAATGTACAGTGAATGTCATTGTTCTGTCAATATTTTGAACCAACCCATGGAAAATATTGCCTGGCGATTCCACACGTTCGGGCGTGTATAGCACTTTAAGGTTGAGTTAATTAATGGGCTGAAAAAATGTTAAGATTTTTTTGTTTTTTTGGCATCGACTGATTTAAATATTGTTTATTTAGCTGATTGAGCAATTTAGCTATGTAGTTGATTGTCGTGCTGCTGTTTGACCAATCAAACTTAAGTTTTGGTTGCTATGAAGCTAGATGACCAATGAAACCGAGGTGTTGGTTGCTATGAAGATATAAAACATGTAGAACTAGGATGTTTTTTGTTATGAAGCTAGATGACCAATCAAAGTGAAGAGTTGGTTTCTATGCCGATATAGGACCAATCAAACTAATGCGCTTGTTGCTATGAAGCCATACAATCAATCAAATTTAATTGCTGTTAGACAATATTTGGACCTAAGAGTATTAGCAATAGACCATTTAAAAGTTTCGGTTCCTATATAAGTAAGATCCCAGACAGAATATTCGTATTCTATTATAGAAATCCAGATTTAAGATGTGCTAAGTATTTTAAGTAATTTAGAGTTTGGTTTTTCTTCTGGTATCCTAATGTCTTAATTATTTCAATGCTGCATATACCCGCATAATAATATATTTTTTTATTTCAATTACCCTAGATAATTTGTACTTTAAGTTGAACTTAATGATTTCCTCTTAATAAAATAGTTGATAATTTTGAGTTATTTTTCTTGAATACAAGCAACAGTTTGGAACAATTTAAATATATTACGTTGAAATTCTCGAGGTAGACTAACAAAAAAAAGAAAAAAAAAATAGTCCAAAACCCTTAAATATATATTTTTTTGAACTACGACTCTAATTCATATGCGCTTTGGATATGCACAAAAGAAATAGCTGTACCCTTGATGGTGTGTATCGTTAACAAATCTGGAATGGCACCTGGGAATCTGACATCGTCAAATTTTGACGAATTTAAAACTAACGGAAATAATATAGTTTCTTTGCGCGTCTTATCCAAAAGTATTATCTCGCAATTTTATTTCAACGTAAGTTAATTAAACTTGTTCTTTATTATTGTAATACGAAACATATTTTTGTGAACTTACAGTAACCCTGAATTCTCAATAGTGAACAATTTTACCATGTGAATATGCCTGCACAAACCTTAGGATCTTAATTCATAAAAAAAAAGATATTTTACATTTGGAAGTAATGGTTGTTATGCCAATATATAGATTGCCGTGGAAACTTTTGTCTGGCGAACAGGCACGCGGTAAATGAAGAACAGGCGCCAAAAAAAAAAGAGATTTAAAGACGATCTGAAATCAGCCCTAAAAGAACTAGACGTAGACCCAGACAGATGGGAAACCCTAAAAGCCGACCGAAACAAGTGCCGACCTGTTATATCGTCCGGGCCACAATAAATGGCAGAATTGAACAGAATTTCCTGGCCTGAACAAAAACGTTTAAAGAAAGAGAAAGATAAGGCAACCTGCAAAGCGCTGCCAAATCCCAGAGCTACATTATTTGTATGGGATACTTGCAAAAAGACATCGTATGCACGCTCAACCAGTGCCGACCTTTAAAGTTTCATTATGTTAATTATATCATCTTAAATCAACTAATCAACATTCATCATTAACTTTTTTTTTTTAAATTTTATTTTGTGCATGAATAATTAAACATTTGATCTCACTTATGTTTATCAGTATTTTCTTGAGTTAATTATTTCTTTCATTTTTTCCTTTCTGAAATTGCGATTTTCAATCAATTGATTTTGATCAAACTACTAAAGAAAACAAAGTGAAAGCCTTTACACAATTTTTTATTTCTATGAAATTCCTTTGTAAATTTTGTTTCATGAACTCATTGAGTGAATATATGATTGTTGAATGTATTCAATCAGCTTCATTATTTTTATCTAATGTTAAGCTGCCGATCCAAGAGCAGAATGTAACCCGCAAAAAACAGATCTGGTATAAACTTAACAAATCACATATTTTTTGACAAGATTCAAGATTTTTTTTCTACATTTACTATTAGGCCTTTTTGGGCGATAGCTGGTTTGATTACCGGTAGTTCTTCGTCAATTCGCAGTCCTCTGATACATTTTATTTTTACTGCTCATCTTTATTTTATTTTTATTCGCTTTTTTTTTTATTCTTTCTCATTTTTATCTGCATCTCTGCTCACGTCATACCCTCAAGATCACCACGTGCGAACGTGTCCAGCTCGTGCAACGCGCCAGTGGCTCGTGGCATGCATGCGAAGCTATTAACACTAAGTCAACCTGGCAAGTATTTCGATACGTGAGGGGGGAATGACAAAAAGCGAGCCGCTATTCGGTTTGACTACTCATGTCGCGGACCGTTGCGACCGCCCTTTTATTGTAAAGCCGTGAGAGTGTCCAGATAATTACAGAATGATGCAGTTATTGTTGGTTTGTGTTATTGTTGTTTTTTTTTTCTCTTTTTTTTTTCCTTTGTTTTTCGTTGTTGTTGGTATTTTTGTCTTTTTGATACCGAGATTTAAAAAATGGAGTAATTTTACTATACAAAACAGAAAGTAAAAGATTATATGAACGGTAAATGGTGCGGGAGTGGGCAGGGATGGAGGAAAAGGTGGAGGGGGAGATAGGATAGAGCGATGAGGCTTCTGAGAAGGGGCACGGACGGACGGACGGATAGTGGTAGCTTTATCCCGTTTTGCACGTTTGAAAATAAAATCAACGGTTTGACGGTTCAGTTTGATGGACGAGACACGCGAAGAGATATTGAGAGAAAGAGTGAGTGATAGAAAGAGGAAAGGAGGGTGAAGGCAGAAGGAGGAAGTGAAGGAGTGAAATATTGGGTGGGCGTTGATATATTGGTGGGATGAAGAGAGAATGAAAGGCGGGTAGGAGATCGAACAAGATTAAATGGAAGTATAAATAGAAGGAGGCACATAGGGAGCGTGAGTACCTTAAATTATATATATAGTATGTATGGCCGTAGGTGTCTTCTTTTAGAGTGGATCTATATAGATAACACACATGCAAATGTAATATATATATATATATATATATATATATATATATATATATATATATATATATCAGACAGGCTCATGATGATGGTTGGGTTTTAATATATTGTAGTTGTGGGTTAATCGGGGTTAGACAACGCTGACATAATACACCCATTCGACTATAACCAACAATAGTTATAGATAATGCTTCGAGCTATTGTATTGGTCATTGTTGACTCTTCTTAACCGCACCCAAAATAATAAAAAGAAACGTGTCTATACAAATCTAAACGAAGAGATTTTTATTATTATTATTTGTTGTTTCTGTTTTGTCTTTGATTGTCGCATTTCCTATTGACGTCATGGACAGCTATGGTATTTGGAACTAAATAAACACCATATTATTCCTCATTCGTGACGTTGGCACAGACTCATGACGTCATTGTGATCAGCTCTGTTATACTCTCGAGGACGTCAACATAATTCCATGTTTTCGTATTCCATGCATGGTCTGTTTCTGAGTATTACACTATAGGATTTGGAGTAAGGAATCTTACTGGAAAATGAAGGTCGTTTGACGGTCATCTAGTAAAGTGTCTTATCAATCGTTTTTGTCATACTTTATATATATATATATATATATATATTAACAACTATTTATGACCAACCGGTTTTACCGTTAAAAGAATTTTTATTTTTTTTTAAACATGATCTAGCTTTTATGCGACACTTTGAGATCATCCCTCCCCATTACTACCCACAACTCTAAGATTTTCTAATTGCTTGATAAACCTAAATAAATGGCGATAGAGAATCGCACATGAGTATTTTATTAGAATTCTCTTTTTAAAGATTGTAATAAAAGAAAAATAGCATAGGCTTTGTTTGAAATTATTTTCGCTTATTTTTAGTAAGGGCTTATAATGCAAAGAAAAAGTCATATACACATCGATATAATGCCAAATAGTTCTTTCTTTTGTTTTACTCAAACCTTGATAATATTTACATTTTGAAAAAAAAATGTAACACAAACTTATTCGATTTAATTTAATAACTTTGGGTAAATGTAAAGCGCATTCGAAAACTAATTGTTATGAATAGCGCTATATAAATGATGTAATTTGTAAACGATGTGTGGCAGCCGTGGTTGTTGACTGTGAGCTAAAGGCAGTGTGACGTCAGAGCAAATGATTTTTTTTCCCGTGACAATCTGATTGCCTTCAGTGCTCGCACGTGTATGTGTGTGTATGTGTGTGTATGTGTGTGTATGTGTGTGTATGTGTGTGTATGTGTGTGTATGTGTGTGTATGTGTGTGTGAAATATCTCACAAAAGAAGGCCAATACATCTAGATGTGTGATTGTTCGATACTGCATTTGTTGGATTGTCCGCCCCCTTTACACGCCCCCGTTACATTTAATGACATAAGCAACAAGACCATGCCAACAAGACCATGTCAGCCAGAAGCTAGGTCAATGAAAATGAAAAGCTGCCTCAATCGTTGTATAATAATATACGTTGTCTGAGCCCTCTAGCAAAATCACATCCTGTCATACATTAATCCAGCCGTAACATGGCTGTCGGTAAGAGAAAAAAAAGTTTAATAACAAACTTCCTGTGATAAATTTGTCAAACGAGGCTTTAGCAAAATGAGTTCCAAATCCTTCATTAAGAATGAATACAATAAACTCACATTTCCTCAAAAGTACACAACACTTTTTGCCGTCAGCGATTCCGGTATTGTTGTTTTTGGTTCATGTTTTTTAGTTTTGTCGTGGTTTATGGATTGAGATTTAAAAAAAAAAACAAATTCGTAATATTATTGGATCTGCGTCCAAAAAAACCAAACAACCTGTTGCGTTTACATTTATTAACTTGGTTCGCTAATGAAAAAAACCCAAAGATATGACGTTGTTTAATGTTTTACGGATGATCTCCTATCTTTTCTAACACCCAATCATGTGTATAATGCTAACAAAATGCGAAACTATCTTTTTTTTTGTTTTTGTAAACCTAATAAACTTTTGTTGTAATTTGTTGTCAATTCCGATATATAATATATAATATATATAATGTTGTTATTGTTGTATTAAGAACTCGGAAATTGAAACGATCCATGGATGGAGCTTTTTGGAGTTTCTCTTCTAGCCCAGTAGGCAGAGGGTTTGAGGTCTCATGGTCTTGTCATAATTGTAGGCCTATAAGATGTTTTTTTTTCTCTCAATGCTCACAACTCACAAGAAGACACTTGTACATCTCTAATTATCCTCTCTCCACTTTTAACAACAGTGTATTTTGGCGCGTGGATGATGTCAAGATTCACAGAATGAGTCGGATGTATTCTCTTGACATAAATGATATAAGTCCATACAATTTTTTTTTTAGTTAGTTTCTTTTTTTATTGGGGGATATTTCTCTAGCAGCGTTTTGCATCAACAGTAATCTTTGTATAATGCTCGCATTCACAAAAAGAAACCAAAGACTATACTAAGATGGACCGCTTGCTTTGATATTTCCATAGACTATAATATACATGGACCGCTTGCTTTAGTATTTCTGCTATATGGTGACTCGAAACATTGATTTTCGGAATTTCAAATTCGTTGTTTCCTTTGCACTTCCGTTTTATTGAATCGCTTTGATTTTCTCAATGAAAAATTGAAATTAAAATCGAAAGTTGTTTAAAGCGGAAACATTTAAGAAAAAAGTAGGTGCGTAGAAGTAATTTAAGACAGCCACGGAAAAAAAGTTGATAAAGGCTCTAAAAATAGAGCTAGCGGTCCATCTTATTATAGTCTTTTAAAAAAGTATGTGAATGGTTCTTGTAAGCTTTTCATCATTAAATCGTGGCCTTAGCATAGATCAGCATTCCGAGAGAGTCAATTTCGCATATCTTTGCTTAAGGATCCGATCAATCACGCAAAGGTTTCACTAAACTTCATTCGCAATCAAATAGAAGCGAGAATAAAAAAAAAAATATGATTGTTAAATGTTTGAAAATCCAAGATTACGACGTGGGCTGCACAAAATGCTTTCGCTGGCCGCATGTTCACTCCCAGCTTTAGCGTCTTTCTGCTTTATCGTTACTTTTAATACTTCCGCCATTCGACTACAAGTGCTTCTATGATTAAGTAATGTGTCAAGAGAAAGCTGGCATTACTTATTTAAGCGAACGTAATTCTATATTCCATATTCTTTAATAATTATTATATATTATAGACGCTTTTTCGATACATAAGATTAATTTTGCGTCATAGGGTTATCTTATTTTTTACAGACGCTCTTTCTATACAGAAGAGTCTTGCAGCGTACGCGTATCGGTGGTTTTTATCTACTCTTGCTGTAGTAATTAAAGTTTAAAACTACTGTTTTCAATTACTATTTCAGCTTACCCATTCCGTACCAGAATGCCACCAATGAAAAAAAAACGACGTGACTTTGTTCTTGCATTTTGACTAAGACAATACAAGGAAATGAACTGAGCATAGGACGAAAACCCTAAAACTATGGATATGTTTTATGAGACCAGACCTGCATGGTGAAGAATGGAACTTAAAAGAAGAACGTTTTAAAAATAGAATTCTCTTGAATTTTTGTAATAATAATTTTTTGTTGTTGGTGTTGTTGTTTTTTTTTTTTGTTTTTTTTTTGTTGAAAATAAACAGATTGCTTCCCCTTTTAAAAAAACGTTTACAACAGATGCAAAACAAAATTGTATCAATTAAATTTCTTTTTTTATTACTGTTTATGTGAACGAGTGTCTTTGCATGAGTGTGTATGCGTGCGTGTCGTTGCGTGAGTGTGTGTGCATGCGTTATTGTGTTGAGTTTTTATATCAATTGATTTTTCTCGCTCTCGATAACATTGTGTCTTAATCTACGTCTACTAACCTGGTAAGCCTGTAGCAAAGTCTCGACATATTATGATTAGATCGCTACAGTTTAATTACTGTCAAAGCATTACATAAGATTTCAAGTATTCTAAAAAAAAAATTAGGCTTAATTATGGATAGTTTATTGGACATTTTCTATAGATGATAGTATATATTTGCTTTGACAAACAATAAAATAAATATAACACTACTTAACAAGTCGCTCTCTTATTATATTATATATACTGATTTTCATTTGTATAGTGCGACACTCCATGCAATCGCATAAGATAGCATACAATATTGGGTTTCATCATACAGTTTAATGGAATTCAGGCACTGCTTACTAAGTGTTGCTAAGCTCAGGGCCCTCTTGATTCCCATATATATTTTTTTTTCTTGTATGATAAATGGTATGATAGTGTGCGTGAATGTCTATTGTGCTTGAGTACAATTGGTATTGTTTTAAAAATGAGCTGAAAGACGGTATTTATGTAGTCAAGTCAAATTTCCATTTATTTAGATCAATAAAGTAATCTTATCTTATATGTATATATATATATATATATATTCCTTCACTTCTAAAATTTATTTTAGGTATGATTTCAGATACAAGGTAAAAAAAACATTTAAGTTTTAAAATTTTAAGACGAACATTTTTAAACAAATTACATTTAAAGTAAAAATAACTGTCTTCTTAAAGCTATGGGTTAAAGTTGTTTTGCAATTTAAAGTCTTGCTCGTTGAATTAGAACATAGGTCTTCTTAATGAATGATAATTGAATCAACCTTTGCGATAACATTTGTTTTAATGTTTATACGTGGTGGTTTCCTATCTATTTTTGAACAAATGAGATTTCGCATCCCATACAATTTCATACTTTGCAGTTTTACTCTATTCTGAAGTCATTAGGCTGAAGCAAGGTCCTTTATCTAATATGCTACATAATCCTCTTCTGTACATACGAACATTACGACCATGGATCATCCGATTACGTTGATTGCACTTAATATTATTGCGATTAATAAAGCTCGATATTAAAACTACGATGACCGTTGCTAATTACATCGTTAGCTCATCATGTTTTCAAATGACCGAAAGAAACGCACAAATGAATGCTAAAAAAAAGTTGTGTTAGAGGCCGATCGAAATTTGGTTTCGGTTTCAATGCCGAAAGTAGGCAAATGGCCCCTTGCGGCGAAGTTTTGGTTTCGGCCAAAAAGTTTAGCTTTCTGTTTGCTTTCAGTTTGGGCCGAAATCGATATTGACGTTTGGACATCAGCCGAATATGTATTTCTACTGACCTGATGTTGAATGGACCTCTTTACTTCTTTTTGGACCAGTTCCGCTGGGGATCCGCCCACTGATGGCGACATGAAAATGGCGGCAGATAAGACGACGGCCATGAGCGTTACCACGGTAGAATTCATTTCAAGAGACGTGATTTCTTGCCTGGGATGCTGAAAGTAAAATACACAAGAACAAACAGTAAGATCAGTGTAGGTCGTCACCTTCTCTTGAAATGCTTAGAATATTCAGGTTGAAGGGAATTAGTTTGGTCAGAAACACACTTATTCTGTACCCATGGGCCTCAAAGATTGGCGAAGTGTGTAAACCACCGATACGGTCACCTTAAGATTACACCGGCGGGCGAAGGCATGGAGGAAATCTCCCTCAGCGGCTCCGGGTGTCGCGCTATCGATTGCACACCCGTAAGGCTCGTGACCCCGGTGGGGAGGTAGAAAGAACGTTGCAACCCGTCTCGAAGAACATCCCGGTGCCTGGATGCCTGCGCCTGTCTTATAGAATGTGTGCTACCAGGGGACATTGCAAGTATACGGGCGAGCCACCACGACAATGATCCTATGGAAATCAATTCATCATTATAGATTCAGGTATAAATTGAACTTAATTATTGTCACATAGTTGTAAAAGGTTAAGTTTGATAGCTTTCTGAGAGTTAATATATCTTTCACTATATTATATAGTATGTACCTTATGTGTAGTAAAAAAAATTAAAGTATCTCACCAAACTTTGTACTCAATCGCACGACCAATCCATAATTTTAAGTTCTTCCTATTCCCAGGAGATCTTTTTTATTCCCCATTCAGTTCTTAAGTAAAATCAATTTTAACCCTTCCCGTACCGACCTACTTCTATCTATGCTGCCCTCAGTTCCGCTATATACGCGCCCGGGACTGTAAGGGTTAAAAGAAACAAATTAGACTAAAACGCAATTTCCCGTTATCTTTCGAATGTCTATAAATGTTACGAGAAATAAAAACTTTATTATCTTAACGTGCCACCTATTGATTATGTACCATCCAGTTTATAAAGATGAATTCCTTGTATTAATAAATCAGTAAATGTTAGAACGCTCTAAGAGTCAAATCGTTAGCAAAAAAAAAAGGTTAGCTTTAAATGTAAAAATAACCATGAAACACAAAAGGAACCCATTTTTCTACGATAAGCTGTATTATCGATTTGTTAGAGTGGACACAGTTTATTAAAAAGATTAGTTTTTTTTATTGCTGATAGATTGTTAAGCCTGCTAAATGTTTGATGTTCTAATCGGTGCAAATTATTTTTGTTTCGTTTTATTTATAACCTAATAGAAAACATAATTTTGTTCCAATACAAGTTTTTGACGAGGTAAAAGCAAAAAAAATCTATCTATTCAATCATGTTTAGAAAGAACATTCGAATTTTGTTTCTTCACTCAATATGATTGATGTCGAATTCTCTATTAGAAATTAAACATTTTTTTTAACGTTACATCTGTAGTGCGATGCAATTTTCTTTCTATTTCGTAGGTCGTGATTTCTATTTTCTGCAAAATTGGAAACACACTTGTAAAAGTGTACCCGGGGTCTGACTTCTCTCGGTTCTGCATAATTATTATTCTACTATGTATGATCGAAATTTCCTGGGTTTTTTTTATATGGTGCTGGCTACGCAGTGCACTTGTGTGTGTGTGGAAATACAAATGTTATTAAAATGTTACAACACTTTCGTTAAGGACGAATCCAGCAGTAGCCTACTTGTGTTTTGTTTTTTTTTGTATTTAATTTTCTACTAAAGACATTGATGTCCGATATTCTAATGTCAGATACTACAATGTCAGATACTACAATGTAAGATACTGATATCAGATACTACAATGTCAGATGCGGATATCAGATACTACAATGTCAAATACTGATGTAAGATACTACAATGTCAGATACTGATGTCATATACTGATGTCAGATACTGATGTCAGATACTACAATGTCAAATATTGATGTCATATACTGATGTCATATACTGATGTCATATACTTTAATGTCACATACTACAATGTCAGATACTGGTATCAGATACTACAATGTTAGATGCTGGTGTCAGATGCATGTCATATAATTTAATGTCAGATACTCTAAAGTCAGATACTGACGTCAGATACTGATGTCATATAATCTAATGTCAGATACTCTAATGTCAGATACTCTAATGTCAGATATTCTAATGTCAGATACTCTAATGTCAGATACTCTAATGTCAGATTCAAATGTCTAATACTGATACTAAATTAATAATTTCAAATACTGTCAGATATTGTAATGCCAAAAACTTATGTTTCAATTTCAGAAACTGTCGTCAGATTATGTAATAAAAGAAAATGACGTCATATACTGATTTCAGATACTAATGTGCCGCATGCTATCCATAAATTAATCAAAAGTACTAAGTGAAAAGAAAGAGATTTCTTTTATAGAGAGAACGTAAAGATGTTATTAGTGTAAGTGCCGGCTTTCAAATCATCACTGAAGGGTTGGACTAAATACCTCCAGTGAAACTCCGTCGTCTATTTATAAATCTTGTTTGTATGCTATAAAAATATTATAAGTGGGCATAGTTAATGCATACTTTTGAGCATTCAAAATCACCCTTAAATTTTGGACTTTTCCAACGGGTCTAACGGGATATACACATTACAATGAAGAATGAGCATTGAACTTGTTTTTTAAACCTAAAGTCTTAAAGAAAAACGACATTTTCCCTAACAGTTAATTTGCGTTTAATTTAGTTAACTTTTCGTTGAAGCGTTTTTCAAGATATAATGTCTACAGATCTATTATTTTCATTTATGTTATATTCAGTTGAAACGCGGAAGATTTTTAAGAATAAAAAGATCCTTATAATATTCGTATTTTTTTATGTTTATGCGTTATACTTTATTGGATGATCAAGATAATTAATTGTATTGAAAAATGGGAAATAAATTTGGACATGAAGCGAAATGAAATGATGTCTAAGAAATGTAAAATAGAATCAAGAATGAGAAAGCATTCTAGAAATATCATAACAAAAATGACAATTTTTTTACACATTATTTTTTCGTTTCTGATATTTTCGCCTGAGATCATTTTTGTTTCCGAGAATCACGGAAGGGATGTATGAGAGTGAGCACACTTCTATTAGGAAAAGATGAAAAAAAAACAGAAACAATAAAAAAAAAAAAAAAAAAAAAAAAAATAGAAACAGCAACAACAGGGCTACTTATGTTTCTTTTGGAGATATACAATAACAGCTGAAGTGCTGTTTTCTAGAGGACAAGGGGAGGGAGGACGTCCTCCAGAACAACCCTCCTGCCCCCTCTAGGAGGGAAGATGGTTTACGGCCAGTACTCACGGCAAGGAACTGTCGTTGTTAAAAGTTTGCTCAACGACCCCTCGGACGTGCCAGGGAACCGATGAGGTTACAGAGGCGCGCAGGGGCTGTTGCGGTGGTCGGGGGGGGGGGGGGGGGGTAAATGTAGGGTGGTGAAAGGTGTTGTGAGGGGGAGGGGGCAGGAAGGGGTAACCAGATTTAATTGCGTATGGCGGACGTGTGGGCTGATTCATAGGACTGTATTGAATATGTGCGCGTTTTATTGAAAACTATAAATACAATAATTAAAATATACAGAGAGAGAGAGGGAGAGAGAGAGAGAGAGAGTGAGAGAGAGAGAGAGAGAGTGAGAGAGAGAGAGAGAGAGAGAGAGAGAGGGAGAGATGGCGAGTATCAGTATTTACGGTTTGTGTAAAAGAAGCGAATGTGTTTATAAAGAGGTGACATTACGTGAATGGGGAAATATCATTGTTTGTAGGGGGAAGAGGGGATAGAGCGTGAGTTTGAGGAAATTGTGAGACTGGAGAAGAAATGATATTTTGTAAGGTTGGAGTGAATATGGTAAATACGAATACATGAGGTTGTGTACATGGTGATGTGAAATTTATTATGCGCAGAATGTGATGCTGGTGAGGTTATGCGGTTCTGTCAGAGAGAAATGAGACTGGTAAAGAAGTGAGATTTTGTCAAAAAGAAATTAGGTTTTGTGAGAAAGATGTGACAATGGTGAAGAGTTATATTTTGCGACTAAAAGAAATAATTAAAATACTATAAAAAAAAACAACTTAAAATTTCAAGATAGTAGTGAACTAAAATTTCCTAATCAAGAAGTAAGACTGATGAAGAACTGAACTTTTTTTATGAAAAAGTGAAACTGGTGAAAAACTGAGATTTTGTGATCAAAAAAGAGACGTGACGAACTGAGATTTTGTGATAAAAAATAGACTGGTGAGGAACTGGATTTGTTTGAGGTGTCTTATACGACCTTCTGTCTTTCTCGTGGCACCAACCAACATTAAGATATATCTATATCTTGTGCGCAGTTAGTTGCTGTTTTTCTCCCACCGAGCGCCTCCTCCGGGTAGTAGATAGGGAAACTGAGATTTTATGATCAAATAGTGAGACCGAAATATTTTGGTAAAAACATTAGACTGGTGTAGAACTGAGATTTTGTTTTTTTATTGGAAGGATTGATGCTTGGAAATATAGAGACATTAACATGAAAGAAATTTATCAAATGGACTTTATGAGAGAAATAAAAATTTAACTGATTCTCAAAAATAATGCACAAATTTTATGCATCAAAGAAACCTGTTTTAAAAAAGGAAGATAAGTAGTTTAAAAGTATTCACTACACCGGCATTTCTTCATCAATGAGAAAAGTAAGATAAACTTTATCTAAAAAAAAGCGTGATGTGACAGCAAACCTTTTCTCTATATAATAATATGGAGATGCACAAATCTTTTTTTTCTCAAATTACACTAAAATAGTTATCTAAAAAAATGCTTTCTTGAATATAGTTTAGAAAATTCAAAAAAAGTTATGAGATCTGATATTCCCGAGAGGCTTTCGGGCATGCAATGGGTCGCCTGAACAAACCAGGAAAACCAGTGACTTAACATCATTTAAAACATTAATAAAAATGCAAGACTACACTCGGACCACGGATGAGCGTAGGACGCAATAATCTTCTTTATAGAAGGAGCGTCTGTAATGTATAAGATAAGATCTTGATAAAAGTAAAGTACCCTTCGGACCAAACTGATCATGGGGCTGGTAAAGCAGCGTTCACCAGTTTCAATGGCCACAGTATACGAGGGGATGTGTGGCCAGCACGATGCCCAGCCGACTTTGCTTTACTCCAACTAGTGTCAGGTACCCATCAGAGCTGGGTAGACTCAGTGGAACCCTCAAGTCCTAGGATTCGAACCCAGAAACTTTGGATCGCAAGTCGAACGAGCGGCCGGTCGCCCACCGTGCCCCATGTGAGATATTGATGATATGGTGGAATTTAATGGAATTTAATGGAATTTAATGGAAAATAATGGAATTTAATGGAATTTAGATAAATTTAATGGAATTTAATGGAATTTAATGGAATTTAATGTAATTTAATGGAATTTAGTGGAATTTAATGGAATTTAATGGAATTTAATGGAATTTAATGGAATTTAGTGGAATTTAATGGAATTTAATGGAATTTAATGGAATTTAATGGAATTTAGTGGAATTTAATGGAATTTAATATAAAAATAGCTTTTTTTAATAAAGAAACAAACATAAGTAGAACAAAAAAGTACAATTAATACTGTCACAAAGGATTCTAATTTCCTTGGCCTCAAAATTAGCTTGTATACAATGAGGTAAGCCACAAACTACCAAAAAAAAAAAAAAAACAGCAAACAAACAATGCCGAAATATTTCCTTCTTTTTGCAGAACTTGAAGGACTAGAAAAATGTAGAATTCCCACGTTCCAATAGCCACTACGTACGATTAGATAGTGTGGGTAGCAACATGTAGATTTGCGTTTATACTATGATGTGATACGATGATCATTTATATAGCTCATCTCTCTACACTATCACCTACCATTACTCTCAGTGCACTTAATTATACTTTATAGAAAGGGCGTCGGGTAACCATCAAAGATGCCCCGATTCATGGAACCCCATGAACATTTTTAACGGAAATTTTTCTTAAGGACGATGTCAAACCTGAATCATTTGGAATTATTAACCAACTTTCTAATGCTAGACCATTAATCGTATTACTGATTGTAGAACAAAAATAGGACAATAAAATTAAAACTTTCTCTCGGATTTTTTTACTATTTGTATTTAGAAAAACTTAAGACTATAATAAGATGAACAGCTTGCTTTGATATTTCTGCTCTTTGATTAATTGAAACACTTAGTTTTGGAATATCCGATCGCACTAAGTCCTCTAAACTTCCGGTTTTAGTAATTCGCTATGATTTTCTCAATGTAAATTAAGATTAAAATAGAAATTTGTATACAGCGGAAGTCTTTAGGGAAGTTTAGGGGGTCATTAAAGACAGTGTTATTGGCTGCTCACGGAAAAAAAAAGTGTTTAGCACTAAAAATAGTGCACGCTGTCCATCTCATTATATTATTTGGAAAAAGAAACTTTGTACAATAACGAAAAAAGAAAATACTTACTTAATTGCCAAACCAACGACTGATTACAGTCATTGGATTTGTGTGTACATAATCTGAACTCTACACTTTACATAAAGAATTTATCTAGACAGCTGGGCAGCAATCTATACTTATTTTTACATTGTTTAGAAACTCACACGCATGATCTAGATTTTTAGAACCTTAACATAGAAGACAATGAAGATTAGACTCATAATTGTTTTAGTTTTTTTAATTGTTTGATAGTTGTTTTCGATGTCAACGTAAAATGCAAATGTATGTGAAAATAACCAAAGGGGAAGAACTGCATACATAAACCGTAAACGTTTTATAAAAATGATAGAAAGAGGCACAAAGCCTAACTAAATGAAATATTTTTTGACAAAAATTGTCAGATTCTATAAAACTATGCTATTTTAAAATGTCATTATAAAAAAAAAAAAATCAATGATAAAGTGAAACAATAAAATGGTTTTAATTAGTTCATAAATCTTTCAAATTTATAATTCCTAAGTAAAAAATAAATAAATGAATAAACAAATTTGTGGGTCAATAATTACAATTTTGTTGTACGTTTAAAAAAAACTAAGTTTCTAATGTTACGATCTTTAGAAATTGTGTCCTTAAACATATCTTATAACATCCTATATGCCCTTTAGTATTTTGAACCATACGGGAGTCTTATAGGACCTTCTGTCTTTCTCATGGCATCAACCATCATTAATATATTATATTAAATATATATATATATATATATATATATATATATATATACAAGCTACATTGCCCGGCGTTGCCCGGGT
This sequence comes from Anisus vortex, assembly GCA_949126835.1. Taxonomy (NCBI): domain Eukaryota; kingdom Metazoa; phylum Mollusca; class Gastropoda; family Planorbidae; genus Anisus; species Anisus vortex. Next base: position 18,800,836 of record OX421507.1, read on the forward strand.
GAAAAAAAAAAAGGACTGTCTGGGGTGCAGATAACACATTTATAAACTACACTTACTGAATACTTTTAGGAAAGTAAATAAAAATAGTCAAATATTTTTATTTAACAAAATCTATATTGCCTATAGATTTACAATGTCTTTTGTTTTTAAAAGTTTGAAAAATTAATTGTCGAAAAAAAAAAGTATAGTCTAACTGGAGAATCGAACCCTGGTCGCCCGTATAGCAGTCCACTACGTTTACCACTGAGCTATCGAAGACACATTTTCGATTTGAAAAAGTATTAGACGGTATATTGGGCTAGGCCTAGATAGGTCAGTGACACGCGTGTTTTCAAATTGACCATTGGGGATCCTCGCGGGGCTTAACACTGTCTTTTTATATATATATATATATATATATATATATATATATATATATATATATATATATATATATATATATATATATATATATATATATATATATCTTGTGCGGCGTTAACTGCTGTTTTTCTCCCACCAAGCGCCTCCTCCGGGTGGTGGAGAGGGAATCGCCTCAACCCTTCCCCCAGATATGGAGGGTACCGGGGAAATAAATACCCGGGGTGGATTAAAAATCAACAGCCCTAGTGCACGTGAACATGCTTGTGACCTAGGGTGAGATAGTGGAACTGCCTTCCTTGCATGGACAGACTGGACCTGGCAGAGTTCGCATAAGATGCCCATTACTATGTCCAACGGGAATAAAGGCAGGGACAGCAACACACACACCAAAATATATATATATATCTAATGCGCATAATGTAATGTAACAAAACTTACTACAGCATTATAATAACTGTAAATAGTTTAAAGCAAATTGACGAAGACTTACAAAAGACTTACCTTAAATTGAAGAACTTGAAAGAAAAATAGTGTCGGTTGAAATGTTTCTTTAAAAGTTTTTTTTTTCTAGAAAATTGTTTAGGCTTTCTGTGGAGTCTAGCAAAGCTTCTGGAAATTAAATTTTAAGAAGGATGTAGAACTAACTGGGGAAAAGCGTGAAGTGTATTGTGAGGTTACAGACACGGATTTGGCACGCGTTGACAAAAAGGTCAAATTTGTCTCGCGTAATTCCGCGGCGAATTTATAAGCCGCACGAGTAGCCTCGCTCTCGCTTCTGCATTCGATGCCGAGAAGTAAAAGGACGGATCTGATTGGTTGGTTGGGATTCGAAAACAAAAATAAAAGAATATATATAGCGATAAATGATTAGGTTGAGAGAAAAGAAAAAGATCATTAATTCCATTAATTTTCTCGTCTTCTCGTTTTCCTGACATTAACGCCACATTGTAAAAAATCTGTGCAATCGTCATTATCTATTGTTTTTGTTTTTTTTTCCTTTTATGTCAATAGGCATTTCTAAAGAAAAATGTGTTTGTTTTTTCTGTTTATACTATATTTTTGTTTTCAATGCGATATGTAGATTATGTATATAACTAAAGGCTAAACTACTATAAAATTAAAATAGGGTAAATAATGATTGTGAAATTAACATATCCATTACAAAATAGAATGCTGAGTTGGACAGACAGATAGATATGTATATGGAAAGAGAAGGCAGTTAAGTGGGTAGACTGAGAGGCAGTCTAACAAGTAAACAAATTAGATGGAGAGATTAATAGATGGATAGACAAATAAATAGCTCAATAAATTGATCGATAGATAAAATGTCTAGCTGAACATGTGTGTTAAATGTATATTCAATCAAAAACAAAAATTGATTGTATCCATTATATTCAAACTTAAACTGTTGACGACATATCGTTTATACATAATATGCTTGCATCAATAACAAAGGATAGTATTAAAGCACTAAAATATCAATGTATATAAAATCAATAAATATAATTACCGTGAGTTTGTTTATATGTTTGTATATACTAGTGGTTAAGCCCGTCAAAATTACGGAGAAATTCGTATCATTTAATTTATAGACTTATAAATTTATAAAGGACAAGTTATAAATGATTACCTATAAATACCAGAAGCGTGACAGCAACAATTTTTATGCATGTGCCAGGGTCAGGGCGACCAGACTCAATATAAAATAACAAAAACTAAATACCGAAATAAACTTTCTCGATACTGTTTTATTGACACAATAAGCAAGAACAAAATTAAATACCAAAAATAATCGTTCTCCCTTTATTATTTATTGTATTGAAAGATTATTATCTACGTTTTTTTATTTTTACTTTTTTATGTTTGGTATTTGTGTTTGTTGTTTTGTTTTGATAGTATAATAGTGTTAAATTAATATTATTAATAACAAGTCACAACTGTTCGCTACATTTCAATACCAGAAGCTTTACAGCAACAATTCTTATGCATATGACAGGGTCAGGGCGACCAGAAACTATTACAAAGAACAAAAACTAAATACTGAAAAGAAACTTTCTTACGCCAATTTTTATGGTAAGATTGTCTTTTTCTTTCTCACTTAACAAAACACGTTGTATTCATTCGTTTCTCCGTCATTTTTGACATGCATGACCACTAGTTAAATTATAATTACAAAAGAGTCCTACAATTTTTAGCGGATTTAACGTTATTGAGAATAAACGGATTTTTGTTTTTCGAAATAATTCTTAACGTACTTGGGTTATGTAGCCTACTTTCTCTTGGTTTTGCTTTTTTTTTTTTAATTTCGCTAAATCAGTTAAACATTTGCAAAACTAGACTTGAAATAAGGACTAAGTTTTAGTTCGATAAGAATATGTTTTAAATTAAACATAAAAATAAATTTTTGCTAATTTAATATGAAGTATTTAAAATTTTAGTGGCTATTCCACATTGTATAGAACGTCTTCCATAGAAGTTTTCTAATATAAGGTTTGTGCTTATCTTTTCACTATTTTACTCTTCTCACTAGTTAGTTTTTCCAAACAAAATAATTAAGGTAAAAGTAGAAAATAAAGCGTCATTGGAGTTGCTTGCAAGCTAATGAGCAACATAAAAGTACCCGTAAAGTACCCGTCCGACCGAATCAATCCATAGGTCCGATGAAGAAGCGTTCACCAGCCTCTGTGCCGCGGCATGCTAGGTGATTATTGTGTGGCCTTTACTTCACCCCATCTAAGGTCAGGTGCCCTACAGAGCTGGGGAAAATCCTAGCCTTCACCAGGATTCAAACCCGAGACCTTCGGTACACCAGACGAATGCGCTGCCGCACGGCCACTGTGTTCCCCCCCCTCCATGAGCAATATAGACTTATTATTCAAATTTGAAGTAATTAAAACAAGATCATAAAGTAGATCTTATTCTGATGTATGTCAGTGGCTAAAATCGGCCATTAGCATACAAACCACTTATCTATATATAATTGTCTGCATTTTCCCGACAAATTTAAATGATTGAACACTCCATGTATAGAAAGCAATGAGTTTCAAGCCCTAATATGCGACATATTTCTATGTTACAGCCAATCTGTCCGAATGTTCGTAAAGTACTTAAAGATGCAAGGTAGATTTGAATTTCAGCCTTCAATACTCCAAATTAAAATTTTCATCCCATCTCGTCCATTATAGATAACCCTTTCTTAGTTGATGTTGTTGTTTTTTAAATATAATCTTAACTCTTGACAGAACTTTGCTATTCAAAACGTCAACTTTTACCTATTACCAAATATCAGGGCCGTATTCAGTTTTGTGGGGCCCTGTTCCTAAATTTGTGGGGGCCCCACGTAACCTCGCTACATCTGCCTTCCGACATTGCTGTGTTAGGTTGTGCACAGTGTTGCTGATGCTGGATGATAACCAGTAACCCACTCTGTTGAATCATATATTTCTGCAGCCTTGTAACCTCTGTTGGTCATAAATGTTACAAAACTATTCTAATTGCCGAAAAAAAAAGACTAAAAAAAATATTTTCGGAATGTGTGGGGGCCCCTTTTGTGTGAGGGCCCTTGTTCCTTAAGAACATGTGGAACATGCCGAAATCCGCCACTGCCAAATGTATACATTTTAACCACGTTTTCGTTTGAAAATAGTTCTACTGTCAATATGTCACGTCCCACAAAGTATGTCAAGTACCAGGTCAAAAGAGCTGAATGTCAACTAACAATAATAGGACTATAAATAGCCTAAAGAATATAAGTTAACGGAGAAATAGTTCTGGAGTGATTATTGTTTATTAATAAGCCAGCCCAGACGAAATCTGATATTATTTTGTTTATGGAAAACTTTTCTTATCATATCTACCACAGTTCTTTTATTTTTATTTGACCATGACCTATTTCTCAATTAACGATATTTCATTAAAAACAATTCTTTTTTTGGTTCACGGATTATTCTGCTATTTAAATGTTTTATATTACCACTATACATTATTTGTTTCGCGATATTCTGTTTTAACATTTTAATAAATTTCAGATCTAATAGTTTTAGTCTATTCATCTAAGACCCTACATGTATAGTTTTGAAGACGTAAATCAAATGTAGCGCTCTGATAAACCTAAATGAACATTAAAGTTGTGTATGAGTGTGTTAAGTTCAGTATGTATGTGTATGTAGTATGTATGTGTTTAGTTCAGTATGTATTGTGTATGTGTTAAGTTGAGTACGTAGAATGTATGTGTTAAGTTGAGTGTTTATGTATGTGTGAGTATGTTTGTGTTATTTTGAGAGGAGTTATTTTCAAGGACAGGACCTTTTACTTAACATTCCAATGTTGTTATCTACATTTGTCATAGTTTGTTATATAGTTTGATTATATTTGATTAAATAAGATAGTTAAATTAGTTAAATAGAAAGGAACATTAAATATATATAGAGATATATACATAGATAAATAGATAGATAGATAGAGAAATGAATATATAAAAATAAATCAGACAAATACGTTTGATTAGATAAATAGCTAGCTAACTAGCAAGATAGATAGATAGATAGATAGATAGATAGATAGATAGATAGATAGATAGATAGATAGATAGATAGATAGACAGAAATATACATTAGATATATAGATGCATTAGATTATATAAATAGATAGATTAGAGATGCATAGATGCGATAAATAATTAGGTAGATAAATGATAGATATACATTTGTATAGATTAGATATATTTAGTTGAAGTGAGTGTATCGTATGGTGTAGATATTTCAAATTAATGACTTTAATCCATGTCTTGAGAATTGAAATTGAGAATGTATCAAGACTGTTTTTATCCACTCCATTGGATGTGAAAAAGGAGGGGGGTCAGTCACGTATGACGTCAAACGCAAGGGATATAACTATTGTTTTGTTTAATATGTCAATGTGTATCCTACATATCAGACATGTTTTTCCAACTCAATTAAACATAATAGTCTGCAACAACAAAAAAATACTGAGCTAAATTTATCAACTCATGTTAAGATAAGCTATTTACATTTGTCAACTAAAATATCTTCCAGTTAATATAATTCTTCGAGCGATTACATTATTTCAGGATAAATACACTTAAATGCCATTTATAAACATTTCAACATACTGATAAAATTAAATATAAACATCCACAACAATCTCATTATAAATGCACTGTAGTTGGAAGATGGTTCTAATACTCGTAGTGTTAACACTTTCTAATGTTACTAACATCCGTACCTAAATCTGCAATATCGGACGATGTGTGGTATTTGAGTCTGATTAACTTCGAAACTAGAGAGCTATTCAATTCCAGTGTTTGCTTTCAGCGTTAATACATCCAAAACCCATTTTTTGCAGGTTTTCGTCAAAGCCAACATTCTTGTTTTATTTTGTTTTTTTTTTTATAAATATATTTAGCTTAAACAACAATGAACAATATTTATTCGCCACGTAGTGCATAAGTACAATAAAGGCAGTCAAAATATATATAAACTGGTACAAGTCATACGTTTTGGCAAAGACTATAATGAGATGGACTGCTTGCTTTGATATTTCTGCTATTTGATAACTTGAAACACTTAGTTTTGGAATTTCCGATCGCATCCTGTCCTCTAGACTTCGGTTGTAGTAATTTTCTATGATTTTCTCAACGGAAAATTAAGATTAAAATAGAAATGTGTATATACAGCGGAAGTCTTTAGGAAAGTTTAGGAGTCATTAAAGCAAAGTTATTGGCTGCGCACGGAAAAAAAAAACAAGTGTTTAGCACTAAAAATAGAGCAAGCGGTCCATCACATTATAGTCTTTGGTTTGTGGCACATTCAACACAGCGGTAGTAGTATATGAGATCTGAGAAAGGACAAACAGAAAGAGTCACTTTATCTTAAATTTAGACAATAATTATTGCGTCCTACGCGTTACTTTGGTTTATATCTTGAGTTTTATCAGAGATTAAAATAACGTCTGTTTGTTTTCCAGACAAGTTCGGGCAACCTATACCATGCCCGAACTGTTTTTGAGTAGAAAAAAGTTAATTTATATAAAGTTTTCTTTGAATAGAAAAAAAAATATATTGTTTGGTTTTTCAGCTCGGCGTCTAAGTATAAAGTCAAATGATATTGTTCCGCCTTTTTTTTTTTAGTTAATATAATATGCGTATGTGTGGGACATAATATCCTCAATTCCGGTTTCTCAAGAAAACATTATGACAACAATCAAACGGCGCAAATTGACATGGCTCGGTCAAATGTTGCGACACAATAGCCTGACAAAAACAATCCTCTAGGGCACCGTAGAAGGTGGACGTCGTAGAAGCTGCTGGTTTGACAATGGAAAGTATTGGACAGGGCTGCAGTTGACTTGAGTCAACTATTGACAACCGCTCAAGATAGGCAAAAAAATGGAGAAAGTTGACTGCTGAGGTGTCCATTCGCTCCCCCCCCCCCCCCCAACGACCACAACGGTCATGGGATTGATGATGATGATAAATATGTCTCTAATGTTTTGTAAAACTTTCCCATACACGAATCTTTGAGACATGGCACACATACACAGAAAGACAATTGTCACTAACATAATTGGCATAAGGTGGCAACACCAAAAAGGAAATTGTCCATCGACACGGAAGATGTCAGCAGGGTGACCAGTGATGTGTAACGAGGGGTCAAGAATGTGTGACGGGCAGTCAGAAAGAGAGTTATTTAGAGAGTGGAAGAAATACAGTGTTAGAGACATAATATTATACAGAATATTAGGATGATGTAATTAATGGAACGTGAAATAAGATAGATCCAAGTAACTGTTTGCTACTTGTTTTGTTAATGAATAAACTAATGCTTGCTGTGAACCCGCCTTGAGAGAATTATTATTGTTTGAAAGAATGATATAACAGTCGGCACTCTGATAAATATAATGATGTCACCTTTGTTGCATCTACAACAACAATAGTGGCAGTGACAACATTCATTAGCTCATTGAACACAGGAACAATGCTAAGTCGTTACACAATTTCGTATATTATAGTCAGATATATTGTAACGTTGTAGGTGTTATCTTACGATGGAAAATTATGTTTTTAAACAATGATAGCGGACCTAATTATTTATTTAAAGCTGTTTGATTATACGCTCACTTCATCCTTCATTTAAAAAAAACAACTACTAATCTATTATAATCAACTGTCCAATACCTTTCTCGCGTCTGCTGTGATGAAAGTCCTTGGAATGGATTTTCTTCTTGCATTTGTCATTTTGGAATGGGCCGTATTGCTGCTGAGAGTTAACACCCTTGCCCCTTATACAAGTCAATCTTTTATGACTGACTTGTAAATTACAAGTCAGTCATAAAAGATTGACTTGTAAAAGAGGCAAGGGTGTTAACTCTCAGCAGCAATACGGCCTATTACTTGAATACTAAAATCTTAATCTTTTTTTTGAAAAACAAAGTCATGAAAACAAAGTTTCTTAAAATATATTACATCAATATGCGAGTATCAGTCTATTAAATATACAGTGCATCAACAAACACGCACACACAACTTTGTAATGTCAGACAAGTATTGGGTAATGTTTATTTTTAAAATGTTCATTTATTCACTCGATATGTCTAGGGGTGATGGCTATTTGCAATAATGAGATAAAAATATATTACTTTTTTAAAAGGCGAGTATTCCTTTAAACGATGTGGCGGCGGTTGTGCAATAGGAGATAATCTTACATGCTTGAATAATGAAGATTGTTATTTTCTTATTAATAAAACTAGATCTAACATACTCGGGGCATTTTGGCACACAAAGGTCATTCATATGTTGTTGTTATTGGGTTTTTGTTTCTTCTTTGTTGTGTTGTTGCTGTTGTCGCTTTTAACCATATTATAATATTTAAACTAAATTGCTCGTCGTTGCCCGGGGGGGGGGGGGAATAAAATAAGCTACAGATAAAAATGTATAATCTACAATGAACAGAAAGATATAAATCTAATAATTAAAAAAAAAATGTTATTTTTTACTGAAGACTTTTAGGAAAGTAATTTAAAATAAATATTGTAATCGGATAAAAAATATGCTAGTCTTTTTATTTGTGAAAAATATAAATTGCCCGGAGTTGCTCGTAGATTAACAATCTTTTTTTTTTAAAGTAATATAAATTGAAATTTAAAAAATGTAGAAAAAAGTATAGAATAACTGGAGAATCGATGCGTTATCCAACTTAACAAGCGAAGACACATGTCCTAAGTGAAATCGCAAAAGTATAATATGAGACAATAAGGTCACGTGACTTTAAATTAACTAATATGATTTGTTGAACACACACAGTCTACTTCATATATATATATATAGATAGATAAACAAATTCAATTTCATGTCTTTTTTTTAACCCCTCTTTTAACTTCAGATTTTCAGATATCGTTGTACATCTTCTAATATTCTTGTGAAGTTTATCCCACCTTGCACTATTTCGGCACACCGTTTCTAACAGTGACTGCCACCTTCCATCCATCCGGCACACCGTTTTAAGATCGTCAAATTTGGCATTTTTGTCCGTCTGTTATTTCAGTCTATCAGCACTTCCTTAAAATTCAAATCCATTTTTTTAACACTTAACATGCCAAAGGTTTTTTACGCAAAATGTGCTCCACTGCCAACTTGTTTTTTGGTAATTTCACAAAATTAGAGTGTGGTGTTTAAAAATTAATAAAAAATTAATGGACTTATGTGGAAGCATGAAATCTTTACCATATATGTAAAACATAATACCATACTTAAAAATAAAGTTTTCATGCAAATTAGTGTCACGTGACCATGGCGGCCATCTTGAATTTGTGAGATTTATATAAAAATATGTACTTGTGTCCACTTTTTTTCTTCTTTGAGAACCATCGGCAAATATGAGTGCACTGTTACAGCAGAGCAACATAGCTAGTATATCACACTAAGTAAAACAATCAAATTCAACAATAAAAAAGTAGTTTTTATTCCGATTTGCCCCTTGCTTTGCCCATTAATTTTGAAACGATTTTACTCAATTTTCAGCTAGTTTACCAAAACTGGTTAGTATCTTTGAATATGTACAAATCGGTAACAGTTCAATATCGACTTGTGAAATTTCTACCATATATGTAAAACAGATGAACATACTAAAAAATAACGTTTCCATGCAAATTGGTGTCACGTGACCATGGCGGCCATCTTAAAATTGTGAGATTTATAGAAAAATGTGTACTTATGTCCACTTTTTTTCGTCTTTGAGAACCATCGACAAATATGAGTGCACTGCTACAGCATAGAAACATAGCCAGTAGATAATGCTAAATCTAAAAACAAAATTCGACAATAAAAAATCAATAAAAAAATATTTTTATTTCATTTTGCCCCTTGTTTTGCCAATGAATTGTGAAACGATTTTTGTCAATTTTCTGTCACTTCACCAAAACTGGTTAGACTATTTAAACATATATAAATATGCAATTAGTCACTACTGAGGAATGAAATCTTACCATATATGTAGAATATAATACCACATTGGAAAATTGAATTCTCATGCAAATTTGCGCCACGTGACTTAAGCAGCCATCTTGAGTTTGTGACATTTTTAGAAAAATCTAATATTTTTTAGGCATTGTTTTTCTCGTGCAGTTTTTAAGCAATATGGTAATAAACCTATAAAATAAAGAACTGGTCCTTGAAGGTCTATTTCAAGTGAAAAATTTTTATTGAACAAATTTAGTGTGTAACTTAACCTAGATTATATATCAAAGATAAACTAAACATTATACATTTATACAATTTAATTAGAGCACCAACAAAAGATTAATTTACTGCTTCGAAAACAAATATAAGAATCAATATAAAATCAAAATACAAATAGAAAACATTGTGCAGAACTACACAGTTTTTAAACAATACATTATACTAATTTACTGCTGTAGCGTCCATCAATGATATAATTCACTGTTGTATGGTACAGATAAAAACAACCTGGCACAATGCAGAGATGGACGTTGCAAATATAAAGACATATATTGTTTGAATTTTTTTATTGCAGGATTTACAAACAAGACAGTATGGTTTGTAAGTTTTGACTTTATATTTTGAGAAATGGACGTGCGGTTAGACTCTCATCGATGTTAAGGGTCGGGGCAGTAGCAGTGCTCTTTCGTCACTGCCTAGTGACTTGGTTCTCAATAAGGGATTCAAGTACCAGTTCGCAAAATTTTTTTTAGCTGTCATGGAAGCGTTCTTGTTTATCTATAACCAATAAGTCCATTTATTTATCAAAGTTACTTCTTTGTATAATGAAAGATTGAGTGGAACGACATGATTGATTTGTGAGGATAGCAATAGCTAACCTTCATTTGGTCAAACTGATCAACACCACCCTTGTGATCATTGTAATTCTGGTCGTTTTTTTATATATATTTTTCTGTAACCCTCTGGTAGTTTTCTGTCTCGCACACGCTTTACTGTAGTTGTATTGCCTCCCACAGTTGATAGAAACATGTAAAACAGACGTTTGCGATCTTGAAACTTTGTGACATCAAGTAATTCGATTCAGCAAAGATAGGAGGATCACCTGTTTACCTTTTTTTCCCTTGAGTTCTTTTGAATAAGACTTTGAATTTTCAAGAATTGTGTGCCTAGTTTTTCACCTTTGAACTAGCATAAATATGATGATGTAATTGTCTGTGTAGATGATGTGGCCTTTTCACTCTTATCTGGAAATCAGATCAAATTATTGCCTTCTTCCTATGAAAGTCTTTTTCCCTGTGTAAATTATAAACCACAATAGTAGAATAACTTGGAATCAGAGAACATGAATGCCTTTACGCCCCATTTAGTTGTCATAGATGAGATGCAGTGTTTGAACAAACAACGTCCTTTGACTGTCACCATATACTCATAAATTGAAAGAGCTTGTCCTGGTCCATAAACTTGTCGGTATAGTGGAGGCTTATTGTCCAATGACGATCGCAGCTTGAAGAGCGGATCATATCCATTGAAATGAAGACACGAGTTTATAATTTGGTATCTATTTCTCCCCATCACTGAAGTAAAATGGCATGTGAGCCAAAGTCCTGTAGCCCAATAACCATCTATTGATGATTTGCTGCACAAGCCCATCGCTACATGAAGAGCAAGAAATGCGGTGGGATCCATCATTCACATTTTTCTCATTTGACATTCATTCATAACTTGTTCATAATGTGTTTCATTAGAGTATCGGGAAAAAATCAACAGCCCCAAAATTTGTTAACATCTGCAAGAACACATTGTCTACTGTTGAATGAGGACAGCTATTCGTTTTGAGGTCAACAAAATCATTCCTAGCACTTCCCAGTCAGAATAAGCTGTTTTGTTGCAATGCTACCTTTACGCCTCTCAACCGTTTTGTCATCAATGCGAGCAGGTACATTGGAGCTAGAAATAGCACTGATTTCTTAGGCAAAATCAATCTCACCATCTGAATCACTTTCTAAATCTAAATTATTATTTTCCTCTAAATCACAACTGTCATAATTATATTCATCACCCGAATCGGAATCATAACGAGAAACAATCGAATCATCCATAGCTCAATTTAATTTAGAGTAAAAGTCAATACATGTAATGATAATAGAAAAAATATATTTCAAATTCACACAAGAACACTCTGTAAATAAAACTGGGCACATAAAACACATTCACACAAGAACACGCTTTAAACACAACAGGGGACATATAAACACATTTACACAAGAACACGTTGTAATTATATAAGGGCACATAAAAACACATGTACATAAGAACAAGCCGTAGACTGAACCTAACAGGACACAGAAACGGTTTCAGTACCAAGATCAACATCAACAATCATTAACAATATAATACATTACATGTAACTTAGACGCCATTCTATATATTGTACATCATAGCCATAACGCGTCATCAAAGTATGTGACGTCACATAATTCATCCGTTGAAGGAAAGAGTGCTTTTACGTTATTCACAAAGCAGATTACAACTTTACGTTTGTCTCTCATGTAAATAGTGAGAATTTTTTTTTTCTTCTAGTCAAAGTTAATCCTTCATTCGTATATTAGTACTGTCATGTAAAGTTATAACGGACGCTTCGCGATGTGACCCCTACAAATAATAATACCGAAAAGACTGATGATTGAGGTCAATATAGTCATGCCAGTAATGGTACAAGATCCAAACTCTGTACCATGGACTATTAGGCTAAGATTTTGAACCATTTTTTAAAGACCACCATGATTTTCGACTAAAGTCGAATTAGGCATACAGAAAGACTTTTGTAAATTCGACTTTAGTCGAATTTGGCATGTTAAGTGTTTAAATACCTTTTTAACAGCGTAATGGTATTTGACAATTTGAATTTTTTTTTGTTTATGTTCAACATGTCAATGTTTAGATACATAACATTTTTTCAATAGTGCATTTTTATTGACTATAAATATTCGTCAACAGATGTAAAGTAACAGTTTTAGTGAGTAGATCCGCTCTTTTGTCAGACTAAATTTGGTCGTCCAAAATTCTGACTCCGGATCTTGTGATGAAATGTTTGTTCAGGCTGGTCTAAATGAGTCCAAGAGACCGGAGCTCACGGGTGAAAAACTCAAGAGAAAAGAAATGAAAAAAAAGAAGAGGATTTGATTTACTCCTTTATCCTCCATCTTCGTCTTGACCCTCCTCCACCCCCACCCCCCACCCCCCACCCCACCTCATCTAACCGATCTGTTTGTTTGGGCAAGAATTCTTCGTGTGTGCGGAGCTAATTTTTGAAGTTAAAGCTGGATTAGTGTCTGGACTCCAAAGCCACAAGAAACACCAAGATGAAGAACTACAAATCAGAATTTGTCTGCTTTCAAACTTCTTTTTCTCCGAATCCCACAGGGGCGTCACGTGTCTCCATGAATACGTTAACCCCCCCACCCACACCTCCCTTCCCCCCCCCCCCCACAATAAATCAAAAAGCAAAGAGTAAAACAAAAAAAAAATCAACAGCAGACGATGTTTTTCTTTTTTTTACGAAAAACTTTTTTTTTTCAAAGCAAACCAACAAAAAAGGAATAAAATAAAACCACAAAGACTGCTAATGGGAATAGTTTGTGGAGAAGGGCGAAGGGACATATTGTTTAGATGGAATACCATGACATTGTTACCTTGTTGTAGAGTAAGCTGGAACCCCTCCTGAATTTCACAGGTTCTTCGTGGCAAGTCCATCAAAATCTTTTCAGGCATGCGCAGAGCGGGTGACGAAGTTAGCGGGGTCCGCAATTTCCGGCTTGGGATAGGAGGATGTAACTTCGTCTCCATTTTAGATTTCCATTGTCCACGCTTGACGTGGTAGAGAGGTGAAAGGTCAAGTACACCCGAAATAAGGTTTAAAATAAACGCTCGTTTCTTTTTTTTTTTCTAAGTGCCGTTGATAGCAAATAGGTGTATATTCATTCATGTCTGTTAATTATTTTTTTTTATTTGAGCATTTGCATGTAGACTAAATACATTACAACAACTTTATCATGAAAGCAATTTGATTATTTATGAAATAAACATTTCAAAAAGTTTGTGATTTTAAAAGTCTCATTTCTGTTGTAACAGCATAAAACTAAATGTCTTCGATTTTAAGCTTTTTTTTTTTTAATTACAAAAAAATATATATTGAATTTTGTATCTTTTTATTACTTTCACGTTTATTTTTTCCTTAGGTCTAGGTGTTTAAGTTTTAATTTCTACTTAAAATAGCCACACAAAACAAGAAAAACTAAAACAGAAACAAAAAACGGCCATTAAATCCTTAACACAGAAAAGTTGACATGCAAACTCTAATTGTTGATTTTTTTGACTCGCTAATGAGACTTTTATTTAACACTGCACATATAGCTTTTATATAAATTAGTACGAATTATAAATAAGTCTTACGAATCTGTTTAGATTCACAGCTAAAAGTCTTTACTGAATGAGAGAATATAAATTAATTTGACATTGCAATGTTCTATTAGAAAAACAATCTGAAAAGTACATTAAGGCCCCCCCCCCTCCCCACTTATTTTGTCTTTCTCTCGCTTTGTCCCTGTTTCTTACTCTCATCCTCCTCTGTCTTTTTTTTTCTTCCATTTCACTCTCTCTTTATTTCCCTTTCTCTCGTCCCCTCGCATTCATCTCTGTCTCTCTCTCTTACTCTTTCGTTTTTTCTCTCACTTTTTGTCTCTTTAGCTGTCTCTCTTTCTTGCCATTTAACTCCCTCTCTCTTTCTCTCTCTTTCTCTCTCTCTCTCTCTCTCTCTCTCTCTCTCTCTCTCTCTCTCTCTCTCTCTCTCTCTCTCTCTCTCTCTCTCTCTCTCTCTCTCTCTCTCTCTCTCTCTCTCTCTCTATCTCTCTATCTCTCTCTCTTTCTCTCTCTCTCTCTCTTTGTCTTAAAATATTCTATAATATTTTTGAGGATGGAAACAGAAAAAATATTGGTAAAATTCTAGCTTCCTAGCTCCGTGTTTTTAAATAGAACGATTTAATAGTTGTTTCTTCTAATAGCCAATGACGTCATTAAACAACCTAAATACTCTCTCACCCTTGCCACTAATCTAGTCTAGAAAAACTGGAATCCACCAAACTTGTGACGCCAAAATCAAAGGCACAAAGATATTTTTAGTGAATTTTACCTAAATAAAACAATTAATAGATAATTCATATGTTATCAACAGCAAATATTTATCTAATAAGGGGGAGTTATATTTTTATCGCTGACTATATCTTTATTTGACAATGAAATTTTCTTTCATTATTTAAAGTTTTCATTAAAGTGTTATCAAAGTTGTTAAAGCTACACTATAAATAATCTATAGTGAAGTCAAATAAAAAAAATTTATGTTTGATAGATAATGATATAAAATTGCTGAATTTGTTAATAGTTACATCTCAATAAATTATGTGCTTAAATTAAGGCTATAATAATATGTCAGTGAAATATTCATAATCACTGTGAAACAGAATATTTCAACCGCAGTATTAATAAGGGAAATAAAAGCGGCATCCTAAAAGTAAAAGTATAAGGATTATTCCCCTTACTCTAAAGCTCGACACATTTTTAAAGATCGTGATTTTAAAATGGGTGAATGAAATGAAGAAATATCTATAAATGTTATGTTTCATTTCTGTCTGTCTACTTCCATTATGACCTGACCAGAATCTAGTTTCGAAAAATTGACTTTTGACATTTTATTCCCATTAAATATGAAGTAGAAATGGGAAGTTTAATGCTTTTTCCTTTATTGTTCTTTGTTTTTTTGGTTGTTTTTTTGTCCGATATGTCTTAAAATTATGTTTTTTATATTTTTATTAGTTTATTGTTGCTTTTTTAAAATTATTATTTGTTATATGTTTACTTAAAAATGAAATTAATAAGCAAAAAATTTAACAATAGAAATTTACTGCACCAAAGTTTTTTTTTTTTAAAAAACAATTAACATTGTAAAATAATTGTACAATTTTAATCTACGCCATGACTACAATTGTTTAAAGTGTTGTAAGGCTATTAGCTTTTTATTAATAGAAAATGTTGCTGTTTTCTTATATCAATACCTTTTAACATCTTATCAATCAAAGTACGATTGGAAGCAATTCTGTTTACAGGCATTTTTTAGAACTGAAACGAAATTTCGTTTCATTGATCGTTTTAAACTAATTAGCTATATGTGGAAGAATTTTTTCTAAATAGAAGCGTTGGGTAATAAAAAAAATAAGGCACTTCTAAAAATGTGCTAACTGTACTGTTTTCTTTTAAATTGTATTTTTAAATATAATAATGTTTATGGTTTGTTTGTTGTTGGAGTGTCAATGTGGTTTCTTTTCTTTATTCAAGACGAATACAAGAAAAAGTTTATTTAATATGTTTTTGTCTTTTCACTTGGCTTTTCATTCGGCAAAATTTGATTCAACAAAACGTTGTTGTTGTTTTTTTATGTTTGTTTTATTTCAGTATCTAAAGTTTGTTCCAGGATTAAATTCTATAAGAAAAGTAAAATGAAACACTAAGATAATAAATTGAAAAAATAATCTAAAAAGTCTGAGAATAGTATTCTAATGCTATACACAAAATAATTTTTGTATAACAGTCTACGCTATTTACTAACGATTCAGTGGGCTACAGTGGGGTGAAGAGAGAAAGACCTAAATGTTAGTGGCTAAGTGCTGAGTAGAGGTGACTTTAAAAACAAGCTTTAGTGTCATATAGCCCACTTGTATAAATGTTTTGTCCTATAAATGGTTCATTTATTTTTATCACTTTTTTTTTCTTTCAAGTTTTGTTCAATTGCTCAACATTTATAAAGTTCACTTTGAACGCCAGACGGTATTTTGTTCAGACTAGAGAAAACAATCTCGCGCTTGCCCTATAATGAAGGCGTTATAAAATATATTAGATATTTAGATCATTTATATATATAAAAAAGCACTGTATATATATATATATATATATATATATATATATATATATATATATATATATATATATATATATATATATACAGTGCTTTTTTGTGACGGTACGCACCGGTACGGCGTACCGGTACCTTTTTCAATATGGGGAAAAATTATTACTTTTCTTGTATTTTAACGTCTATTATTTATTTATTTTATTATTATTTGTTGCAATTGAATAATTTTAAAATTGCGCGCAATAAGAATTAAAATCTAAAATGCGAAACTGCTTTAAAAGTTAGGCAATCCATCCCTGAGTACCGGCACCTACTTTTTTTTTAAAAAAAAGCACTGTATATATTTATATATATATATACATATTCACACAATTTCTAGACATTATTGTGTGTATGTGTGTAAAACAAAATCGAAATGATGTAGAGTTTAGGTAAGGGGAATAATCAAGACACTTCGGTTCAAAAAATGATCCAGCTATTATAGTTTTTTATGTACATTTGTAAAAATGTATTTTAAATAAAAAAATATTTTTTCTATAGATTTGGTATTGTTTAAAATGATATGAATATATATCCTCGTCTCTCCCCAAAAGTATCTATTTTTTTAATACAACTGTCTTTTCTCGAAGCTCTAAACAGACATTTCTAACCATGTTTTTGTTGTTGTTTGCTATGCATAAACAAATAGAAATCTTTTGTATAACGCAATGAAAAATGGATCCTTTTTTTTGGGGGGGGGGGGGGGGGGGCTTGTGCTTGTGTGACAAACAGTTCCAATCAAAAATTGATCGTTAGGTGTAATGATAATCCTATACTATAATATGAGCTTACATTGTGTGAGGATTTAAAATATATATCGTTGTTTTAGTGGGACACAATTTGTATAATCTCTAACCCGGTGTTCATGTATGGAATAAACGAGTGACGTTTTACGATAGAAACAATGACGTAGGAGTTAGATGGAACGTAGCGTAGATTTTGCATAGAACGTTAGACGACCTTAAGATTTTGTAGCGGCAAGACGTGATGGACTAGGCTATGGAAACTGTTGTATATTTGAATTCATCTTGTACATAAATTGGATTAAATATTGAGTTATCATTTTACTACTAGCCGGCAGTTTGTTTATTGATTGTTATTATATAATGTGATCTCCCTGAGAGTTGTATACATAACATTTACGAAATAACGGTCACACATTGTATATAGAACATTAAATTTTTACATACATTATTAGAAATAATTACATACAGAACTATAGTCAATTTATTGGTCTGGTAAAGACGTATTTTTTTTTTAATGTACGCACAGTTGTTTTACGTGCAAATTATGTTAGAATACAAGGGCTGCTCTCTATAATCGACCAAAGATCGGTCCACTTGGTCACCTGGTACTTATGATACTAGAACCTAGCTCAAAGGTTTTCCTGTCGTTTCGTGACAAAAATTAGCTAGTGAGATAAGAGTGAAAAAATCCCACAAGAATTTTCACTTCACACTTGGGTCAACATTGGTATGATTAGTTAGACCGGCTGGTCCAGCGGTTAGTTCAAAAGACTGTCAACCGACACGTCTCGGGTTCTATCCCTGCCGCCGACCGAACCCTGCCGCCCTGCAGGAGTTTTGGGCCTAGTGGACGTAATAATCTTCTATCTAGAAGGAACGTAAGACTTATAAGTCAAGTCTATATCTTTCATATGCATACGCATACAAAAATATATACATGTATTATTATTATTATTATTATTGTGGTCGTGGCTGAAAATTTGACAGAATGTAATGTGAAATGAAATGTGTCTATTTACCAAGTGTCATCTCGATATCATGGCGGGCATGTGGGTCAATTTATCTTTCAAAGAAAGGGTCGATCGCCCGGCTCAAACATAGAAAGTTTTGCTAAGTTACTGTAAAAAAAAAATAATGTAACGGATTTTAAGGCCTTAACTCGTGTAGTTCTTCTAGTGACATCACCAGCCATGGACTCAAAATAAACTCCCAATCGCAAATAACTGAATCAACCTCCCAGGATACATGATGTAGAAATCCACCAATCAATCGACTCCTTGTTTTCCCCCCAGAAATCCAGCGCTACTGAAGTCATGAAAAAGTAATTTCTCTCTGTGTTATCAAGGCTCAGGGTTTGTTCCCCAACTTTTTAATTTCACATTAAGAAACGACACAAAAAAAACGTATTTTATCTCTGAAAGAAATGTTTGTGTTTTCTTCTGTAAGACTGTTAAAACCTGATGGGTTTAACCAACGATAACATGTAGCCCATTTCTTTAAAGCCTGTCAAATTTATTTAGGGACCAAAAACAAAGGTTGCCTAAAACTATTTCAAAAATCAGCATTTTCAGATTTGTTTTATTTTTCAACTTCTATTGCTTCAATTCTTATGATTCATTTTACTATTGGAATAATTGAAAATTCCCAAAACATCTTTTTTTGTTTTGTAACTCTTTTAGCAGCGTCTATTGGGACAGACTCTTGTACAAATTAGCTGTTATTTGTTTCAATTTGAATTCATTTTAAAATACCTTTGTTACAATAACCTCGTTTTGAAGCATTACAAGCTAAATACAAGAAAATATAATATAAAGCAGTATAGTAGATCATAAAGCCAAACATCTTATCTTATATATTTATAAGATGCTTCATTTAAATATGATGATTTCGTCCTTAATTAGCGATATTTGGTAACTAGAGAAATATTTACCTTAATACAGTCGTTACTCAACTATCCGATCCGGGTAAGTCTTGAATATTTGGTAAAAAGAGAAATATTTACCTTAATACAGTCGTTACTCAACTATCCGATCCGGGAAAGTCTTGGATATTTGGTAAAAAGAGAAATATTTACCTTAATACAGTCGTTACTCAACTATCCGATCCGGGAAAGTCTTGGATATTTGGCAAAAAGAGAAATATTTACCTTAATACAGTCGATACTCAACTATCCGATCCGGGAAAGTCTTGAATATTTGGTAAAAAGAGAAATATTTACCTTAATACAGTCGTTACTCAACTATCCGATCCGGGAAAGTCTTGGATATTTGGTAAAAAGAGAAATATTTACCTTAATACAGTCGTTACTCAACTACATACAAATATTTCTGTAAGACTTAAGTAATGAAAACAATATTACGACAACAATTTTCAATTAAATCCGTCCTAGACACCCATTAAACATCCATTAAAATTTGTCATATCAAATTGTGGCAATGGTACTACATTTGTTTCCAATTAGATTTGTTGTTTAAGAGAGATTTGTTTCTGTGAATTCACTATTGATATTCTTTCTTTTAAGTCAATGGAACATGTATTGGAAGATTTGTGTAAAATTTGGAATCAAATGATATTGGCAATAATGGGAAAGAAATGTAACGTCTCTCGCCTTTTTTTTTAAAGAAAAGACAATTCATGCCAAACTATAGGCATACTTAAAGTTTGAGCCACATTACTTGACATTATTTGGATTATTACTTTACATTATTTGGATATCTTGATGTCGTGTTTTCCATTCTCTACAGTAATTCTATAGGTTTACTGCTCCATAACACAATGGGATTGGCAAAATCGAATTAATTGCCCAATGAACACAATCTGGCTTGTATTTTCTTTTTCAATACGCCTCCATAATCAGGCTTGTTATTCTGTCTTGTTGAAATCTAGTGCTCTTTGTGTGTGTGTTTGTGTGTTCGACTGTGGGTGTGTGCGTGTGTGTGTTCGACTATGTGTGTGTGTGTCTGTCTGTCTGTCCCTCCATCTTGACACTTGCAAGTAGTATCGACTGTCCTAGACCTTCTGGATTTTACGACTACCCTAAAATCCAATCCACATTTCCACTCCCGTTTTGTTTTAATGATATTTTTTAGGGCTAACGAGTTCGAAGATTTCATTGTTCTATAGTGAATTCTGTAAATGCAGTACAGAGTAATAGAAATACATACATAATGAAGTTTTGACTTTGAAATACAACACAGATTTAAAAACAACAAAAATAGATTTGTTTTTTATATTCAAGGACTAGTTAATAGATATTGTCTTTCTTCCATAATGTCATACAGACTAGTATTAACTAGTGAAAAAAGATAATTTTGCATAATGTAAAACTTTTATAAAAAAACTACACCGCTTAAAGACCAAGTGAAGAGGTTTTTCTCAAAGGAACGAGATTTGGAATAGCCTCATACGGCAGTGACGTATCACAAGGGAAATAAATAAATAAAAATAGACGCTATAAATCTATATTTAACCATTTTGTTAAAAATAAGAACCGGGAAAAGATTCAAAACATGTGGCAATAGATTCAAAACACGTGACAATATTCATTTTTCCTAGTCGGAATCCTTTATGTTACGTCACTTTCCTATATTGCCGGAAATAAAAACATCTCAAATGGCTACGAGATTTGGAGTAATCTTCCGAAAAACACACACATTTAAGTGCAAATATTGAACTAACTACTTAAAATGTATCTTTGATATTTTGTATAAATGTTTTTTTTTAACATTCAGATACTGAATACACTATTTACTATCAAAATCAAATGTTAACTCAATTTTGATAAAAAGCTCTTCACTTGGTCTTTAACTCAAACCAAAGATTATAATAAGATGGACCGCTTGCTTTGATGTTTCTGCTATTTGATAACTTGAAACAGTTTCGGAATTTTCACACCATGTCGTCTAGACTTCCGGTTTAGTAATTCGCTATTATTTTCTCAATGGAAAATTATAACAATAAAATCTAAATTTGTATACATCGGAAGTCTTTAGGGAAATTTATGAGTCATTAAAGACATTGTTATTAGCTGCCCACGGAAAAAAGCAACAATTAAGCTCTAAAAATAAAGCCAGCGGTCCATCTCATTATAGTCTTTGCTCAAACCAAGACGCAATAATCTTCGTTACAGATAAGAAAAAAAGGTATTTGAATAATATTCTTCTTTTTTTTTTTCGCATCGATAATTTCAGCACATTGAACATAGCAGTGCTAATAAGCTAACGCTATGTATTATTTGCAAGAGCATCACTATTGCTAATTTTAATGTTCATATCATCAAGATTCGAAAAAGAAGAAAAAAGTGTTTCTATAAGTAATCATGCATACAGATACTACTAGTGCTCTTTTTATCTTTGCAAACTACATTGTGGTACACAAGTCAAGGATTTAGCTGTTGAGGATTTTTCACTCGCTGCACGATAAATAATGAACTCAACAGTCAAGCACACATCGAACGATCTTTGACCTTTGTTAAACGTCTTTTTTTTATATTTCGAGTAGTCTTGTGATGGTAAATATTATGACAAAGAAACAATCTAGATCAGTGGTTCCCAACCTTGCTAATGCCGTGACCCCTTTAATACGGTGACCCCCAACCATACAATTATTTTACTCGCTACAGTAAAAGTGTAAGTGTTCTTTCAAAGAATCTATCATCGTAATCAATTTATCTGCTTCAAAGTCATCGTTCCTCAAAGAAAGCAGGGTTAAGGTAGATGTCTCGGTTCCTAAGGCCAGCGAAAATAGGTCTTTTCTGGTGGTCTTAGGCGCCCACCGTGAAATTATCGTTTGACCCGTAAAAGGGGTCGCGATCCACAGGTTGGGAACCGCTGATGTAGGTCAAGACCATGTTTACGATGGTCTTGTCAAGGTAAACCATGGTCGTATTGATATATTTGGGCCCCACTGTGTAGACCTTAATTTATGACCTTTAAAAAAATTATCAAAATATCGACATTGTCGTTAAAATTTAAAAGCTGAAGCAACATTTTGAAAATACCAAGAATTTTGTATTGATTGGTTTCCTATGCACTTCCGTGTAATGAAGACGTACAAAAAGATGGACGAAAACTAATTAATTAAACATATCACAGTACAGTAGCTTAGCTCGAATGTGGCGAAAAGGTTGGCCAAGCGCCAAGGTGTCAAGAGGCGCTAACCCTGACACTTTCTTAACTTTTGCGTAAGTTAGCTTATTACTAAATGAAAACTAACAATATTAATGGGCGGCCTTGTTATGCCACTGTGTTATAAAGATCTCCACGAGATAAAGTCAGAACTAGTGTCAACGTCAACTTCGGTTTATTTGTTTAGTAAATATAATTTCACGTTTTTTTAAGACCAGATTAAATCCAAAGTTGTTTTTTTTTAAGCAGAGCTCAAAAGTGTTCTTGTCCATGACATGCAAGGACATTATGTACGCATTTTCCT
The DNA here is from genome assembly GCA_949126835.1 of Anisus vortex. Lineage (NCBI taxonomy): Eukaryota > Metazoa > Mollusca > Gastropoda > Planorbidae > Anisus > Anisus vortex. Next base: position 18,823,850 of record OX421507.1, read on the forward strand.
AAGGATTACAAATGCTTACTAGATGTAGATTGAGTCATTGCGACCGTGTAGACTAAAACTGCTTTGGCTTCTGGTTGTTGGTTTGAGGGTTTTATATTGATTTATAGTTTACAAAGTTTCTTCTAGATATAAGATTAATACATCCACTAGGCTCAAACCTCCTGCAGGGCTGCAGGGATTGATCTGTAAAACTTATAAGGATATAAGATTTTGCGGTAAATATGATTTAATATACTGTCATGTATATTGTTTTTCCAAGAATTGGAACACGCAATGTTTATTCCTCTCTCTCTCTCTTTTCTTACTACACACCATATTAGGACGTTTAGTAGGAAAATAAAAGGTTCTAGGTAATGTTGGGATTCTGTGTTGATCTCAAATTCTCAGAGTCTGGGAACGACTCATTATTTAATAGGGGAAGTTCCTATCGTTTTTGTTATGAGTTTTGTAATGATACCATGATTTTCACCCCTACTGGTAATGGGTCTATCCCTTGCACCACTCGAATAGTATTTAATGATTTGTTTTGTCTGAAAGACAGAGAGTTTCAAAATATGTTCCTTTGAGAACGTTTGTGTTTGCACTATTTTATTCTAACTGTACATAATAGATATATTGTATATATTGAACATACCACCTGAAATAAACTATCAACAACAGTTACACTGAAGCTTCCTTGTCAAGTTACTATTCTATTGTGTTGTACACATTACTATAAGATTTAGCTACTACTATAATGTACAAGAAAGGAAATGTTGGAATACAAATACTGAATTTGTGCCCAGGACTATAAGAAGAGTTCGTGTAATACTGAAACATAAATACTAATAATTAAAGTCTCCCCTAGGACTAACGAGAATTATCAGCAAGATCTACACAGCTCTGGCCACAAGGGGATTGTGGACGTAACAAAATTTGGTGGTCTCGCCCGGTATATTTGAGTTCTACTTTTCCTGACCTAGGATTAACAAAATTTAGTGGTCTCGTTCGATATATTTGAGTTCTACTTTTCCTGATCTAGGATTGGAAAAAAATTTGTTGATCTCGTCTGGAAAATTTGAGTTATATTTTTCCTGACCTAGAAATATTTTGCGACATTAGTAGTACTGAGAGCGGCATATTTGTGTTTCGTTTTCTAGGACTGTGAAACTATTCTTTTTTAAAAGAGGAGAGAACTGGTTAGCGTATTTATTCCTTGAGAAGTGTGAAGATTCCACGAAGTGTTTAATATTATATTGTGCAAATTTCTGGACAAATCGTAAGTTGGAACTTTATATTTTATTATACAATATATACTACTCTACTATCACAAATATTTCGAACGCTATACTATGGCTTCGAATATATCAAGTGAGGAACTTAATGCCATGCCATTTGCTGAACTAAAAGAATTAGCTGAGTCCTTTGGGATTGAGGCAGGACAGGCAAGACCTAATCGTAATCGTTTGATCAAAGAAATTATGACATGTTTGAACGGGCAGAATGCCATGAACACTGTTAATGTAGTTGAAGTGGGACAGAACGATATCAATGAAGGTTATGTAGCTCCCAGTGGGGGCGAGGTAATTGCCCACGGAGACGAGGTAAGAAATATGTCATCTAGATCATCAAACAATGATGAAGATGAAGGGTTGAGTGAAAACCTAAAATTCCAATTAGCTATGAAGAGAATGGAATTGGAAAGAATGAGGATAGAAACTGAAAGGGAAAATGAAAGAATTAGGATAGAAACTGAAAGGGAAAATGAAAGAATTAGGATTGAAAGCAGAGAAAGGATAGAGATGGCACGCATGAACAGACCTGACCATCGTAGGGACAGCAATGGTATGGATATTAGCGCAATGAAGCAACACTTGCCTATATTCAGAGAAGAAGATGTTCAAGATTTCTTTTTGCTTTTTGAGAGGATAGCTGTAGATTATCAGTTCCCTGATGATAAGATGGCCTTATTGTTACGGTCAACTCTCAACAAAGGAAAAGCATTGGACGTAGTGTTGAGTTTAACACCCGAGGAAATAAATGACTATGAAGTAATCAAAGATAAGGTGCTAAAAAGTTATTCCCTGACACCAGAAAAATATAGAAAGCTATTTAGAGACAGAAAGAAGGCATATGATCAAACTCATGTAGACTTTTTGAGACAAAAGGAGAAAATGTTAGAACAGTGGCTAAGGTCACAGAATGTGAGTTTGATAAACTCAAGAACCTAATATTGTTTGAGGAATTCAATGATTGTATTCGAGTGGATATTAAAACCCACATCTCAGACCGAGGGGTTGAAGATGTGCATGAAGCTGCTAGATTGGCAGATAACTATGCCATAATTCACGCCAGCATAAAGCCATATTATGCTGACAAACCCAAAGTGCACAAGCCAGAGCCCAAGGAGGCTAGTAAACCAAAAGAGACAAGTGAAAACAATAATAAGAACAGTGGTGTAAATAATAATAGTAACTTAGTTCATTTCAGGAAGCAGACAGATGTAAATAAAGCAAAGGTGGTATGTTTCAATTGCAAGAAAGAGGGCCACATGAAGAAAGATTGTTGGATCCTTACCAAGAAGCAAGGTGCTATTCTACACTGTGCCAGAGTGCAGAAAGACAACAAGCAGACAGAAGAAGTGTGCAACACAGGGTCAAGAAACTCAAAAGAAATGCGGCCGGCATCGCCCATAGTTGTGGAGTCGATGGTTTTTTAGAACAGTCTATCTAAGGTAAAAGAGAATAGCTGTACTCAATCTATTATGCTTTCAGAAGGCCGTGAGGAACAGATGGTTCCTGAAGTCCCGGAAGAGGACGACCTATCCGATTTTCGACCCTTTGTCTACGAGGGGACAGTGTCGACAGAAGTCGATGTACTCAGCAAGAAGAAAATACAGATATTACGTGACACGGGTTCTGCTGTCAGCGTGATCCTGGAGGGCAGTGTGCCGTTAACGGATGCCACCAGTACCGGTGAGTCTGTTGTGCTGAGAGGTGCTAGTATGGAGGCTGTGGAAGCTCCACTGCACAGAATAAAACTCGAGTCGGATATTTTTACAGGTAACATCGTAGTGGGAGTGTGGCGCGCACTACCCGTCAAAGGCGTTTCCATGATATTAGGAAATGACATTATGGGCGGCAGAGTCACTGTCGAGCCCATGGTTAAAGTGTTGGAGACAAAGATGGCGGAGGACAAAAACCTACGTCCTGCCAAATGAACGCCCAACATGTGCACTGACAAGAGCAATGCAGAAAAAGAAGTCGGTAAAGACTCCTGCTACGCCGTGTAGTGCAACGAAAGATGTGTTTGTCTGTTCTGAAGACACACATGCGAATGAAACAGTGACAACAGAAACACCTGACATCGATTTAAGTGCTACGTCCTTTGCTGAACTAACAACTGGTGATGCAACAGAGAACGATAACATTTTGTCACCAAAGCAGAAATTGGTGAAGGAACAATTTAATGACGAAGTAATAATGCAACTCAGAATGAAAGCTGTTGATGAAAAGACTGCAGATGCAATGGCGGAATGTTTCTACATGAAAGATGAAGTGTTGATGAGAAAGTCGAAACCGCTCAACTCAGGTACAAACGAGTGGGACAGTATTCACCAGATTGTAATACCTAAGTGCTATCGTCAAGATATACTGCGTATGGCGCATGATCTTCCTTTCGCTGGTCACATGGGAGTCCGAAAAACGCACCACCGTATCCTCCCTTACTTCTACTGGCCAGGACTGAGAAGAGATGTCGAACAATACTGCAAGACTTGCCACGTATGCCAAATGGTAGGACGTCCTAACCAACGAATTCCTGTCGCTCCACTCCAGCCGATACCAGCGTTCGACGAACCATTCAGTCATATACTCATTGATTGCGTGGGCCCGTTGCCGAAAACAAAAGCCGGTTTTCAATACCTGCTCACAGTCATGTGTTCATCCACTCGCTTCCCGGAAGCCATTCCGTTGCGGAACATAACAACAGTGAAGGTGGTAGACGCCCTGACAAATTTCTTCACACGTTATGGCCTACCAAAGACAGTACAGTCCGACCAGGGGACTAACTTTACTTCGAACATTTTCAAACAAGTCATGGAACAATTAGGAATAAGCCATAGGCTATCAAGTGCCTATCATCCTGAGAGCCAGGGAGCTCTGGAAAGGTTTCATCAGACATTAAAATCGATGCTTAAAAAGTACTGTTATGAAAACGAGAAAGACTGGGATAAGGGTGTGCCTTATGTACTGTTCGCTGCAAGGGAGGCCACTCAGGAATCCCTGGGGTTTAGCCCATTCGAACTTGTGTATGGACACTCAGTCAGAGGTCCGTTGAAACTTCTACATGAAACTTGGCTAACGGACAGTGAACCAATTGGACTTTTGTCATATGTAGATAAATTTAAAAATAGGCTTTATCATGCTTTTAACCATGTGAAGATTCATTTTCCACAGATGCAGGAGCGTATGAGACAGAACTATCACCGTAAAGCTACAGCTAGAACTTTTGCACCAGGTGACAAAGTTCTTGTGTTTCTACCTTTGCAAAATCAGCCTTTAAGTGCAAAGTTTAGTGGACCCTATGAGATAGAGTCAAAGCTTGGCGAGGTCAATTATTTGATAAAGACTCCTGACCGGAGACAAAAACAGAGGGTATGCCATATTAATTTACTTAAGCCCTATGTTTCCAGGGAAAAGAGTAAACCACGGGAGGTCCCCATGATTTCATTAGCTAGAGTCCCGGTGGATTTATCTAGGATAGAATATAAGTTTGCAGAAAGTAAACTTAATAATACAGATGCCCTTAAGATTTTAGATACAAGGCTAGAACATCTTCCGGTAGAAGATAAGGAGAAGATTATTGAGCTGGTACATGAAAATAAGTCAATGTTTACAAATGTTCCCAGTAGGACACATGTCATAGAGCACGATGTAGTGTTAACCAATAGTGCCAGGTCTATTAAACAGCATCCATTTGACCCCATCAGACCTGAGCATATTAAATTAGATGTAAAGTATATGTTAGAAGATGACATAGGAGAAAAATGTGATAGCAAATGGTCTACACCCTGTGTGATGGTACCAAAAGCCGACCACACACTGCAGTTTTATAGAGACCTTGGGAAATTAAGTAATTTGACAAAGACCGACTGGTATCCCATTCCCCGTATCATCGACACGATAGAGACAAGGTCATAGCTGATACTCTATCTCGGGTGCTACATGATTGACTGAATAACCCTATACTTCTTTTTCAGATCATCTCACTTATTCATTAAGAATGTGTCATGATAACCTATCATTCGTTTGAATTTTGATTATGGAATACCTATAGAATACTTGTATCATACAGAAGTCAAGTCTTTTGAAAGTATTAATAATTTTTATAATCATGTATAATATTGATGTTCTGATATATTTTAAATTCATTTGATTATGGAAAAGAAATTCCATTTAAATGTTGATGCATGATGCAATAAATATATAATATGCACGTATTTACTTGATATGGATGGATAAAAGTAATTGTCATCACATGCAATTAAGTGGGAAAACTTTGAGCTAGTTGATTTATTATCTTGTTTTATTTTGGTTAATGAATGGAACTAACTAATAATATGTACAATTTTCATCTTAGAAAGAGATGTAATATCAATTGGTATAAATTAATAGATACTATTGGAAATCTATTGCCAAATTGTTATATCATGGTAATAGAATAGGAAAAACTAGGGGATATTCACTATGTTGTATATAGGTTGTTATATATTCCATATATCCGGGAATGGAGGGAAACAAAGGTACCTAAAGGTGGGCACTCATTCAACCCTGAACAATCTTTTATATTAAACTTTCAAATTTGCCAAAAACGCATAATAGTGGATTACATTTTAATATTGAGATTACTGTAGTAATCGTAACTAGAGCGTATTTTCTCCTCATATTTGAGAAGAGGGGAAGTATCATCATCTTAGGTATGAACCCTGTTAATGTCAAGTTGACACTGTAATTTAAAGGGGAAGTAACCTATAGTTTGATTCGAGTTATGTATTACTTATCTTTTGGTTGGTATATTAGAAGTAAACTGTTGAAAATTGACAGAGTTTGAGCAATGTTATATTTGTTTAAATAGATTAAGACTTTTTGCAAATTTTTGGTGGAAATCCACACAACTATACTTAGTTAAAATAAGAATGACTAGAAAATTTTTGAATTATTTGTACTTGTTGAGACATTAGTTAATATTAATATTAACGGGGAAATATTTGTCCATCACGTTATAATCACAATTACCATTGGGTAGTGACACTTTTTATAATTTAGTTGTGCCAGTGAGCCATGTTTGCTTAAATTGTCTTATAATCTTCCATTGTTTGATGGTTGTTAAAACGATAGTGTTAAGTACGAAAAATGTACCATGTTGAGTATTACTTGGGTAATTATGGTACATTATTTCTTTCATTGGGTGGGGGCGTGTCATGTATATTGTTTTTCCAAGAATTGGAACACGCAATGTTTATTCCTCTCTCTCTCTCTTTTCTTACTACACACCATATTAGGACGTTTAGTAGGAAAATAAAAGGTTCTAGGTAATGTTGGGATTCTGTGTTGATCTCAAATTCTCAGAGTCTGGGAACGACTCATTATTTAATAGGGGAAGTTCCTATCGTTTTTGTTATGAGTTTTGTAATGATACCATGATTTTCACCCCTACTGGTAATGGGTCTATCCCTTGCACCACTCGAATAGTATTTAATGATTTGTTTTGTCTGAAAGACAGAGAGTTTCAAAATATGTTCCTTTGAGAACGTTTGTGTTTGCACTATTTTATTCTAACTGTACATAATAGATATATTGTATATATTGAACATACCACCTGAAATAAACTATCAACAACAGTTACACTGAAGCTTCCTTGTCAAGTTACTATTCTATTGTGTTGTACACATTACTATAAGATTTAGCTACTACTATAATGTACAAGAAAGGAAATGTTGGAATACAAATACTGAATTTGTGCCCAGGACTATAAGAAGAGTTCGTGTAATACTGAAACATAAATACTAATAATTAAAGTCTCCCCTAGGACTAACGAGAATTATCAGCAAGATCTACACAGCTCTGGCCACAAGGGGATTGTGGACGTAACAATACTTAAGAATATGTATATGAAAATGTACAAGTACCCTGACGTGGTTTAACTCATGCCCCACTAGAATATTACATTTGATTGTTTGACGTTGTTTTTGTTGTTCGTCCTTCATTTCCTATTTGTCATTGTGACTTCTCTTGATGGCATATTAGGCCTATTAGCGCAATAAAAGGCTACAATTTGCTTTTGCTGCACTCAAATGTTGTGGTTTTAGGATTTAGCAATACTTTGAAGTTTGAAGAAAAAAAAGTTTATCTTTTTAACTTTTTGGTTTTGCTTAGCGCCAGCAGTGATTGCATTTCGCTACTTCATTCTGTCTGTATCTAGTTGTTTCTCATATGTCTTGGCTGATGTCAAGTTTAGAACAATTGACTTGAGACTGTCTTTGAACCGTTTTTGGACCCACCGGTTTTTCTATTTGCATATTTGTATACAATCTGTATTCTGGCATTCTTACAAGAAATCAACTCCCAGTGATTAAGAACAGAAATGTGACTTTCTTAAGCGCACTAAACGCAGACCACAATCGCGTCGCAAATAGGAGACGGGCCTATCTTCTTTTTTTTTATCTTATATATTACAGACGCTCCTTCTATAAAGATGATTATTGCATCCTACGATCATCCGTGGTCCAAGTCTAGTCTTGCATCTTTATTAATGTTTTACATTTTAAATGATGTTAAGTTACTGGTTTTCCTGGTTTGTTCATGCAACACATTCGATGCCCGAATGCCACTCGTGATTTCAGCAGCTGGGAATGTGCGTTTGTTACGCTAGCTCTAAGTTACACTTCTGTGTCTGGGATATTATCTTGCCACAGGAATTTACATAGTTACCGACGGAGACACAATAAAAAAAGTTTTTGAGAAGCTTTGTAGACTCCGGAAAAAAAATCTGCATAATACCAAAACCTTAACACTTTCCAATGGCAAAATCACTCTGTATAAAACAAAACACCATCTTCTTATTTCAGCTAAATTGAATTGTCTACTGTTTATCTCGCCTGTCTGAGATATAAAAATTTACAATTATAGACAATTTCCTTTTTTTCAAAAAGACAACAAACTTGAATAACTTCTTATCTAAAAGTTTAAATAATAGATGTCCTGTCTGGGGTGAATTTGTCAACTGCTCACGGACCAACTGGCTGATTCACATACCAAGTCTCTCTACAGAACTCGCTAGGCATTGCTGATAGTCATGGCGTCTACTAAAATAAAATTCATCGAATTCTTTTTTTTTTTTTAAACTAATACTGGCTCAGCATAACAAATAATGGTCTCCATCCATTGATTTCGATACTGGTAAGTTTTTTTGTTGTTTTGTTTGATCGTATTTGCTTGTTGACGCTGTTTACGTTATTTTTCATTTCGCTGTGTTTCTGGTGTTTTGTATTGCAGGATTTGTGGCACGGGTTGTGGCTGTTGGCGGCGTAATTGATTGTCTTAAAACGCTCAAACATGATAATGATTGATTAGCAGAAAAGGAGGAAACACAAAAAAAAAACAAAAACGAAAAGCCAATTGTTGCAGTCTGCGATGCTTTTTGAAAGTAATCGATATTTTATCTGCCGAAGCATTAAGTCAGCCCGATTACACATTTTCGAATATCACAGGGCATACTTCGTTCCATATCTAAAAGAAAACCAATAACAATTTCAAATTATGTTCAAATTATGTTCACTTTTTTTACAATGAATGGACTTTTTTTCCTCTCGATCTGACAATTAAAATATTTTTCGTTTTCATGAATCGTCCCCTACTTTCACACGTGCGTTTTTTTTAAATTTGATATCAGACTAAATTATTTCAGTTTTCTAATTTAGTCTTTAAAATATAATGTCAATTTACACAATTATATGCTAATCACACTGAATTTTTAGGAGGCTTTGGAAAACGTTGTGTCAGCATCTATCTTAGGAAAATGTTTCTACAGTGGCAACCCCACGTCGCGAAGCTATTGGTTCAGACCTTTTCTACACCACCCTTACCTCATAGACCAGCCTTAAATAGGCCTGATCTGTTTAATAGGTCAGGGTTTATCGTGTTGATGAACTTCCGGTTTATTTCCGGCAACACTCTTAAAATGATGTTTCCAGCTTTTTACTGGTGTTTGACAATTTATTTCAAACTTGACGGCCGATTCTGGTCTTTTAGAAAAATACTAAGTCTACAAAATTTGTTATGAGGAATCCGCTTTTAACATCAAAAAGGAGTATGCTATAATTAATACTCGATGTGTTAGTAGTTAGTTGTCATGAGTAGCCGTTATTGGCTACCAAAATGCATGATTTATAAATACATAAAGACACACAACGATAATTATTTTACATCAAGCAATACGTATGAGAATAAAACTATGTGATTTTTCACGTCTGTTGTTCACAATTCATCGTTTTCTTTCGGCAACATCTTTTGTAAATGAAATTGTTCCTCTACATCTTTTCTTACCCGCATTAGCCTACAACCAGTAACGCAGCACACAGACGTGTTTTGTTAGTGGCCTAAATGAACGAATTGGACAGGTAATGTTGGTACATTATAAACTTTTAGGTTCACCATGCATCTATAATATTTAGGACTGGTCGATGTAACTAATAAAAAAAAAGTCATTATTGGAAGAAAACAGTACAAGCTACACGAACACGAGCTACACATTAAATAGAACAATTAATTGGTGTGTAATATCAAAGACTATAATAAGATGGACCGCTTACTCTGTTTTGTTCCGTGCTCTGCCAATAACGCGGTCTTAAATGACTCCTACGGCATAAAGGTTTCCGCTGTATACAACTTTCTATTTTTATATTTTATTTTCTATTGAGAAAGTCATAGCGATTAAATAAAACGGAAGTGCTCAATTCAAAAGGAAATCATGAATTCTAAAAAAGAAGTCATTCGAGTCATCAAATAGCAGAAATATTAAAGCAAGCGGTTCATTTCAGTCTTTGGTCATTCTAAATAGTAATATTTCTTTCTTCTTGGAATTTTACAGAATTGCGAGGAATAAAATATGCACCTTACTTAACATTTCTAAATTCATAATAATGGAATATTTTGATTCTCATTAGTTTAATCCCTCATCTCAAAATTAATCTTAAATTAAATGTGGGAACTTTTGTTTTCTCTGAGATGTTAAAAGAAAACTAGTTTTTGTCATTGAACTCTAATGTGGACTGCAGTTTTGACAATGAAGTTTAATATTTTTTTTATAGTTTATGATTGATGCAAAACTTTGTTGTGACCTTTTAAATTTAAGAAAAATTTTACAGAACATTGATCTGCAATCAAGACATTGCTGCCCGCTCTAGTTGTCGATGGATAATTTTAATGTCGACTATTTTAACCTAGGTTTAAAGAAAATCTTACAAATAGTAAGCGAATAGTAAAAGCATATCGAAGGCCAAGGCCTGTTTTGAAAGTCCTCTTTTTGGTTTTCTAGAAAATGTTAGCGCAAAGTCCTAGTTGCATCCATTAATTTTGGTTTGAAATTTAAAATCGGTACAATTTCCACCTTTTAATTAAGTTTTTATCATTACATCAGTTGTCACAATTTACATAGAAGCAACAGCGCTACAAGTAATTTAGTAGCTGCATATATTTTAGCTTACGGTCTGCAGTCTACCGACCATTCCACCCACCCCGACCCCCTCACTCCCTCTATCATGTAGCCTCCAATCGGAACCACGTGGCCAGATTGAAAGGATACGTTTGCCCAGCCACGCGTACACGGATCGGTGGCTTCCGTCTAAACAAACACGGGCAGACGATGTCTATCACGCGCTGACAATTCAGTGGCGAATTGTCCTTCTAATAGTTTGGGAATTGGGCTTCGATTTCGGACGATCGCTGTTTGAATCTATCCGCGGCAATTACGCCTTCCATTTATTGTCTTTTATTTACTCGCGTTTCGTTTGGTCTCTTTCTTTCTTTCTTTTTCTGTCTATTTTTGTGGTCTGTTTTTTTTTTTTCTATTTCTTTCTTTGTTTCATTTTTTGGTGCAAATTAATTGCATCCCTTTCATCTTGAAGAAACAAAAGTCGTGCATAATTATTTTTTGAAAGGTACTGGCGTAGGCGTAGGCGTTATTATAAATTTGTGTGTGGGAAAAGGGTGTGCTTAGGTGTAGATATTCATGTAAGTGTTTGTGTATGTGTGTGTGTGGGAAGTGGGCTGTTTTAATGTCGATATGTGAACTGGTCTTTTTGGGTGAGAATATGGATGTTGAGAGAGGGGGGAGGGTCGGTGTCACACTTTTACCATCCGTATACTGATTCAAATGGTTCCACGACAGGTTGTTTACAGGGTTTTTTTTGTCTACGCAATGCCTATTGAAATGATATATAAAGTGCTATTGTATTGATGTTTACACCTGGATTAAGAACCCTTTTGTTTAGATACAGTTAATTGAAGCTGTGATCTGTATAATTATTTTTCGAACAGCACTCAATTAAGGGACGCTACGATCAGTTTGGTCCGAAGGGTACTTCGCTTGCTCAATTAAGGGTGGCAATGGTAGATGACTGGTGTTTCAACAAACGTTTCTAAACCACACAACTAATATATATTTACTTTTTTAACAATTGTATTTAACAGAGATTGTTGTTTCATGTTTCACCAGCAAAGGCCCAGTTGGTTATTTTTAATGTCTCGAGTTAATACGCCAGATGTGTCTGGCACATTTACCATGCAAGGGTGATATGAACAGTTGATTATAATGACAATTTAATATTCAGGACAAATGTTAGTATTACCTAAACACACATTTAATTCTCTCAAAACAAATCTACCAGTATACTATAGCAATATAATATCCTATATATGGCATCCAGGGCACGGCAAACTACGACACGCGTGCCAGACTTGGCACGCCGAGGGATTTTCCATGGCACGCGGAAAAGTCCTTAAAAGTCTATTCAAGTCTCTTCTACAAGAAATTCAGTGCTACAGCAGGATGACTTTTAGACTGTTGGCACGCTGAATGAATTGGCACACTGTTATCAAAAGGTTGCCGACCCCTGCTATATGCTACAGACGCTCCTTTTGCACAGATTTTTGCGTGTTACGCTCAGTCGTGGTTTGAGTCTAGTCTTGCATTTTGACAAGTTTTGTTAAATTGTTTGTATTTCTGGTTCATTCGGGCAACCCATTCCATATCTATAAGCCATTTTGGAAGTAAGATACTATGTATGATATTGCCCATTCATATGGAACAAAAATAGTGTTGTTATATATTTTTCTTTCTGAGTATTCCTCTAAATTATTGTGTTAGCTATAACGGAATGCTCTATCTATGCTATTGTCTACCAGTCAATCACTAAATCATATCAAATGTGTTTCGTCTTACTTTAGTCCGTTGTTATTTCATACTACAAACGAACAAAAATTACTTTTAAAAAGGCAATATAAAGGATGAAAACAAACTGCAAGAAACGCGACGACGATTTGTGGGCTAAGTCTGTACGAAAAGGGCGGAAATGCAAGGGAAATAACTCGAGATCATTTCCGGATAACTTCCCGGCTAGGTTAGAGTTCACATAATTCAGGATATCATGAGTCTTGCTGCCTGGGCTTTTGATAGTTATCAGAAATCATGAAAATGTAGTTTACGTCTAGGAGTCTAGATCTATTAATAGGTATGCAAAGTAAGTAAATAAAAAATACGCTAAAAACTTCTGTACAGATGGAGCGTCTATAAAAAATATTCATTTTTTCATGCTGAAATGCGTCGCAAAAAAGATGATGGTTGAGCTCGGGTTTCGCGAAAAAAATTGTTAACTTTAAGGTCATTTGATCAAATCCTGACGTAAATAAAACATTGTCTATGTTTATATTTACAAAAAATTCCCGATGCTCCCCTTTTCCACCAATTTGTTTCCGACAGAAACTTGGCCATATGGCGTAACATTGATTTCATTATTTTTTAAATTGTGATCATTTTGGATGCCCTCTTTGAGAAATAAGGGATGGGAGGTTGTGTGTTCAGTACATTTTCTAATCTAATTTTTTTTTTGTTCAGTTTTCATCTCGCGTAAAGTTCAACTTTCTAAATTTTAAGTCTACAGAAAAATCATAAAATATCGAACTATTGCTAATAGTTTTATTTTTTAAAGAAAATTTGGATAGTGTGGCTAGTACATTTACTTTTCCAGGGTGTTTTTTTTTTATTTCATAAATTGTCTTCCGTAAATTGGAGCTTTCTAAATGCGCGCTAGAAGAGATTTACCTAAAACTTACCCGTACACTACATTTTTTTGTAGTCGTTTAGTATAGAATTGTGGGCTCAGTGAGTCATGCGACTGTCAGTTCGTACAACAGCTGATTCACTCCAATTATGTTTTCCAATATATGATTTGCGTATAATTTCAAGTATATAATAATTCATTCCAAGGTCTATACCGGTTGCATTGGTCTCAGCATGTTTCTATCGCGCTGCACAGCTGCCGTTAATATCAAAGACTATTGTAACGGCTTGATCTAGGGGTATGGTTAGTAGATGAATTATTATGGATTCTCAAGCCAAACACATAGCTTTTCAATGAACAAAAACTCTTTAATTCAGTAAAAACAAGTACAAAACAACTGGAACACAACTGCACAGCTCGACGACTTAAAAAGTAAAAACAAACAACCCCCGTGTCCACTCGTGACACGTTTACACATTAGCCAGTCACTGGCCCCAACCAATGAACGTAGAGGTCAGCTATAAGGGATAGCTGGGGTAAAGAGGGCAAGGTTCGTAACACCCTATTATCCGGGGATAAAAAAAAATATTTTTGTTAATCTTAAACTAAATATTTTTTTTTTTAATACAAATATCTCAAGGTACAGGAACAAAAGTATGTGACAATAATAGGGGTAAAACTTATGAGAACATAAGGAAGAAAGTGTGACATTATTAATTAAACACAGCAGTGTAAATATAACGCACAACACTGACAACAGCATAATAGTAGTATTAACTTAACAAAAAAGAGAAAAACTCAACTTAACATAAACCATTTAGGTCAAAATAAAAGGGGCATAACTTTAGAAGTTATTAGTATTCTCCCTTGTCATTGTACAATAATAAATTCGGTGAAGCGTGAAAAACAATTTTTTTTTTTTATACACACTCAAAATGACCGAGGTCAAAACAAAATGGGAAAAAATTAAAATACAGTAATACATTATTCAGATTAACTCTGGCAAGACAAGAAATATCATAGCTTAAGTCTAGACAGAAAACAACAATCTCATTCTTCATTGAAAAATCAATACAATGCAATAATTTTCATTATTTTAAAGTTAACTCAACCCACGTCCATTTAACTCTGAACTAGACATCTTTTGTCATGGTCAATAACTTCATAACAATAAAAACGACAATCAACTCAACCGACAATCAACTCAACCGACAATCAACTCAACCGCCAATCAACTCAACCGCGGCGACACTTCCCGTATTGAAATTAAATTTCTTTCCATTCATAAAAATCATACTATCTCTGTAGCATAAGTTTTCCACTGTTCACTAGTGTATGCTTGACCCAATTACGGTCTCAGCTCTAGGACAGTTTAATTTTCAATTTCAAGCCTGCTGGCCGTCTTTCTAACTACACATTAGATAACGGTTGACAAATCAAACAATACTCTCCTTCTCTCTCTCACGTTTTTCTATCTCTCTATCAGTATCATTCTACTCTCTCTTTCTAATGCAAATTAACCACATCACCTCTTAAGGTAAAAAAAATCTCTACGCGACAATAAGTTGCGACAATTAATGAGCATTATAGATTTAATAAACTTACGACTATAATTATAGTATAATCAAAATTACATTCATGTATGTTAAATTTAAGAAATTAAACTTTGTAAGTGACAGAATGAAGCTAGTTTATAGAAAATTCATTTATAAATACAATTTCTATGATATCAGTGACATTTTCCTAATTGCGTCATCAATTTCTCTGCACACTCTTTTTGGTATACAACATAAATTCTTAGTTTAAACATTTCATCTTCATTAAGATATGAATATTATTCAAAATACTAGTCAATTTACTTAATCAACCAACAAAAAAAATAAAAACTGAGCATCCAACAACAACAAATCATGATATCAATTAGTAAGTAATTACCTCTTATAGACTTTAGAAAACTTAATAATTCTTTGGTAGCAGAAATAGCATAATGTTTTTCTTTCAAACATAAGTTAACATAAGACAAATATGTGTAAGTGCTCAAGGTCTACCAATTTCCTTGTCATCAATACAGTTCACAATACAGTTTTAGTTACTGCATTTAGTTTGCGGTAATCAGTACAAAGCGGGCTGATTTATCTGCTTTTGGAACTATGAGACATGGTGAACTCCAATAGCTACAGCTTTGGGTGACGATATCATTATCTAACATGTATTGGATCTTTTTCTGAATAATAGCTAACTGGTTAGGGTTAACTCTATACAGGAGTTGTTTTATTGGAGAAACATTCTCATTCAAAATGACATCATGTTCTATCAGGTGTGTTCTAGTAGGAACATCATTGAATAACATAGGGTATTCTAGAATAATGGACTTGATGACATTGCTCTCTGACATTTTTAAATGTTTAAGTTTTTCATCAATGTTCTCAAGCACAGTGGAGTTTTTTAGTTTACACCCACTCAATTTATGGTCAATTTCACAGCGTTGTTCGTCCGGCTCAACAACAATAGGTGACATGGGGTGAGTTGGAGGGGAATGTTTACCTTCTACCATTTCCCTACCCTCATAAGGTTTGATCATGTAGTTGACCTCACTGACCTTTGAATCTACTTCGTATGGACCGAAGTCAGAAAGGGGGTGAGTGTTGGTGGGGAGAAATAACAACACTTTTTCCCCTGGCGCAAATGTGCGAACTCGTGATTTTTGATCAAAAACAGTTTTCATTTTGCGCTGGGCTTGTTTTACATTGTCTCTAGCACATACAAAAGAATTGAACAAACGATTTTTAGACTTATCTACACAGTCAATGAGTCCTCTTTTCTCGGTTTGTTCATCTGTCCAGGCTTCTTTAAGCTGTTTTAAGGGACCTCTGACGGTGTGTTCAGGGCCTAAGGACTCTTGTATCGCTTCACGGGCAGCAAAGAGCACATATGGCACTTCTTTGTCCCAATCCTTCTGATGGTCATGGCAATAAGTTTTTAACATCGTCTTTAATGTTTGGTGGAAACGCTCTAGCGCTCCCTGGCTTTCTGGGTGGTATGCCGTTGACATTCTATGTTGTATCTTCAATCGATCTAGAACTTGTTGAAAAAGTTTAGAAGTAAAGTTGGTTCCTTGGTCGGTTTGCACCGATTTGGGTAGACCATACCGGGTGAAAAACTCGGTTAACGCCTCTGCTATTTTCTCTGCGTTGATACTGCGAAGGGGCACCGCTTCTGGATACCTAGTTGCGGTACACATCATAGTCAGCAAGTATTTGTGACCTGATTTAGATTTGGGAAGGGGTCCCACGCAGTCGATGATAATATGCGAGAAAGGTTCGCCAAAAGCAGGGATGGGCTGTAGTGGCGCAACTGGTATTGTCCTGTTTGGCTTGCCTGTGAGTTGACATGATTCGCACGATTTATAGTAGGCGGTGACGTCACGTTTCAACCCAAGCCAATAAAAGTGGGTCAATATGCGTTGATATGTTTTGTTTATCCCCAAATGACCCGAAAAGGGCGAGTCATGCGCTACCTCAATAATGTCCTCTCGGTACCTCACCGGAACCACGATTTGCTCCACCACTCTCCAGTTATCCTCTGGCGCAGCATCCCGAGGTCTCCAACTCCTCATCAGCATTTCACCACGTACAACATATTGCACAGGGCCATCTCTGACGTCAGACTCAGCCACAACACTCTCACGCAGCTTCTCCAGCTCTGTATCTTTCTGTTGTTCTTGGATTAGTTGCTGCCTGGGAGATAACTTATCTCCTCCGCTGTCTACAGGTGGTTCTACCAACCTGGAAAAGAAGGTAGCTTCCAAGTCGATTTCGCTCCGAGTATTGTCATTTTTGGCTGGTCCACCGGGCGCCTTGTCCCTATTGTCTTTTTGATTCATGCCTCGGGTGATGGCATAAATAGGGCACAGTTCAGTATCTTTTACTTCTGTATTGTTGACTTCAGGAGTATGAGTCACAATCAGTTCAGGCTTTACACAGCCTTTTGCTAAGTCATTTCCAATTATGACAGAGATTCCGTCAAATGGAAGTGTAGGTTTATCTCCTACAATCACTGGACCGGAAATAAGTTCGGACTTAAGATGAATGCGTTGAAGCGGAACTTCCACATGTCCCATCTCAGTGCCTTTGATTAGTACCTTTTGTCCAGTATATGTTTGTTCAGAGAGTGATAATTTACCCTCTAGACTCAGGGACATAGTTTCACCGGTATCCTTTAGGATTTTAACTGATTTTTGTAGCTTAGTTTTATCTTCAGATGTAAATGGCGAAAATTCGTCAAGAGTTGAAGTTTCTATCTTCTCTTCAAATGAAGTTTCTATCTTCTTATCAGCACACTGGTTTACATTAACATGTTCTACCTTTGTTGTGCTTTCTCTATTATCTGAGATCGATATGCAGCCTTTAGATATAAAAGGTGACATTTCTTTCATTGAAGAACTTTCTGAGTTATTTTTCTTTTGTTCATCAGCACACTGGATAACCTTGCACGTTTCTACCTTTGTATTAGGCTGACGACAGTAGGCTTCCATTTCGTGTTCTGTTTGCTGTGAATCTTTTATGTCGCCTTTAGTTATATAAGGTGACAATTGTTTCATTGGTGAACTTTCTGATTTACTTTCCTTTCCTTCATCAGCACACTGGATAACCTTACACGTTTCTACCTTTGTATTAGGCTGACGATAGTAGGCTTCCATCACGTGTTCTATTTGCTGTGAATCTTTTCTTTTTTCCATAAACCAACAGTCTTCTAGTGTGTGACCCAGTTTATCACAGTTCTTACACACAGGCTTTGGCTTTGGCTGACCTTCAATCATATCATAAGCTCCCATTTTATGTTCTGAGTGCTTTGAAACTTTCTTTTTCAGAAACCAACAATCTTTTCGTGCGTGACCGATTTTATTACAATTTTGACACGCAGGCTGTAGTGTTATACTTTCACTTATCTCAGAAGCTCCGATTTCTTTGTTTGGTTGTTTTAAACCTTTCTTGTTTGTTAACCAGCAGTCTCCTCGTGCGTGACCTACTTTTTTACAATGTTGACACACGATTTGTTGAGATGTCTCAGTGAGTTTTTTCTGCTGGGTAATTAGGTCGTCGGCGTGCTCTATTGTGGGTTTTCTAAACATCTCTCTATGACTTTTTGGTACAGATCCGTATCTTCTAGTGATGGCCTCTTTGATATATTGGTAATCATCAAACTCTTCATCTTTCAATAAAACTATGACCTCTCGTGCTTTGCGGTTAGCGACTTTAGTGAGTTCTTGTCTGACGAGTACAGCCCACTTTTCTTTTGGGAACGGAAAGTCTGTGGCTACTCTTTCAAAACGGTCAAAATACTGGTCAACAGGTTCATTTTCATTGAATTTGGGAACGTATTTTATGTACCTGAAAATATCAAATATTTGAGTCTGTTTAGTAATAGCTTCTTGTTTTACTTGGTTTTGTGTCATTCTTTCCTCTATAGCCAATTTGGCTAATCTTTCTTCCATTGCTAGTTTTTCTTTTTCCAACCTCTCCTTACTAGCTAGGTTTTCTTTTTCCCTTGCAGTTTCTGTTGCTAGTTTTTCTTTTTCCAACCTCTCCTTACTAGCTAGGTTTTCTTTTTCCCTTGCAGTTTCTGTTGCTAGTTTTTCTTTTTCCATTGCTAGTTTTTCTTTTTCCATCCTCTCCTTACTAGCTAGTTCCATTTCAAATTTTGCTAGTTCAATCTTGGCTAACTCCAGTTGAATATTACTTTCCTTGGAGGTGGGATAGTCTGTTATCGGTGACACATCTGACGTCAGTGGCAATTTCTTTTGCTTTATTAAACAATCGGCTATTTTTCCCACTAGGAGGTTCTTGACGGTGTAACTTCCTCTACTTCTATGTCCAGCAAGCAGGCCACCTCCTTTAGTTTTGTCATCGACAATGTCTCTAGTCTTTCCATACTTGGTTCACTCAAGAACTCCATTATAATGTAATGTTAATGTTACTCACAGTTTTTTTCAGACTACTGCATCAACTGCTTTTCGGACGAGATCCCAATTGTAACAGCTTGATCTAGGGGTATGGTTAGTAGATGAATTATTATGGATTCTCAAGCCAAACACATAGCTTTTCAATGAACAAAAACTCTTTAATTCAGTAAAAACAAGTACAAAACAACTGGAACACAACTGCACAGCTCGACGACTTAAAAAGTAAAAACAAACAACCCCCGTGTCCACTCGTGACACGTTTACACATTAGCCAGTCACTGGCCCCAACCAATGAACGTAGAGGTCAGCTATAAGGGATAGCTGGGGTAAAGAGGGCAAGGTTCGTAACACTATAATAAGATGGACAGTAGGCCTATGCTCTTTTTTTAAAGCATTGATGTTCTATTTATCTATGCGCAGCCAATAACGCTGTCTTAAATGACTTCTACGCTCCTACGCCTGCCTAAAGGTTTCCGCTGTATACAACTTTCGATTTTAATTTTAATTTTTCCATTGCGAAAATCATAGCGATTAAATAAAATGGAAGTGTACCATACAAAAGGGAATCGGGAATTCCAAAAAGAAGTCATTCGAGTCATGAAATAGCAGAAATATTAAAGCAATATTAAAACAAAGACTTTGTTAAAATGAACAATTTGTGTTTATTTCTCATTAGAGCTGAGAAGACTATGTTCTCTATAGATAACCAATCACGTATTTGTTGTTGTAGTTTTTTTTCTAAATCCGAAACCTAGGGCTTTAAACTCAATGCTGACTTACCAGACTAGTACTCCTATTGGCCATTTAGAACCCTGGATATTAACTCTAAGGTTAGAAGTAATGTGTTACGGCTCCGAAGAGGTAAATGGGAAGTGGGTTTGCCGACATGCCTAGTCTTAAGCTGGTTATACTATCTCCTGTTCCAGCCCATAATGGCGGCATTTCAATCTGGCAGAGTTATGTCCCAATGGGGAAACAGCCAGTGTGCAATTACTAAATGTACTGCCGTGCATGTGTTGCCAGTACGTCAGGCATGTATCAAACGTCCGGCATTTCTCTTGCATGTTACGTATCGAATGTGCCAGAGTTATGGCAGTTTTTGTTTAGACGAGTTCCTCTGTTGTTGTTTTTTTAATTGCCATTCAAAGGAGATGTTTTGTAGTTCTATGATTGGTTGTTTCGTTTGATCTTCAACCATAGCAATGAGTGGACATTTACACCATCATATAAATAGAATGTGGAGTTTATTGTTTAATGGTAGACAACCCGGTTGTATGGATCGAGCAAATACGAAACTAAATTAGTGCCATTGTGTAAAAGTAACAGAACTAATTAACCTTTATATATATCTGGGCACATTGCCTAACATTCTTATTCACGAAATGAAAGGGAAATTAATTCTTTGGAAGAATCGGTTAAAATTACAAAGGGAAACATTTAAAGGCTTCACAAAGCTAGAGTATATAGAGGCGCAAACACACATAAAATAAAGGATGTGGGTTTATCATTTTTTTAAATTGACCTATATCAGGGTTAGGCAACCTTGTGCTAATAGTGTGGCAAAGTGGGATTTCTAATTCACTCAATTTCTTTAGTCCTCCGTGTGCCATTGAAAAAATCTCGGCGTCCCAAGCCTGGCACGCGTATGATAGGCTGCCGATTCCTAGATAATTAGATTCTTTACGCACTTTTCTGTGGCTACGACATACAAGATGATGTGTGTGCTGCATAATGTCCAGTAGCCTTATCTTCTGCTACTGTCAGAACTGGGTGGACTCAGGGACACCATCGGGACATGGGAACAAATCCAAGCATTCACCAGGATTCAAACCAAGGACCGTCAGAACAACTGTCGACCTCGCTGCTTCACAAAATTGGTCTGAAATGTTTACTTAGTACTTACTTACAAGTAGAGTCTTACAGTGTGCTAATTGAGTCGAAGACGTCAATATAAACAAACAAAAACGATAACGTCAATTTGATTATGCCTATTTATCAAGTATTTCAGAGTACAATTTTCTTTTCTTTTATGCTCCCTACGTCTCAAAGTAATATCCCACTCCCACCGCTGCCACCAATTATTGTTAATGGTTTATTTTACCTGTAACCATCAATCAACCTAAAATTGTCTATCACCAGTCTCTTCGTTTCAAAGTGTTAGTGTGGTAGCTACTTACTTTTATTTCAATGTATATATATATTCAATAACACCGTTATTGCAGCACAAATAACTTTTAATTCACATTATCACATCCATGTCGTTAACAGAACGCAATCGTACTTGTACTAAATAGAATACATGTCCCACACACTATCTTTATCTTGTGTCAGTTGCTTATTTCATTATAATCTGTTCCTTTTAGCTTAAGCCATTTAATGAATATATTTAAATGTGTACTGGAGTACGTCTTCAGTTTAGGGGATTATTACGAAAAATAAAGTTTAATTTTATGAATTGCCTAATTTTAGTTAATAGCGTGGCCCTTACTAGATGATGCTGTACCCTGTTAGTAGATTTGCAGAATCCATCAATTACCTTGACCACAGCATACTGTTTGATTGTGTATGCAGCACAGTTCCTAGCCGACGTTTTACTACTCTAATGTCAAATATCCATCAGAGCAAAAGTTGAACAAGGTACTCCTTTCAAGGCATTTCAACTTAGACGAACAAGCTCTATTGATACTTACACTTACACAAAACTTAAAACCTCATTATTTCACCACTACTGTCTTTCTTATATGTAGGTCCGTTATTGCTTCCTTTATTTGATTCATCCTATGTTTGTAAAGTTTTAAATCATCAATTAGCTTTATATTTCTTAATCCGTGTTCTTAGATGTATGTTAAATGGGATCTGAGCTTACATTATGTTTGTTGGCAGCGCTATACCATTATTTGGCTATTTGTTGTTATAAAACTATTTCAAACGCAAAACCTTCCTATTGGCAACAAAAATAAACTAGAGCAATTCAATATTCGTCACGAAAGCATCCATTAAAACAAACACCGTTTTACACAAATATAACTTTAACATGTTTCTCCCTGTCAAGTCTAAAGTTATAATGATAGTGAATACATGGAGCAAGACAATAATGAAAAACGAGTCATCAATTATACCAGTGGTTCTTAACCTTTTGAAGTCGGGGAGCACTTTTGATCATGACAAAAATTTGGGGAGCACCAAAATCAAGGAGTAAAAAACAAAAAACATACACATACGTACGACTTTTATTGAAAAAAAAAGAATATAACATAAGAGTTTAAAATTATAACATGACAAACAAATTTTTAATAAACATAAATTTAAAAAGTAAAAAAAATAACATTGAGCAAAATTTAATTCAGAAAAATAAAAAGATTTAATGTGAAACCTGAGCTTGACGGTTTTTACACATTTCAGTGATATTAGGCCTAATTTTAGAAATAGCTACCCTCAATTCTTCATCCAAATTAGTAAGTTTTGCTCGTTTTTTAGTTTTTATGTTGGTGACTATCGAGAAACCGAGTTCACACAAATATGATGTTGAAAATTGCAACAAGATTTTAAGTGCCTTCATGGAGAGAGCTGAGTATTCTTCTTGCACAAAGATCCAAAATTCCTCCAGAACCATTTCGGAAAATTTTATTATAAGTGTACGATCCGATGATAGGTTGATTAATTCTTCTTCTTCTTGGTATGACAACTTACTATTTGATGTATCAACCGTGGCAAAGGGATTACGTATCCAGTCATATGTTTCTACGTTTATTGATGGAAAATAAAATTCAATCTTTTCTTCTAATAAAGTTAAATGCTCTGTTACTGCTGAAATAATTTCGTCGGTAGTGTTATCATTAAGAGAAGGAAAGATATCTACTTTCTTTTTCTCCAACAAACGATTTTTCAAAAAAATAACTTTTTTCCGAAAAGCTGTCAATTTGTCGGTCGATGTTAAAAAAATTTCTTTTCTTCCTTGAAGGCTGGTATTAACACAATTTAAATAATCAAAAATATCAGCCAATATGCCAATTCTCACTTCAGAATGCAAAAGCAAAGATTCGTACTTGGCTTCCATAGAGATGCAAAGATTTTTAAAGACGCGTATTTTCAAAGGTCTCGATTTTATGAAGTTTACCATATTTACAACTTTGTCTAGCACAGGTTTTAATGCTACTGGTAATGTTTTGGACACCAGAGATTCTCTGAGCAAAAAACAGTGAGTAGATATAATATTGGCGTTTCTTTTCTTGGCGAGAGTCACAAACCCTTTTAATGAGCCTACCATTGATGGAGCACCGTCCGTACAAATTCCCACACACAACTCCCATGACATTTTGAATTGTGCGAAATAGGAAGAAATAGAATCAAAGACATCTTGTCCTGTCGAACGTTCGGTAAGCTCAAGACAGCATAGACATTGATTCACTATTTCGTTTTCATGAATGAAACGAACGAACCCTTGTATATGAGCTTTCCCACTTATGTCAGTGGACTCGTCAATTCGCAGAGCAAAATGCCGTTTGGAAAGCTTATCGGCAACTGTTTTCTCGATATCATCCGACATATTTTTAATTCTATTTTTTATTGTTTCATTTGAACGAGGAATTTTCATTATTTCTTTTGTTGCTTCATCGCCACTTTTTTAAAATACAATTAATGAGGTTAAAAGTTAAATATTTTGTTAGATAAAGGCTTCAAGTTTAATCACATATAAATTGTATTTAAGTAGCATTAGTACAAGTGAGTCATTAGGCAAAAAGGCCGATTTTTCCCCGTTTGGACTTCCTACTATAAGCATTTGTTCAGCTCAATCAGATAGAGTAAGTGAGTGAACATTAAATTTTTAGTTTCATAATTTCGCGGAGCACTTGCAACTACCTCGCGGAGCACCAGTGCTCCGCGGAGCACCGGTTAAGAACCACTGAATTATACAAATAATCTAAACAACAATAACCAGGTAATGTTCGATTCCATCCAAACCGCCAACTATAGGACATCAAGAACCTTTTTTGTTATTGTTATTGTTCAAATGACATTTTCGTGTGTCTTAGTGTTTACAAATGTAGCGAAAATAAAACTAAGGCATAAGTGATGTAATGGAGAAAAAAAATGTCATAAGAAACCGGTTGTTTACTACTGAAAAGAATATGAAATATGAATGATTTCACAGCTACATTCAATGAAATATGTATGGGCAAAAATAAAAAGCAGTTTCTGCATCCTTGTGAATGCAACACCATTAGAAATAAACTAAATTTTGTATAATCTAAAGTGTGGCTTTCGAAATTGTTAGAAAAACTTCACAAAACGCAAAGAGGAGACTTAAAGCACAGATAATCCTAGGACGTAATTATCTTCTGTAGAGAAGGAGTGAGAATCAGTGAGAAGGGCATATAAGTTACGGTGCCGGTGCTTCATTTCTTAGTGTTGATTTGAATGTAAGTTAGAAACGCTGTTTTGGTCGCAGACTTTTTCTGAGCTACCCCAGTGAAGCAGCGTTCACAACGGCATTACTAGGAGATTGTGTAGCCTGCACAATGCCCAGCAGCCTTTACTTTACCCCCCAACAAATGTCAGGTACTCGTAGACTCAGAGACACCATCTAGTCCCGAGAAAAAAATCTTGGCCCTCGATCCCAGAACCTTCGGTACGCCAGCCGAACGCGCTGTCACTCGGTCATCGTGTCCCCTTCCCCTCGCCCTAATATACTAATATTATACACTACAAAAGAAAGACTTCACTTTGGAAACACAATATTTTTTGTTTCTTTAAGTTGTTTTTAGTTTCTGGCATTTTGTTTGCCTAAACAAAAACAAAAGCATCCTAGAGTGATTTTTTTTTAATCGTTTTCTTTGTTGGTTTCTTAGCGGAGTTCCAGACAATGTCAGAAGTAATTCGCCTCCATGCCAGAACTAATGGATCAGTAATAAGCAGTTGAAGGGCCCAACTGACTTCTCCAAAAAGTAGAGTGACAGTACAAACTGTCACAGGAAAGAAAGGGTCAAAGGTGACTACTAGCCAATGAAATCGTTTCCTTGTTAGTTACTCTGCTGTTGTTGACTTTTCAAATTTTGATTTTATTTTCATTTCTAACATTTTTAATGTGTTTTAAATTTTGATTTGAACGTCTAGATTAGTCTAGATCGCCATGAAACAGCCGGAACAACTAATGATTACATTGGAAGTTAAAAATATGATGTAAAAATATAATGCAGTTAATAGGATGGCTTTTAAACCCTTTGTCTTTAAGCCACTAGATCTAAGAGTATGACGCTTTTTTAGGCCGAATAACAAACAATTTCTTTAAAAGAGAAATTGTTTGTTTCTTTTAGTAATAAGGTCATACGGCCTAACTTTAAGGGTTAATTTCATACGACATTTCATACAACATTCACCCTTTCATTCACACATTGGTTCGTACGGCCTAACTTTTAGGTTTAATTTCATACGACATTTCATACAACATTCACCCTTTCATTCACACATTGGTTCGTACGGCCTAACTTTAAGGGTTGATTTCATACGACATTTCATACAACATTCACCCTTTCATTCACACATTGGTTCGTACGGCCTAACTTTAAGGGTTAATTTCATACGACATTTCATACAACATACAACCTTTCATTCGCACATTGGTTCGTACCGCAAAGCCAGGATTAATTGTAGTTTACGGGTTAGTGCTACTTTGAATAGTTGTGCCATGTCGCCAGGCTGAGCAGGGCACCTCATAGCCGAACCCATCACAGTCTTCTATATAATATTTAAGGTCAAACGGTATACAAATATTTTCAGTCATTTAGTGCGAAGGGGCCGTTAATTCTTCTTCTTCTTCTTCATTTTACTGTGGAGACACCGTTATACCAGAGGGAAAAGTCCACAACTAGTTAATATTACAAAACTACTAGCAACAATTGAGAAAAACAGATCAACTAATAACATGTAGGTAATACAGAATTCTTTTTCAAACCACCTCGGTCAATATGATTTGTTAATCTGCGTTCTCCCGTGTCCATGACCAAGGCACACAAGGGGATTATGTATCAAACACAATTCCCATATGATTTTACACTTCCCCAGCTAATATCAGGCCCACATCAGAGCTTGGTGGTCTGAAGGATACCCACCGGTCGCAGAAAGAAAACCAAACACTCGGGCTTAACCTGGTTTCGCCACAGTGGTCTATTATTGCCCATTCTTCTTCTTCTATTAGCCAGTCTGCAGTGCGGCTTGCCCTCTTGCAGTCAATGCCAGACAAACGTATTTACATGTCTTTTTCAGTTAATTCGCATTCAACACAAGTAAACATTCAAATAAATGACTGAACTACTGTATGAATTAATGAATTTATATAAACATAATATTAAAAATTCCTTTATAGGCTGATAAGACCATGAGTAAATGTCTGTACTTCTATTATATTCTTGTTTAAAAGGTAAGAGACGCTTCTTCTCTGCAGAATATTATTGCGTCCCATGTTTATCCGTTGTTTGAATCTAGTCTTACATTTTGATAAGTGTTTAAAATGATTTTAATACTGGGTTTGTTCAGGCAACCCGTTCCATGCCTGGATGCCACTCTTCAACCATACTCTAGCTATAATTGACATCATAAGAGATTTCTCTGGTATGACTGAAATGATACAGGATGCTGCCAGGGATATAGTATGGGGGGGGGGCGAATAGGGTGGACAGATGTGGAGGCCAATATAATGGCGACCGGAGTCAACGAGAAGAGAACTCTTTGGCGAAAATCAAAAAGTTAAATGGTCGCCCATCTATTGGTTAGAGAGAAGAGAGCTTTTTCTCTCCCCTTCCATTTCTTTGAAATCATTACTACTGCCATTGGCTAGTCTTATTTGGGTAATATTTAGATTGACCTTTCTCCCTTCACATTAAAAAAAGAAACCTTCATTAAAATGTTTTTCATTTTCATTACAATGTGGTTAATGAATATCTTTAAACAATGAAAAGACTACATTTTATGAAAAACTAATCAAGACAAGGATGTTGACAACCAACAATACGCCAACAGCTGCAGTTTCTGAAACCAAATACTATAATAAGATGGACCGTTTGCTTTCTGCTATTTGATGACTCGAATGACCTCTTTTCGGAATTCCCGATTCCCATTTGTACCGTACACTTCCGTTTTATTAAATCGCTATGATTTTCGCAATGGAAAATTAAAATTTAAATCGAAAGTTGTATACAGCAGAAAACTTTAATGTAAACGAAGGAGCGTAGAAGTTGTTTAAGACAGCCTTATTGGTTTCGCACGGGGAAAAAGGACATATAAGCTTTAAAAATAGAGCAACTGGTCCGTCTTATTATAGTCTTTGCCAAAAAAAAGTTTTAATAAATTTTTCAACGAAATAAAATCTGGTGTAAACTAATGCACATCTCTTTAGATCGCACTCAATACGCCTCAAACTTTAGGAAAGTTACAGTGCCATGGCATAAAGACGGCGGTAGTCATGCAATGGTTTGGTTATATTACAAGTACATGATCTCTTGTTCAGTTCCAGTAGAAGGTCGCCATATGCCTTTTTATTTCTATAGCATCAGTAATATTAAGTAGCCCAGACATAAAGCAAAGGCTAACCTGAAGCACTGAGAATGCCACACGATACACTCGTGTATCCTGGCTAATGAACTGCTGCTTAGTCAGATCTACAAGTCGTTAAGGCAAAAGAGGGGAAAAAAAGGATTTGAGTTCACAATCCGTACGGCATTGCATAATTTATAAATATAAAAATAAAAACGGTCGCTAAGATCCAGGGCCCGAGAAGTAGCAAGTCTGATTTAGCAGGAGAGATGGGGCGGGGAGAATGGGAGGAGTGAATCTAGCCATGGGTCGCAATAGTTCAGAGATAGTCTTAGACTAGGCTCACAGTGCATACAAATATATAATAAAAAAATAATAATAAAATAAAATTGACCATAACATTAAACAATAATTCCATTCAAGTATATTTGTTACAATTATTATTATTATTATGTCTATTATTATATACACACTGTAAAAGTTACAGTTTTTTCCTTTCGCTTTTTTGTTTTCATTCTTTGTATTGCTGCATCTTCAAAGTATGACTTATACTAGTTTATATATTGTTTTGACTGCCTTTATTGTACTTATATACTATGTGGCAATTAAAATATTGTTCATTGCTGACATAGAAGACCGAGTAAGTTGGTATATTTTCTGAGGTAATGAGGAGTTCCACCAAGACTTAGGTAAATACTTTAAAGATTAAGTAAGCAACAAAAAGACAGTGGATATTCAGCTTAAGTTAATGAATTATGAATTAATTAGAATAAGTATCCCGTCGGACCAACTCTATCCATATAACGTCCTTTCTGTGGCCTCGGCATAGTAGGGGATTGTGTGGAAAGCACAATGACCAGCCGCCTTTACTTTACCCCAACTAAAGTCAGCTATCCATCAGAGCTGGGTAGACTCAATGACAGCCCCCAATCCCGGCAACAAATCCTAGCCTTTACAAGGATTCGAACCCAAGACCTTCAGTACGCTAGTCGAACGCGCTGCCCTCCGTTCCCCTTATTAGAATAGGTTATAAAAATATCATATATTTCTATTGAAAGTTGGGTCATTAAAAACAGCCAATCAAAACACTGGTACGTTCCTTACCAATAGTGTGATTGCAAGACTAGCCCAATGGACACATTGTACAAGAACTAGTCGTAAAGACAAGTATATAATTATACTCGATGACTCATTAGCATTACTGTGTTCATTACATCTAATTTAGTGGTCTTCCATGACAATAAATGTCATGAACAATGAAAACTGTACGCTTTAGCTCAAGTGGAGGATAGGGATCCCAATCTGAAAGTCTGACCCTTCACCCGTCCCTCACCCAATCCTGACACATATAATCTCACACACAAACACACACACACACACACCACACACATAGACACACCTTGGATAGTTTAAAACCGTAAATATATTAGATGGTTATATATATATTATTCAATACTAAACACACATACTAAAAAAAGGCCTAATTGACAAGTCTTATTGAGGCTTGACCTTTTGGGCTCAATGCATCCACGAACTTCCGGTTTATTTCCGGTAACACACTTTAAATAATGTTTTCGGAATGTTTTAAGTTTAGCTTTTGCTGGCGTTCCGGTCTTTTAGAAATATACAAAGGCTGCTGGATTGTTTATGAGGAATCCGTTTGCTTAACATCAAAAGTGAGTATGCGATCATTAATAGTCAACATGTTAGTCGCGTTAAGTTTAATTAACATTTGTTAGTTTACAACTAGCCTACACTAAATAAACTATATAGGTCAGGTGTCAATAAATACATGTAATTCCGGTTTGTTTCCGGCAACAATCTATAAATGCATTTTTTTAAATCGTATTTAAAATAATTTGTTATTCATGTCTGACGTTCACAATCAATCATTTTCTTTCGGAAACATCTTTTGGAAAATAAATACAATTAAATCCCCCAAAAATTTTATTTTTCGCAGAACAACCAGGAACGCAGCACATAAGTGTGTTTTGCTAGTAAATGAACTACTAGGAGCGAAAATATTAGTATACATCGACCTTTTAGGTTCACCATGAATGCATAATCATTGTGACTTGTCAATAGGAGCAGTGCTCGAGTCATGAACTCCGTTGGGGAGCTTTATTTCTGAAACAAACAAAAGTGGCGGGAGAAGAAAGGGTAAAGTTAACGCAAATGGTTATTTTTAGCAAATGCCCGCTGGAGTCTGATTGCAGCGTTTAGTTGTGTGGGTAAAAAATATTGTAATATATAAGAAGACGCGAAGTACTTTAGACTTTTCAGTTGTCTTTCGGAATTAGTTTAGAACTTTGTTTTAGTTAGAAAACCAGGAAAGAAAAAAAAATCTACCGGTAAGAATTGACATTTAAAAACAGAAGAAAAAAAAAACTGTTTTTGTCAAAGCTGAGTTTTTGTTTTCATAGAATATATCAGCATTTTCATTCTTTTTCAATTTTCTTCTTTACTAATGAATTATATGTTATTGTTTCATTATTTTTAAGTAACGCAGAGTACTTTACGAAAAAAAAAAGATAAACATTTTTTGTTCAAATCTCGCTTATTTTGCTCTTAGATTGGTGAATTGTAAGAAAATATCTGGCAGTGAGATTTACGAGCAGACGACATTGGCAGAATACAAATTGGAACAGTTTGAATACCAATTGATTTCTTTAGTTCAGATATTTTTTTCGTTATCTACTTGTAGTAAATTGAACTTTAATAAACAACAATTGAAATCTGATTTGTGTAGAATCTTGAATCCTGGGCAGTGGAAGATTTGTGAAGCAGACGAGAATTATTTTTTTTTTTTTGCGGGAGTAATATATTTGTGTCAATACAACAAACTTGATTAAAGGTAAGGAAAATAATATTTTTTTAGAATCTTTGTAGTTTCGGTTATACAGGTACACCATTCAAAATAAAGTCACACAAAAAATTTTGGAATAAACCGTTAAACCAGAGTTTCAAAAATTTCACTCTTTAGTTACCCGGTTGTTTTTTTATTTTTGTACTGCGTTAAATACTAAAATTTTGTATCGTCTATGCTAGAGGTTGGCAACCTTTTGATAATAATGTGCCCAAGTAAGATTTCTAATTCATTCAGCGTGCCAAAAGCTTAAAATTATTTTTTTCTCTATCACATAATTTCTTGTAAAAGAGACTTTAATTGCCGTGTTGGGGGTCTCTCGCGTGCCAATGAAAATTGCACTGCGTGCCATGTCTGGCAAGCGTTTCGTAGGTTGCCGAGCCCTGGTCTATGCAATAAAGAAAAAGCATGTAACATGATATAAAAATATAATTTTCAAAACTTCTATTCTATAATTAACTACTTTAGGTAATTCCGGGCCCAAAATATCACAAAAACGCCCCATTGTTGCCAGATGTAAATTTACCGTACTATCTCCAGTAGAGCACGATACTCTGATCTGCACTCTTAAACAGAGGCGAAGCCAGAATATTTTTCCAGGGGAGGGGGGGGCTGAACTTTTGCGTGACAAAGATTTACCAAATTTTAAGCGAATTCAGTACATATTTAAAAAAAAAAATCAGTTTAAAACGTATTTTTTTAATTCCAGGGCGGGGGGGAGAGGGATTTAGCCCTTCCCCCCCCCACAGGCCCCCCCCCCCTGCTCTTAAATACATTTTTTTTTTCTGATCCGGCAAAGGACAAAGATGTGTGGCGTGAGACCGGATCGTGACCCGGCATTTTGGAAACACTGCCTTTAAAAAAAGTTTGTCTTATGGGCCTTTTTTAAAACATTAGATCCGTCTGGAGGTGTTCGTTTCGTTAGACTATTACTTATTGTATTGTTATTGTTATTTTGTTATATCTTGTAAGACACTTGTTCTTTGTACTTTATTGTTTAGATTATTTGGTGTAATTTTTTTAATACAAAAATGTTATTTAGTGTTCAACATTTATAAGACTCCCGAGAATTTCAAAAAAATGTTTAACTAATCTCTGCAAGAATGTCTGAGAAATGGGCCGTATTGCCGATGAGAGTTAACACCCTTGCCCCTTATACAGGACTCAGGGGCGGCAAATGCGTTTGCAGAATGGGTAGGAGCACTATGTTACGAACTTGAGTTATAAAGAGTAAAGAGTTCTGATCATTGATCCATCATTGTTGGCATTTAGAGTCAAAAGAGAGGGTGGAGTGATGACCTGCGAAGGTCTTTGTAAATTTACAAGTCAGTCATAAAAGATTGACTTGTATAGAGCGTTCTCAGTAGGCGGAGCTTACGTTTTTTTGTGTAAATTTAGTGACGTATTTGTGTAAATATAGAACCCACTTGAGGTACAAACGTAACGTGGTGAAAGTAAAGTACTTCTTTATCATGCAAAATTCACATCTGAATATTGGCTATCCTACTCAAAAATAAGGAGGTAAATAGTAGTACTGTAGATTAATTGATTAATGTGATTAGGCTAGGGCCGGCTAGACCTATTTACACTTTCAATTTCACTTTATAGGCCTACACTTTTAATGTTTCGTAGGCTAGGCTACGATGTCAAGTGATATTGTTGGTGAATAGGCTATCTAGTCAAGTCACTATTAGGCTCACATCGTCTATGATCTATGTCTATGATAATAATAAAATAGCCTATTTTATTTAACATACATAATACAGCTTAAATCTTAATAAGACTTAAAACACAACACATCATTTAAAAAAAGCTCGAGCCTATATGAAACTTTATTAATACAGCGGCCATATTTAATTGTACACCATTACTCAAAGTAAACACAAATCACGTGCTTTTTGTCACGGGATTGCAAACGCCCTATAAGGGGCAAGGGTGTTAACTCTCATCAGCAATACGGCCCATTGTTAACACATTATAAGAGAAATTGCGAGCGTCTTTAATAAAGGAAGAGAATATAATATAGCATTTTTTTACAATATATAATCACTATGAGTTATGAGAAATGTTTTTCGAAAGTGCACAATAGACCTATTATAACTGAATTGATTATAATACAAAATGTTGATACCAATGTGTTAAAGATTGATTATAATTCAAAATGTTGATATCTGTGTATTCAATAAAATGTTATTGAGATTTCGGCGAGGTTAATTGACTATAAATATTGTTTAATTCGATTGATGTACTTTTGCCACCTGTGCATATATTAATAGTTTAACAGTAGCAGAATACAGTCAGAATTGGCGTTGTTCCATCCAAATAGTCCAGTACATGTGGACTTGACGTAACAAATATATTAAATGTGAGTACTATTGGCGGTCGTGTTACTCGCTATGATAGGCTGTAAGTAACCAAACTACCCGTAATATTGAGAAGATAAGATAAGAATGGGCATTTCTTATAGCGCTTTTATCCTTGCTATTGAATTAGCATGCTCAGTGCGCTCTTTGTGTGATTTGCAGTGCAGATGTACTAGCCCAAGAGAAAGGTCTTTAAGTTCTTTTTAAAAGATTATCTTGTCCCAGATTCTCTTAGTGTTTGGGATAGACTGTTCCATAGAGAAGGCGCCACTGACTCAAATGAGAGCACTCCCAGGTACTTCTTTCTGTGTCCATCCAAACTAGGAGTTTTGAGGAGTGACTGTGTTGAAGAGCGCAGTTCCCTAGATGGTTCATGCCTCGTTATAAGCTGTCGAAGATACGAAGGAGCAATGCCCTTTATGCATCCGTACCTAATGGACATAATTTTGTGCTCTATTCGCTTCATCACCGGGAGCCAGTGGAGATTCCTTAGTGGGGAGATGTGAACGTCGCGGTGTTCTGCACTCTCTGTAAATCTCTGCAGCTGGTTTTGGGACAAACCCCACAAGCAACTATTGTATTTGGTTGATAATCAGTTCATTTCGCAAACAGTCGTTTATGGCTTGATGGCCGTGAGTCATTCGATGCAGAGTTGGGGGCAATTACAGGTCATTGACTTTTGCTCTTGTCAACACAGACGTTATTGTCATAAAGATTATCAGGTATTAAATTGCATAATAAACACAAAAATCTGCAGTTTCAAAACGCCCTAACAAAAACAATTTACAGTTAAATAATTTACAGTAAAATTTCAGATATAGTTGAAATAATTTAGTTTTTATAAACAAAAATTAAATAGTGTGTTCATAGAAGGAATTTTTCATACCCTGTAATTGTAATGTTCGCCTGATGTTCTTACAGTAAGACTCAGGGGCGGCAAATGCGTTTGCAGAATGGGTAGGAGCACTATGTTACGAACTTGAGTTATAAAGAGTAAAGAGTTCTGATCATTGATCCATCATTGTTGGTATTTAGAGTCAAAAGAGAGGGTGGAGTGATGACCTGCGAAATATTATTTTTAATTCAATTACAATTGTACTGTCCATCCCGTGGAAGATGAGGCTTTGGATTGTTTTGTAAGTCGTAGATTGACTTTCTGAACTCTGAACTCTCCTATAAGCATGATTTTTGGCTATTGACTAATTGACCCAGCTGGGGGAACCAATCCGAGTTGAACAATTTTTTTTTCAGTTTTAATTAAATCAATAACATTTTGGTTGTTGTTGTTGATTAGAACTGCACAGTCTGTAAAACAATTAACTAAAAAGCCAGCAGGAGGAAACACTTTTTTTTTAATGCTGCCTACCGTAACTTTAGTATCAATCAAGAAATAAGTCTTTTCTATTATTTTATTTTTCATTGTTCTCTCTGTCCCCTCGTGGTTTTCAGAAATGTTCTTTCCTTTCTTTCTCAACTTTACTTTTTTTTTTCTTTTCTCTTCTTTTTCTAATAATGTTTTCTTTTAGATTTTCTCTATTCACTCATCTATTGAACGCATTTACTCTCACATATTGTCCCTCCCCCTCCCACCTTTTCCTTTTGTTTTATTTCATCTCTCCTCATACTTCCTCTCTAATTCTCTTTCATATTATTTCTTTTCTCATTAAAATCTAACTCACACACCTCAACTATTCACATCCTAATACGTGATGCACTATTCTTTCTCAAGAAAAATAATTTTCTTGTTAATCATTCAAATCGCGAACAGGCATTACGCAACTACGCCTTAGTGTAACCATAATAAGGGAGAGGGGGTACTGAATTGGCTCACAGCATCTGTTGACCTTATCTCAAGGTTGTAAAGTTGTCCAGTTGATGGGGAAGCTGGGGTAAACTGACACCGCATTGGCAAGTTCGTGTCGTGCTAAATCTTTGACCATCAACGTCTATCTTATCTTATACATTACAGACGCTCCTTCCTTTTATAAAGAAGATTATTGCACCCTACACACATCCGTCTAGAAAAGAGAGCGGCATGTATTTCTGATGAGATCGTTCTAGTTTTGGTTTTCATGAAGTTTATCTTACAGCAAATTCATGAAATAAGAGAGGCACGAGTTGAAATTCGCATTTCTTAGATCATATACCATTTTCAATACGTCACGGTTGATCGTGTTCATGAACTTCCGGTCTGTTTCAGGCAACACATGGTGAAGTGCTTAACAATTTATTTCAATTTCGACGTACAGTTCGGGTATTTTAGAAACAGAAAGGCTACAAGAATAATTATAAGAAATTCATTTTAAACATCCAAATTGAGAATGCGATAAATAATAATCGACGTGTTAGTCGCGTTACGTTAATTTTAGTTTACTCTAAAAAAAATAAGTAGTCAAGAGTAGCAGTTCTTGGCTATCAAAAAATGATCTCTAGATACGTAATACATAAAACAAACATTATTTTGCATCAAGCAATAAGTTTGGGAATACAAATAGGTGATTCTTCATGTTTGAAGTTCACAATCCATTGCTTTCTTTCGGCAACATCTTATGGAAATGAAATCAAATTAAATCTTCTAAGTCTTTCTTACTGGCAGCACAACCAGTAATTCAGCACACGGTCATGTTTTGTTAGGAAATGAAACGAATGGGACCGGAAATGTTGGTACACCGTAAATTATTCACCATGCATGCATTATAATCATTAAGACCTAACAATGTGGCTCTTAACTAGCATCTGTGTTGAACCAGCAGTGTTTCTGCACAGAAGCTTCAATTCAATACATTGCCGTATTTAATTTAGTTGTTTTTTGTTGTTGTTGTTTTTTTACATTATATCTTGGTTTATTTTGTCACTTCGTTAGCTTCGGAATTTGGCTTGTTAATATTGGCCTTAAAATGTGACTTTATAGTAGGGCCTATTGGACTTAAAAGTTTCACTTGTCAAAATTGTCCTTACAGTTTCACTTAATAGTATTACAAAGTTTCACTTGTCAGAATCGCCCTTAAAGTTTCACTTGATAGTATTACATAGTTTCACTTGTCAGAAATGCCCTTAAAGTTTCACTTAATAGTATTACAAAGTTTCACTTGTCAGAATTGCCCTTAAAGTTTCACTTGATAATATTACAAAGTTTCACTTGTCAGAATTGCCCTTAAGGTTTCACTTGATACTATTACAAAATTTCACTTGTCAGAATTGCCCTTAAGGTTTCACTTGATAGTATTACAAAGTTTCACTTGTCAGAATTGCCCTTAAAGTTTCACTTGATAGTATTACAAAGTTTCGCTTGTCAGGATTGTCCTTCAGCTTGAAAAAAATAATAAATTAAAAGATTTTCACTAAAAAAATTAATTGGCTCATAAATTCTTTGTTATTTTTTAACTGTTTAACGGGTCCGAAATAAGTATTGTCAAGAAAAAAATAATTGTTAAAATGTTTCTAAAATACTCGACAAATAAAGCATTCTTAAAAGCCACGGTCGCCGCCCGCACTAGTTTTAACTCTGTTTGACAATCTTTTGACGAACCACAAGTGGACAGATATTGAATGGCTTCAAACTACGACGTTTATAACGTTCTGAAAAATCTTTTCATTAAGTTCAAACAGATGGGGATCTAAATATATCAATAAATTTAATTATATCTCTTGATAATAGTTTGTTATAAAACTCGTAGAGATCTTTAAAAACTTGTTAAACGATTGAAACTTTACAAAATCCCCCAAATACGAATTTAAATTGTTATTATCTATAAAGTATTATTTACAATAATATCCTGCATACCAACCAAAGTTTTCACGTTTTGACCACACCGGAAAATGTTTGTTGTCAAATAAAAACTCTGTAATATTCTGATAAGGAATATTCCCATCGGACTAAATAGATCCATAGGGCCGATGAAGCTGCGTTCACCAGTTTCATACTAAAGGATTGTATGGTCAGCACAATGTCCAGCCGCCTTTACCCAAGACTGATTGTACTGAGAATTGTGTTAATAATGACACGTGAAAGCCTTTCAATCGATCTAAGCCCTGCGCAAACTCAGTCCAAATGACAGCCTATAGTTATGTTTTTTTATAAAGATTACGGACTAACATCTGACAGCAAAAAACTTCCAAAATACTAAATACAATCTAAATAATACAGTATAATATACTTGGAACATTTTAAAAACAAACGTAATAAGAATAGTGGATTATGTTGAACCAACTAAGCAAATGTCCAATAATATAAAATAAACTTTGGTTAACTTTCAAAACTTTGTAAACAAAAATATTTTTAATTCTGTAAACAATTTTAAGGAACTACTTGCAGAAAGATCGGGGTGAACGGTGGCGGCAGCGCGTTCTTGCTGGCCGGTGAAGACGTGGTTGCCAGTTTCTTTGGCCACGGCATACTAAGGGATGTGTTGTCAGCGCAGTGCACAGGCGACTTTACTTTACCCCAACTAATATCAGGTACCCATCAGGAGCTCCACAAATACCATATGCTTCACGCTTCTCTAAATCCCATATGCAAGAACGAATGCATATAAATTTCTTAAGTGGTATCCGGGCATAGAATGGGTTGCCTGAACAAACCAGAAAAAAAACAAGACTAGACTCAAACCACAACACAACAATCTTTTTTTGTATACATGGAGCATCTGTAACATATAAGATAACATAAAAATTTCAAAAGTCCTTATTTTATAACGATCCAAACTGGCTCCCTATTGTTGTTTTTTTGTTGCTAAACAACAAATCATTGAAACATCCACAGGCCAGATTTTTTTAAAGGTAACAGCCCAATTTAGCGATTTCGCTCAAGACTAGGCAACCATAATAACCTCTCCGTCCAAGCCACAAAACAAAAAAGCGACGCGCCATCAGAATACGTTTAGCCCGTGTCCACATAAAGGATATAGAGAGGAAAATTGTCGGCCAAGACAGTGAGTAACTGTAAAGCCCAAGTAGGGAGAGAGGATCATTTACTGAGGATGGGGAGGGGTTTTATTGTGCGTGGGACAGACTTGACGTTAAAGTGGTAGTGACGTAACAAGACGTAACAAGACAGAGAAATGATTTGGCGAAATAATAGTTGATGATATTTGTTGTTTTGAATAAATTGATATTTTGTGTAAACAAATGTTAATGTTCTTAGTTAAGAAAAATAAAAGAGGCAGTATTTGAAAGTAATTCATATCGACGTTTTGATCGATGAAAGGCAAGGCGTATGAGCATAGTGCTGGCCACACAACGCCCTTGTCATGTAGGGGATCATTTACAGGGCTTTTCCGCCAGCCTTCCGAATGCAAAAGAAATTGTGTACTAGAATTTAAGGAGAATTTACGAGAACGCATAATTTTATGACGTCATTATAAATAGCTGTCTTTCAAGTACGATTCATAAAAAATAGCAATTATAATCTATCTACACATAATAGAGCGTTCTTAGTGGGCGTGGCGTAGGTTTTTAGTGACGTATTTGTGTAAATAAAGAACCCACTTGAGGTACAAACGTAACGTGGTGAAAGTGAAGTACTTCTTTATCATGCAAAATTCACATCTGAATATTGGCTATCCTACTCAAAAATAAGGAGGTAAATAGTAGTACTGTAGATTAATTGATTAATGTGATTAGGCTAGGGCCGGCTAGACCTATTTACACTTTCAATTTCACTTTATAGGCCTACACTTTTAATGTTTCGTAGGCTAGACTACGATGTCAAGTGATATTGTTGGTGAATAGGCTATCTAGTCAAGTCACCAATAGGCTCACATCGTCTATGATCTATGTCTATGATAATAATAAAATAGCCTATTTTATTTAACATACATAATACAGCTTAAATCTTAATAAGACTTAAAACACAACACATCATTTAAAAAAAGCTCGAGCCTATATGAAACTTTATTAATACAGCGGCCATATTTACTTGTACACCATTACTCAAAGTAAACACAAATCACGTGCTTTTTGTCACGGGATTGCAAACGCCCTATATAATATAACGATATGCGTTCATTTGAAATTGTTCAAAATTATTAAGTTATATTGTGGATACCATGGACTAATAAACTGATCGGACATTTTATTATTCGGTTCTCCCGAATGACAATCCAGTTGTTTTTCCACTAGACCTGCATGTCTGATTACCTTATTGCCGTTAATCCTTACATCAGACACACACAAAAAAAATTAATAACTTTGTAATTCGTCTTTTACCCGCCGACCGCTTTCTTCTTGTTTTTCATTTTATTTTTTAAAAGTCAACCCATTCAAAACATCATCTGAAATATTACTGTGACCATCATGAGGGTCCACTGCTCTTAGGTGGACAACCCGTGCTCCATTGGAAGAATTCTTGATTGACACACTAACTTTTATCTTCAAAGGACCACCGCCTCTTAGTGTGGGCGTCAAGAGTCCACGTAAACACTCTTGGGTATTACTTGAGGTTATTTGAACACCGCTGACTCCCCTTACAGTGGTCATCCACTCCTGCACGCTCATTTCTCCTCCAGCCATCATTAATCAAGATTTACATCAACTAAGCCGTTTTCATTTCTTTATATTTTTCTTCGTTATTCCGTTTCATCTTCTAGTTCTTTGTGGACCAGCTCATTGTGTTTTTTCTTTTCTTAGCTAAGAAATAATTGTGTGTTTACCTTACTGTTGTCTTACATGAATGAATGAATGCATTCCAGATATTATTACATGCAAACAAACTTCAACATAATATCCGATATTATCAACACCCACGTCCGTCAAGACACCTTTATAACAAATATAAAATGATGTTCATTATGTTCGTTAATCTGATGAGTATTGGGGACACGGTGGCCGTGCGGCAGCGCGTTCGGCTGGCGTATCGAAGGTACTGGTTCGAAACACGGTGAAGGCTAGGATTCATTCTTGGGTCTGAAGGGTGTCCCTGAGTCTACCCAGCTCCGATGGACACACATGACATTAGTTGAGCAGAATACAGGAGGCTGACCATTATGCTAGCCCAACAATCCCTTATTATAGATAAAATTGGTCTGACGCGGATACTTTACTTTTCATAGATAGAGAGCTATACTAGATACTTGTAAAAATAACTAAAGCTCTACATATAATCGAGAATGGTAGGACTCAGTCACATTTGAAGAAGTCCGTTTGAGACAAAATGGCATGCCAGGAACTATAAATAAAATTACAATAACTTTAAATTTGAACTATTTTAATATACTTTCAGTTTTAAAATCATAATTCAAATTTGTATTGACTCTGTTGAAAGTCGTTTTATTATTATTATAATTTTATTATAAACTACTTTTTCAATGTTACAATATTTCACCTCTTTTTTTTTATTAACCCTTCCCGTACCGACCTACTTCTATCTATGCTGCCTTCAGTTCCGCTATATACGCGCCCGGGACTGTAAGGGTTAACATAAAGTGTTTCCCCTAATGAGTTCCTATTTAGCGTCAAACACTTTTCGGTTTTTAGTGCCCTATGAATTCCTATTGATAAAATCAATATTACTGCCACATTAGCGGGCAAGTTATGATTTTTTTTAAAGCCTCTGACTGGACAATGGCGCCATCAATGTTTAGGAAGTGATATAAAAAGAAACTCGTGAGAGTTGGAATTATTTTGGGACAAGGAGGTTGAGCTGATCTGTCCAATACAGATGGGCATTTTATTTCAAACGAGAGATCTGTTTGTTTGTTGTTCTTTGTGTTGTTGTTGTTGTTTTTTTATATTTTAAAACATTTTAGTTTTGTTATTAGTTGTAATAAATAGATCTATAAACTATGGCAATAAATATTTGAGCAGTTCAATTGAAACATTTTTTCAGGGCGTCATAAACATATTTTTTACCAAACTTTTTTCAATAGATGAATAAATATCTGGATTTAAATTTTGACAACCTTTTATTTTATTTATTTATTTTTATTGTGGGAAAATTATTATCGCTTTTTATTCTGAACCTTTTATAGATATATATTTTGATAGATAGATATATTTTATATAGATATGTTTATTTTTTAAAGTATTAGATCTAAGTTCGACACATTAGTTTAGAATAAATGTATTTATGGTTTTACTCTGTTATTCAATGTGTCATATTCCCGCATTTGCTAAACTCCCGTTTACAAACGTTTCATGTTTTTGTCCATGTGTGTGCCATTTTCCTCGAGATACCCAGTCTCGCGCCATTTTGATGGAAATTACCTCAAATGACATACTTCTAAACATGCGTTACAGTTACATGTCAACTGACCCACTACTAAACATATGTTACATTAAAAAAGAGACTTCTCAACTGACCCACTTCTAAATTTTAAACATGTGTTACATTTACAACATCTCAAACTGAATTTTCCCAAAGATAAGCTTGGATAAAGTTAAAACCAGCATGCCTTTTGAATGTTGTAGTTTTTCTTTAACTTCCTGTAACTTCTTCCCCTGTTGATTTGCTGAGCTCATGACCAATCACGTCGCCGAGGATATAGTATAACGGAAATCACCTCCGTGAACCGACACTTCTTTATATCGTGTCCGACACTCCTCTTATTGTGAACCGACACTTCTTTATTACGTGTCCGACACCCCTCTTATTAGCATGCTGTGACCTTCTATTTCTAAAATGAGATAAAACAACGACTTTAGAAAACAAAGACTTTAGATAGATATATGTCTATATCATTAATTGTATGGATTTTTTATTGCCATATGTTTTGTAATATTTTTTTAAAAACCGTACTGGCATTTTATGGACCGATAACTGATTTTATTTTTATGGCCAACAAAGTGGATATTTTTTCAAGGATTTCTTTTCTCTTTAACGCTTATTGGACAGAGAAATATTTGGCCAAACGGGAAAGGGGGGAGGGGTGTTAACCTTTTCCTAACTGATTGCCATTTATCCTTAACGTTTTGTCAAATCGTGGACACCGCCATGCGATACGTTATTGTTACGTGTGTGTGTGTTGTTGTTTTTTTGTTCTAGCTATTTAATATTTCTGTAGAATGTTGGCCAATATTTTGTACAATATTTTGTTAGCTGAAAGAAATTAATGTCATTTCTAAGCCATAGATGTCAGTGACAAGCTTCGTGCTCTGCATGTTGTTTGTTACAAGTTGAAGTAATCTCAACATAGTGAAACTCCCGCACTATGTGTCGCGGGGTAGACAATCCAGCTTTCCCTGTTTTAATGTAGCTAAGGGATGCAAACAAAAATCTGTTTTAAGCTTTAACTTTTGGTTCTTTCTTAGATTTTACTTATATTTGTTCCTTCTCAAAGTGTATTTGACCAAAGACTAAAATAAGATGGACCGTTTTCTTTGATATTTCTGCTACTTGATAACTTGAAATACGCTGTTTCGGAATTTCCGATTGCACTAAGTCCTCTACACTGCCAGTTTAGTAATCACTTTGATTTTCTTAATGAAAAATGAAGATTAAAATCGAAAGTTGTATACAGCGATAAACTTTATGTACTTTTAGGAGTTATTTTGGACAGCGTTACTGGATGCGCAAGGAAAAAAAAATAACACTTAAAGCTCTGAAAATACAGCAAACGGTTAATCTTAATAATCTTATTATAGTCTTTGATTTGACAAACCATTGTATACTATGTTTCCCTTAATCCATTATATTAACTTCATAAAACTGTGTGCTGACCGACTGAGTGAAAATAAAATGCACATAACATGGGTCAAAGGTTAAGATGCCAAAAATGTGAGTGCGTGGAATCTTTTGTCTTATTTTAGTTTAAAAAAATGATTCGCTCGATAATGAATTTTCTACGTTACCAAAAAAAATAATAAAAAAAATACAATAATTAACACCTAAAAAAACTGGTTTAAAAAATACAACAACACTGTTTCTAATTGGCTTTCTTGAAATTTACTTTTTAACCGATTATTTCCATCCTTTAAAAGTGTTGATAATTAGAGACCGACCGAAACCAAATTTTTGGTTTCGGCCGAAAACGAAACCATACCGAAAGTTATAAGTTGACTTTCTGCCGAAACCGAAGATGATACCGATAATTTTACTACACATTCGGTCGAAACCGAAACCTTAACCGAAAAATAGGTAAATAGAGATTTAAGAAATTAAAAAAGGTTGCACATTTTTGTGTAATATTAACTAGTTCATGGTACTCTATGTAAATAAACCATAGAACTAGGGATGTTAATATCGTTTTCTCTCAAAACCGATTTTCGGTTCTAAAAATCCTATTTCAAACAGGGGTTTTGAGTCCCCCTTCCCTCCCTCCAGCCCCTGGGCAAAGTAAGTTATAGGTCGGAAAAGACAAATTTGTGTAGATTATACTAAAACAATGATTTTATAAACCAAACTAATAGGAAGGATCTGGTGATTTTGAATTGTGAAAAATCAAAAACGGTATTTTCATGAATTTAAAATTTAGACTTATATAGACTCTAATTATAATATAAATATGATACGAGTAGCACACATTAAAAGAATATTTAAGTTTGAAAAAAGATTTAGATCTATAAGGTCAGTTTTACCACTAGAAAAGTATTGCGAGCTATTGTAATAAAACTAATTGACGGGTTTAACGGGGAAGGTTCAAATGAAGCTCTAAATACGTCCTCCGTTTTGTCTCTCAATGTCTTCCTTTTGAAGTCCAAGCATCTAACAAGGTCTATCTGTCTCTTTGACCGTTGGAAGCGTTCAGCATCAATGGGGAAATTCCAGTTGATTTTGTTCTTCTCGACTACAATAGAGTTAATTGTAACTTAACATCTTTGTGTTTGCTGTTGCTGTGCTTGTATTGAAAGCAATACTAGGGCTTTGAAAAAAAAACAGAATAGGCATATGAGTCGCCTTTAATTAATTAGTGTTCGCAAGGCATTTAATGTTAAGGAATTGTTTCGTGCTAATGATTCATAGGTTCTCAACCTTTTTCGGATCACCGCCCCCCTTTTACTTTTTTTTTCCGCTCAGCGCCCCCCCACCCCAACTTTTTTTTAGCGCCCACTCTCCCCACCCATCCGTA
Organism: Anisus vortex; assembly: GCA_949126835.1. NCBI lineage: Eukaryota > Metazoa > Mollusca > Gastropoda > Planorbidae > Anisus > Anisus vortex. The sequence continues at coordinate 18,867,891 of OX421507.1, forward strand.
AGTTAAAGGGTCAAATAAGTTTCTGCAATTTTTTTTAGGCCAACTAGATTTATGTTCTTATTTATTGTCTTGGAAAAAATACTGAAATGGAAACATGTTGTACGAACTAATAGATAAACAAATTTCCTAAACAAAAAGCTTAAAAAAATCAATTTTTAATGTGAACTGTTTGCCTTGGTGTGTTGCTAATAGTTTGTCTATATCTGTTTCAATTTTGGTTGCAAAAGTCTTAGGTCTCCACGCTTCACTATTGGCAGCTTGTCTTGTTTTTCTTTTTTTGACAACCAAATGGTAGTAGCATAAAATCCACTTTCCACAAAAGAAGTTGATAAGAATGCAATATAAAATTGCTGCCGATACTCACATACCTAGAAAAACTTATTGATTTTCTCCCAAAGAATCGCATTTGCTTTTCAAAAACAAACTCGAGTACCGAATCCAAGTCTCATACATTATATTTAAACAGTCATCTTTTGCTAACCAACGCACCTCTGTGTGTAGTGGCCATCGCTTGTATCCTCGTCAATGAACACTATTTATTTTGCCACATAGTACAGACAATAAAAAGGCAAAAAAGGCAATAAAGGCATAGATAAATATAATATATATATATATATATAAATTTGGCAAACAATCAAAAATTTTATCGAGACAATAATTGTTAGCCTAATACAGATAATAATAATAATAAATTAATTTAAGGTATCAATGCAAAGCTGTCTAAAAAAATCATTGAATGCATTACTTATTTGTGAACTGCTGTAATATTGTACTGAGCGATACAGACAATCACCAAGACTTTTAGTAACTAAGTGTTGTCACACAATAGACAGCCAATACATCTGGAACAGACTACTTTTTTAAAACTACAACATCAATCCATGATACGCCATATCATCACCACTGGAGGAATTGCTTTTGCACTAAAACGTCGTCTAGTACAAGTAGTCTAATAGATTTGTATAGTTATGTATTTTTTTCGAAATGGGCACATTTTCTTTTCTTTTTACTCAAATAGACGTAAGCGAAAAGTAAAGCTTGATTTTCTGGTGGCGTGGACTCATCCAGTTATAAAGAAAATTGCGATGTCTTTAGAAAATCTCACAATGTAGTCTAAATCAGGGGACGGCAACCAAAGGCGCGCGTGCCAAACTTGGCACGCAGTGCGATATTCAGTGGAACGCGAGAGACCTCCAAGAAGTGTTTTTTATTGATAAGAACAACAACAACATTTTCCTGTTCTGAAAGAGGAAAACTGACTGTTCAGGCCGATATTTCTGACACATTTTAGTGAGTTGAACTTACATTTACAAGGATCACTGGAATGAATTTGCATTGAAACTCGAGATATCTTGCCGTGAAATCAATTTAAAAAATTTAACTATATGTACATGCCTTTGTTAAAGAATATATTAAGACAGATACTTGGGCTTTTTCATAAGTACATTATAGCGCTCAAAGTGGAGTTTTCTAATCAAAGACTCCTTAAATGGACAAACAATTAATGCAGGAAATGTTTATTTACAACTGTTTAACGTAAATAATTTTAATCCTCTAATAATTAAATCATGTTATGAATACCATAATGTTGAATTTATGTAAAGAAATAATAATTAGGCAGTAATATTTGTTATATTACAAAATAGACCTTGTTTCGCATCACTATTAAATCAAATGTGGAAACATTAAAAAAAAAAATTTTATTAAAGGGAGGTAATTAACTCGTTTCATTTGAGCTAATATTACTAATGTTGTTTTTTTTTTTTTGCTTTTATAAAAAATAAATGGCTTACAATTTATAACTGATAAAACTGTTAAAAAAAGTATTTGAAAATAATATAAATATTATATGACTAAATAATTTATTAGCCTATGTATATTTTCTAACACTACATTAACTACCCAGTTCATATGATTACTACGTGTCTATTCCGCTTAACGAACTGATCGACATCTTCATAAATGGTAAGACCTAAACTAAAAAATTAAAGAACATCTCAGTAAAACTGAGATCAAAATATATTATTAATATTAGCAAATTAGATATTTAGATGCGCTTACATCGCATTTCATTCAAAAACTAATCGATTCAAATAGCAAGGGGATTGTGGACGTAACAATAATTATTATTGCGTTCTACACTATATGTTGTTGGAGAGCTATCTTGCATCTTGATAAAGGTTTTTTATAAGATGTTAAGTTCTTGGTTTGATCTGGCAACCCATTCCCTGCCCGAATGCCTCTATATGACCAACAAAAAAGGGTGGCGTTTAGAGAAGTGTTCTTTTTTCCCAGTGACATTCTGATTATTGTAATAAGCTTTGGGGTTGGATTGTTGAAGTATAATGTAAAGTATGATGTATATATTATTATCCCTTTGCTCTTTACCCTTCCTTTCTCTAGTGCAGGGATCGGCAACTTAGGCCTCGCGTGCCACGCTTGGCACGCAGAGGGGTTTTTAATGGCATGCGGAAGACTACCAAGAAGACTATTTGAGTCTCTCCTACAAGAGTGGAATTACCTTTGGGCTTTTGATCCCACTAAGGCACAGTATTATCAAAAGTTTGCCGACCCCTGCTCTAGTCCCACTAAGGCACAGTATTATCAAAAGTTTGCCGACCCCTGCTCTAGTCCCACTAAGGCACAGTATTATCAAAAGTTTGCCGACCCCTGCTCTAGTCCCACTAAGGCACAGTATTATCAAAAGTTTGCCGACCCCTGCTCTAGTCCCACTAAGGCACAGTATTATCAAAAGTTTGCCGACCCCTGCTCTAGTCCCACTAAGGCACAGTATTATCAAAAGTTTGCCGACCCCTGCTCTAGTCCCACTAAGGCACAGTATTATCAAAAGTTTGCCGACCCCTGCTCTAGTCCCACTAAGGCACAGTATTATCAAAAGTTTGCCGACCCCTGCTCTAGTCCCACTAAGGCACAGTATTATCAAAAGTTTGCCGACCCCTGCTCTAGCGTTTCTTGGTATAGGATTGTACTATTTGTATAAACGGCAACACTTGTAATTCAAGAGTAATGAGCATTACAGTTGTTGTCTTTTTCTTATTTTTATAATGATTTCTTTAATTGTATTGTATCAGACCGAATATGCATATTCTAGGATATCTCTCGTATTCTTTATCGCTCCCCGTGGAGCATAAGGCAGCAACAAAGTTCCCCCAGGCCTCCCTATTCGGGGCGAGCCATCTGATTTCGTGCCATGTTTTGTTGGTGGCCTTTGCTTCCTCGTCCATTATCCTCCTCCACGTTCGCATTGGTCTTCCCCTTCGCATTTTTTCCCGGTGGTGTCCATTTCAATGCGCTGATTGAGAGCATCTTTTTGTCCATGCGGAGAATGTGACCCAGTCATCTCCATCTTCTTTTCTTGATTTCTTCGATGATGAAGTTTATTCCAGTTCTCTTGCGAACTTTACTGTTGGAGATATGGTCAAAGACATCTTCCTTCAAACCCTCTAAGGCGGCTTTCGATTTTCGATTGATAAGCTTATTCTAGTATAGGTCTAACTAATGTTTGGTTTTATGTTCTTGATACGTTTGTAAAACATTCTTTTATGAAGCCGAGGTCTTTTTTTATTTTTTAATTACTTTTAAATACCTCATCAACATACTTCATCATAAAAAAAATAGTTTTTTAGTTTCGCATTTTAAAATTGACTCCATTGTTTTCCCGACTGGCATCTGGGTAATGATTGGGTTGCCTGAAAAAATACCCAGGAAAACCAGTAACTTAAGATCATTTAAAACGCTAATAGTAGATGAAATGCAGGACAAGACTCTAACAGCGATTGTGCGTAGGTCCCATTAATCTTGTTCATAGAAGGAGCGTATGTAATGTATAAGATATGAAGATAATGAAATTGTTGCTTTTTACTCCCTTTATTTTAAGTTGCAATGTCTGCAATCGTCCGTCAATCGTGGTGCAAAAATTGGCATCGATTTTTCGACCACTTCCCGTGGTCCGATCGAGCTGAAATTTGGACAGCAAATTTGTGGCGCCTAACAATACATCCTATCAAATTTTCAGTTAAAACAACTTAATAATACTACACTTATGACAATATTCATTTCTTAAAAGGAAAGTATAAGAAATATTTTGATTTCGCGTTAAAAATGCCTGTGTAACTTTTTATACTTTTTTCGGCGCAAAGCTAGAAAAAAAAATTATGCGCTAAGGTTATTTTTAGATCAATTCATACGGAGTAAGGAGATATTTTTGAGATTTGCAACACAGATATTTTTTCTGTACGTTTCAATTGCAGTAGTCAATCAATTATTTAATTACATGATGGTAAACTTAGTTTGCAAATAAAGGGAGTATGATAAAAACTGTGTTTTTATGGTTTTCTTGTTATCAATTATTTCTTATTTTCTCGTATTCTTATTAGCAATTAGCGCTACTATTTTTGTAAGATTACAGTACCTTTATTTGTGTCCGATTTATCATAATATAACTTTTACACTTATTCCTGTATTAATACAATTTGATAAATCATTTATGTAAACTAGAAATATTTGGAGCGTACATCAGAACCTCGTGGAACTCCAGAGTTTACAGTTATCGGTGGTGGTTGGAGCCAATAATAAGAACAGTTTGTTCTCCACCTTTCGGAAAGTATTGAATCATATGATATAAGGGACTAGAGGTGCCGAAAAAAATGTTATATAGACTATATTTTAAAAAAAATTAACATCCCTAGACTGCAAACACTTGATTCAGAAATGTGTAAACTGGCTTAGTAGACAAATCAGTTTTCGATGTTTCGTTGTAAATAAGTTCAATGAACTCCTCCTGTGTTGTCTAGGGCAGGGGTCGGCAACCTATGGTACGCGTGTCAGACTTGCCACGCGTGCCAGAGGTTTTTCAATGGCACACTTTGGAACACTATTAACCCTTCTGCCCACTAGTGTTTCTAAGTATAGTGATTAACTATTGGTGTTACTGTTGTAAGTTGTGAATAGTGAATACTAACTAGTACTTAACCTTGCAGGTTGCAAGTCAACTATTTTTAACCTTTTTTTTAAATTTTATTTTTATAAGACAATTAATTTAATAACGTAGCAAGATCAAGGCCAAAATTTGCATTACTTTACTTTAATATTAATGTCTAATAATAATATTGAGCTGTTAAGATATAATTCTAGCACATACTTAAAATTCATTATAAGTTTATCAATATCTTAATGTGTACTTCTGCAGATGAAATATGGGTAATTGCTTGTACTGTAATAAAGTGGTATGGATATATTGTAGCTATACAAACTGGGTAGTTAATTTAATTTTTATAAATGAACATCCATGTTTTTATTCAGATCATTTTTATGTAATTTTCATTTATCTTTTATAATTAAGTTTTTTTAAAGTTAAAAATTGTAAGCCAATGACTTTTTTATTAAGAAAAAAAAACATATTAGAAATATTAACGCAAAGAAAACCTGTTAATTATCTCCCTTTAATAAAATTAAATTTTCCTAACTTGATTATAAAGTGATTCCAAACAAATAATCTTTTTTAATTATTTCTTTATACAACTCCAGCATTATGGTATTCCTTTCAAGATGCAATTAGAGGTATAAAATGTATTTGCCTTAAACAGTTGTAAGAAAAAAACATTTCCTGCACTAATCATTTAAGTCGATTTATGGAATTTAATTTTTAAACATGTATAATTATAACAATTACATAATATAATGCTAGTATATAGGTCTCGTATATTTTTTTAATTAAAAAAAAAGAAAAAAAATTGTTTTGAATAAATTATATTTAAGCTTAATTAAAGAAGTGAGCATAATATCTATTTTGAATTATTTGAATGTAATAAGTATGTATCAATTAATAAGCGAGTTGTTCTTGAATGCTCTTCGCATATTGTTTAAGGACAAGTACAAATTTAGTCACTTCTTAGTGGGCAAGGGTAAGTGACCTTTTGTCTGCTTAACAGCTTTCATGTTCGATAAAATCTTCACAAGTGTAAGTTGAATTAAAGCTGAAAGTAGAGTGAATGCCTAGTAGCTTAAAATAGCAGACGACTTTCCTACGCAGCTTCCGCAGATTTTTTTCTGCAAATTGGCACATTTCGACTATATTTTTTTTATGTTTAAAATTAACTTGCTGCATTTTAAAAAAGCCAATGACATTCCACTAAAAAAATATCGTTATCTAAGAAAGATGTAGTAAGATCCATGAATTGGAAAGTCTTGCCTTTGTTTAGAAAACTTTCAGTGTACTTCTGAAAAAGGCCGTCAATCTGTTTTATATATGCCTTAAATTAGAGAAGTTAAATGTTTTGAAATTGATTTTACTGCAAAATTTGTCCAGTTTCAATGTCAATCCATTCCAGTGGTCTAACAGTTCAAGTGTAGTTTGACCCTGTCCTTGTAAATGTAAGTTCAACGCACAAAAATGTGTCGCCATTCCGAAATTTCGGCTTTAACAGCCAGTTCTCTTCATTAAAAAAAAACTCTTCATTTGCTTTTAGACAAGAAACGAATCTATCCAAGACTTAACCTCGTCTTAGCCAAAGAACAATGTGTGCAGTGCAGCAGCCATTAATTATGCTGATGTACGTTGCTTTGACTTGCATCAACAAATCTCCATCTTGGATGCTTCTCGCGTGCCATTGAAAAGCGCACTGTGTGCCTTATGCCTTATGCATTATTACTACCTCACTCTTTGCCCTTCTTCTAGGTTTAGCAATTTAACTATTGGTGTTACTCTTGTCAGTTGTGAATATTCGCCAGTAATGATAATGGCAGCTCTTTTCTTAATTTGTTGTAATTTTTTTAATGTTCTCTATAAATGACGTGTCCCATACAGAAGATGCATATTCTAGTATAGGCCTTGATTCCTCCGGGTTTGCTTCTAAAATGTGATATAAGTACTACCAAACATTCAAATAAACAAGCGTGTACTTCTTTATAAAGTACACCCAAGGTTGGGTTGAATTGTTCAAACATAGTCACTGGCCTATATATATAACCAACTTAGTGATTCCTCGTGAAATGCTATTTGCTATAAATGAACCGCTGACACAGATATGAAGTTAAAGGTAATAAAGTTTGGCGTCACTTTAAGTAAATCAATAAATGATCCGAGGGTTTTTATGGAAAGAATGGAAAATCAAATGTTGTGATGTAATGTAATAGTGTTATTTGACGTTATATAATGTAATAGTGTTATTTGACGTTATATAATGTAATAGTGTTATTTGACGTTATATAATGTAATAGTGTTATTTGACGTTATATAATGTAATAGTGTTATTTGACGTTATATAATGTAATAGTGTTATTTGACGTTATATAATGTAATAGTGTTATTTGACGTTATATAATGTAATAGTGTTATTTGACGTTATATAATGTAATAGTGTTATTTGACGTTATATAATGTAATAGTGTTATTTGACGTTATATAATGTAATAGTGTTATTTGACGTTATATAATGTAATAGTGTTATTTGACGGTATATAATGTAATAGTGTTATTTGACGTTATATAATGTAATAGTGTTATTTGACGTTATATAATGTAATAGTGTTATTTGACGTTATATAATGGTGTTGACACTGAAGACTGTTTTATTTCTCTGTCTTCTCTCTTTTTCTCAGACCTGTCTCTTGGGCTTGATATACATTATATAGTTATCAGTAAACAGAAAGACAGAAAGAGAAAAAGAAAGAGGAACGGAAAGATATATAAGATATATGGATTTATCGCTGGATGGATGGATTGATGTACGGATGCATGGACGGATGGGTGGATACATGGATGGATGTGTGAATAGAGAGACAGAAAGACAGTCTGACAGACATACATCTGTTGGGGCAAGTGAAGGTGGATGAGCATTGTTCTGACCCCACAATCCCGCCATATTGGCGACACTTCTTAAAGATATAGTCTATATTTTATTTGTTATTTATAGGCTAGTAAAGGCATATGCGATATTCTATGTAAGTGGGTCACAAAGGTAACGTATAGAAACAACCGGGTGACGAAAAGAAATAACGGTTGTGAAACCGTGCAGGAAACAATAACTAAACATTATAGCCGCCTCGTAATTGAATCAAATAACAAACAAATTGTACAATATACATCTAATACACAATATAACAAACATTTCACTTAAGTGTTGAGGAAATTTTTCATCTCCAAATCTGATTAGTCAAATCCTACTACGTCTGTATGGCGATTGTTTGAATTAATAATAAACCCAGTGTCACAAACTCATATCGCTCCCCCACCCCAGCACCCTACCTGTTTTATGACAAGAATTATCACGCGTGTCTGCAAAGCATTTTATAATTCTACCAGACTTTTTCAGAAGAAATAAAAAAAAGTCGGAACAAAAATATCTGGCTATCATTTCAAAATGAATTTTCATTGGTTGACAACAGGGTTGGGGGCGAAATGTATGAAGAAAGGGGGATGAGCGGGGGGGGGGGGCGGAGAAACCATTATACATTTGTATCGGAAATAGGAAATTTTTCAAGTGGTTGTCATATTCAGTTAGGGGTCGTTCAAAAATGACGTGACGAAACCAGGGGCGGGAGGGAGTTCATACTTTGGTGACTTGGGTTAGAGAAGGTGTTCAAAGAATTTGACTTCAAATCAAGGACTACTGAAGACAGGACGCGCAGACTTGAATTTCTGACTTCCTAGCTAAGGCCAGTTTTTTTTTAACAGTAGCGATACACTCCCTTGGCGCAGTGATATAATGTTAACTATTATTAAGTAACTAACAAAATTCTTTACTAATATGATTCATTGTATTAATGGTTTATGTCATTTTCATTTATTTAATGACAAAGAACGATCTAATAGCCATTAAAATGTCTTAATAATTACCAAGCATGAACGCACTATTTTTTAAGGAGTCTGAATAGAAGGCACAGTTTGGTTCCAACATGGATACTTTTTGTTGATATTTTACTTTACTGTGTTTGTTTTCAATTTTTCGATCGTGTATTTTTATCAAAATGCCTAATAAATGTGGTGTAGTTAATTGTAAAGGTAATTATAATGCTGCCAACAAGTGTCGTTTGTTTAAAGTGCCAAATAGTGCATGTATACCATTATTGAAAGCAGAAAATATGAGAGGAGAGCATAATGTTTGTTTATTTTATACTATCACAGTCAATTTACATTCTTTATATTCCTTGGTCATGAAAACACAAATAAATTTTACCATAGATATAGAAATCCAAATATCGTATTTATAATAATGGTATACATGTACCACTTGGCAAAATTCTCAACCCAAATAATCGACTTACTTCATAATCACTTTTTTTAGAGGCTGTGCATTTGTCTCTTAATTATGAGCCAGATAAATTGTATGGGTGGGTTACGTTTTTCCCTTTTTAGGTCAAGAAATAACGATTTTTTAGAAATTTTTTTTCACTTTATTTTATTCTTTAGGTGATCCCCCACACGAAACCGTCAACACCAACCGCATATATATATAGGGTATCATGTGTACGGCCCTAATCATTCAATCATCTAAATAGATCTTAAATAATATTCAAATGCTCTTTTAAACCCTCTCAATCCTAACCCCTCATTAGTAAACGGCCCTGCACATTAACATTATTGACATTATTGACATTAATTATGTTAGTTACTTAATAATAGTTTACTTCATATATAAGAGCGACAAGGGAGTGTATCGCTACTGTTAAAAAAACTGGCCTTAGCTAGCTAAGTCAGAAATTCAAGTCTGCGCGTCCTGTCTTCAGTAGTCCTTGCTTCAAATTTAAAGAAAAAAATGTTTAGCTATAAATGAAATTTACGTTTTAACACATTTCGCTTAATTAAATACAGTAACTTTATTGTTTACAAGCTACATTGCCCGGCGTTGCCCGGGTGAAAAAAAAAACAGGACTGTATAAGGTGCAGATAAAAATTGTATAAGCTGTATTAAAAGAAAGCTTTAAATCTAATATTTAAATTACTATTTTTTACTGAAGACTTTTAGGAAAGTAAATAAAAATAAATATTGTAATCGGGTAAAAAAAATAGGCAAGTAATTTTATTTAACAAAAATCTAAATTGCCCGTAGATTTACAATGTCTTTTGTTTTTAAAACTTTGAAAAAAAAAATTGTCGAAAAAAAAATGCGGGTCGCCCGCATAGTAGTCCGCTACGTTAACCACTGAGCTAACGAAAACACATGTCCAATGTAAAAAAATTATCTAGGCCTAAATAGGTCAGTGACACAAACTCACGTGATTTCAAATAGACCAATGGGGATCCGTATGGGGACAAACAGTCTTATTATATATATATATATATATTTTAATACTTTGACGACAATGATAATAAAAGTGAATTAAAACAAAAAAATTTTTTTATTTGATTGGGTTTTTTCTGGAGATGGCTCAGACTGGGGGGGGGGGGGGGTGCACAGCTTTGTGACGTCATATCGAAATAAAAAAGGGGGGGGGTAAGATCTTTTATAAATTTAAAATATGCATTGTTCCATTTTTTTTTCATTCTGATCTTGTGGTTTCGTATTTGCCAACGCGCATCAGAAAGTTAAGTACCAAAAAACACGCAATTCTGCATGATCTAATAATCGAATATAATGGAAATGCTATAATAGAACGATTAAAATTAGAATAAATACTTGGTGCTAAACATTCGTCCTAAAAAAGCCATATTCTTGTTAGCAAAACGGAGTCATTATTTTACTTTTTCCAAGTCTCTTATATTTCTCTAGAATTGGTCTATTGTGTCTGATATTTATATATCGCGGTCATGATTGCATGTGTTCCTTTTTTTTTTCCAACCCAACTCCCCCCCCCCCCCCACTCTTTTATCCCTATTTTAAGTTCTCTCCAACCCACCCCTCCCTGGAATAATAAAAGCTTGAAAACGAAACGATAAAGAGGCATTGTCTTTATTTATAGCAGCGTTTGTTGAAGCAATTCCATGTTTCGTTGTACGGTTTCCAAACGTAATCATTTCACGAGCAATGAATCGTGTTTAATAAAGCAAGAATGTGTCAACATAAAGGACCACTGGGTACAGATTTTTTCTAAAGAGAAAGCAGAACTATGTCCGTTAATTGAAGAAAAATAAGAGTGATGGAAATAAATGGAAAAAAATCAAAGTTTTCTTTGTTAATTATTGTAGAGTTTAACAGAAATGCATTACAATGTATGCTTTATAATGGGGCTGCACTTGTATTTCTTTTAAATAGTGCTCTTATAGAGTGTGTAAAATGTTGTGTTCATGCATTAACTACCAAAACTACTCAGTTAGTAGATATGTATGTAGGTCGCTTTAATCAGCTATACTGATAGATAGATTACATAGATGCATAGAGCGATGATGACGATATTTGTGTATGTATATATATAGAAAGAGAGAAAGAGATAGATTAGGTAGATAATTTAGGTAGATAGATAGATATAGATAGATAGATAGATAGATAGATAGATAGATAGATAGATAGATAGATAGATAGATAGATAGATAGATAGATAGATAGATAGATAGATAGATAGATAGATAGATAGATAGATAGATAGATAGATAGATAGAGTGATAGAGTGATAGAAATATACATTAGATCTTTCAAATGTTTGAATCTTTTGTAAAGAAAGTTTCCATGTCAAATCGTGCTCTATTTAAGAGCATATTCATTTACACAACAATTCGAATGCATCGTTCTTTCTTTTATCAAACGTTTCCAATTACTAAAGCAAACGAGATGTCTGTGACACGCGTACTCTCATTCTTTCCCTTTCATTAACCTCAAAATTGTATAACAATAGAAACAACGCGTTTTTTTTTTCGAAGCGTTGAGTGAGGTTCTAAAATCTCAAATGCTATGTTAGCTTTCTTTTTAGCGTTAGAGTTTTTCGGTATTTTTCTTTTACTGATTGTTTGAGGGAAAGGGGTGCTATAAAGGTTGTAAAGATATGGTTACGATGACCCGTCATAATCGATAATGGTAATTAAAATGATACGTTAGGGCTACTCTGTTTCATACAAGTAGAGACGCGTACGCATGATTGTGCCGATGTTAATTATAAGGAGGTCATCTATAATAATAATTGGATAAAGCAAAAGAATAAAGTGTGGCCATATAATGGCAAGGCTCGAAACACATTCTTGGATGACATCTGATTGTGAAGAGAGACAGCCGGACATTAATGTTTTAGGCCCAGGAGCTTGAAAGTCGTTACACGGGCTCAACAACATTAACGACCTCTGTTACAGAAGCAAGGCCGTAAAGCCAAACTAGGTCGTCGCAAGCAGCGTCTGCTGGGAAGGAATGAGGGCCGGAAGTATGGGGGGGGGGGGGTTCACGGTTAGTCCAAAGTCCATAGTTTTATTTGGTGAATAGGATTATCTGGGGAGTTTTAAAATAGCTTTAAAGGGGGGGATAAGAAGTTTGAAGAGGAAGTAACTTATATTGCAAGATCTTTGATAACATGTTATCTTGGTTGTGTCTTTGATATACAGTTTTACAGTACAGTAACAAACGAAGGTTTCTGTTTCTTGCTTAAAAATAAGGTGTGCAACATTTTTTTTTTCATTGTGCAGTATAAAGAATTTGTATACAATTAGGTTGGGCTTAAAGAGCACACTGGGGCTGGATATTGTATATGTATATTTTTAAAACATCACATTAACTACCCAGCGTTTATGATTATTAATCATTTATTTCTATCACTGGGTAAATAAGCCATGTCCACAGAATGGGCCCGGAATTTATCCCAAGAGCCCCGCTGTATGGAGAGCTGGCAGTTGGAACAAAAAAAAGACGCCGCCCCTGCTTGCGATTTAAAGACGTTTGCAAAAATAAACATGCTTTTGGCGCACATTGATCATAAATCGTGGGAAGGCCTTGCTGGAGAACGCACTTTCTGGCGGTCAAGGGTTGGGCGAGGGCACGCTAGTCGCAGAAGCCAGCCTCCCAGAAAGCGAAGAAGAAGAAAAGCGAGCCACGAGAAAGGCAATGGCAGAGGAAAAGGAGATTACGCCTTATGGACGGATGCCATATACATATACTTCTATCAGTCGTCAATAACGGGTTCAGATTCAACCTTGGTACAAACTGCTTCACGACCTTATGGCTAAGATCGCTTTGATCTCATACGGCGGTCAAGTTCACACAAACAAAATGTCATTTCGGCTAGAGGGAACGGTCAGGACATACACCCCGCATGGGTATGTGTTCGATCCTGGCAGACTGAAGCTTGCTTAGTGATTTTAATTTGGTTCATATATTATTAAGAATGCAAATTTGAATTAATTAGTAAGCTAATTATATTTAGCAATTTAGAAAGATTCGGGAAAGCTTTTCAAATATGAAAAGCGGCCAAATAATAATGCCAAATATAACAACAACTAGAATTTTATTCAATCTACTGTAAGTTTTGTTGAGTACCAATTAATTAAAGTTGTACTGTATGGTTTATTATCGATACTATTTAGAATTACTTAAGTGTGGGCGAGGAACCGAAATCGCGTGTGCTTAACCTGCTCTTGCTAGGACGTTATAAGTTTTTTCCCATTATTATTAAGGCTTGCTTGTTAGAATCTCTTTGGGGGGGGGGGACACTTGGTGTGCATCAAATAAATATATATATATATATATATATATATATATATATATATATATATATATATATAATAAGTTTGTGTCACAAATATTTGAACTATAAATAGGGTTTATAGTTAAATAGTTAGATATATGGATTAATAGATATATTGAAAGTTAGTTAGTTTATTGTATGGATAGATAGAGATGTATAAATATATTGATTGAGATAATAGATAGATAGATAAATAGGTATTAGGTATCTAGATCAGTAAGTTCGTGTTTAAATATGTAGGTAGATAGATGGGTAGGCATGTGGGTGGGTAGGTAGATTTGTATGTATGTATTGTCATGTATATTGTTTTTCCAATAATTGGAACACGCAATGTTTATTCCTCTCTCTCTCTCTCTCTTTTCTTACTACACACAATATTAGGACGTTTAGTAGGAAAACAAAAGGTTCTAGGTAATGTTGGGATTCTATGTTGATCTCAAATTCTCAGAGTCTGGGAACGACTCATTATTTAATAGGGGAAGTTCCTATCGTTTTTATTATGAGTTTTGTAATGATACCATGATTTTTACCCCTACTGGTAATGGGTCTATCCCTTGCACCACTCGGATAGTATTTAATGATTTGTTTTGTCTGAAAGACAGAGAGTTTCAAAATATGTTCCTTTGAAAACGTTTGTGTTTGCACTATTTTATTCTAACTGTACATAATAGATATATTGTATATATTGAACATACCACCTGAAATAAACTATCAACAACAGTTACACTGAAGCTTCCTTGTCAAGTTACTATTCTATTGTGTTGTACACATTACTATAAGATTTAGCTACTACTATAATGTACAAGAAAGGAAATGTTGGAATACAAATACTGAATTTGTGCCCAGGACTATAAGAAGAGTTCGTGTAATACTGAAACATAAATACTAATAATTAAAGTCTCCCCTAGGACTAACGAGAATTATCAGCAAGATCTACACAGCTCTGGCCACAAGGGGATTGTGGACGTAACAAAATTTGGGGGGCTCGTCCGGGATATTTGAGTTCTACTTTTCCTGACCTAGGATTGACAAAATTTAGTGGTCTCGTTCGATATATTTGAGTTCTACTTTTCCTGATCTAGGATTGGAAAAAAATGTGTTGATCTCGTCTGGAAAATTTGAGTTATATTTTTCCTGACCTAGAAATATTTTGCGACATTAGTAGTACTGAGAGCGGCATATTTGTGTTTCGTTTTCTAGGACTGTGAAACTATTCTTTTTTTTAAAAGAGGAGAGAACTGGTTTGCGTATCTATTCCTTGGGAAGTGTGAAGATTCCACGAAGTGTGTAATATTATATTGTGCAAATTTCTGGACAAATCGTAAGTTGGAACTTTATATTTATTATACAATATATACTACTCTACTATCACAAATATTTCGACGCTATACTATGGCTTCGAATATATCAAGTGAGGAACTTAATGCCATGTCATTTGCTGAACTAAAAGAATTAGCTGAGTCCTTTGGGATTGAGGCAGGACAGGCAAGACCTAATCGTACTCGTTTGATCAAAGAAATTATGACATGTTTGAACGGGCAAAATGCCATGAACACTGTTAATGTAGTTGAAGTGGGACAGAACGATATCAATGAAGGTTATGTAGCTCCCAGTGGGGGCGAGGTAATTGCCCACGGAGACGAGGTAAGAAATATGTCATCTAGATCATCAAACAATGATGAAGATGAAGGGTTGAGTGAAAACCTAAAATTCCAATTAGCTATGAAGAGAATGGAATTGGAAAGAATGAGGATAGAAACTGAAAGGGAAAATGAAAGAATTAGGATAGAAACTGAAAAAGAAAATGAAAAAATTAGGATTGAAAGCAGAGAAAGGATAGAGATGGCACGCATGAACAGACCTGACCATCGTAGGGACAGCAATGGTATGGATATTAGCGCAATGAAGCAACACTTGCCTATATTCAGAGAAGAAGATGTTCAAGATTTCTTTTTGCTTTTTGAGAGTGTTACGAGTAGTTTATTTCCATAATTAGATTGGTTCTGTTATTATTAACTAAAGTTAAAATGAAATAATCTTAAACCCGAAATGTTTCCGTGTTAGGAATAAAACATGTATATGTCTAGACACTACGTCATAGCAATAAAATACGTCATATGCACGAGGGTTGAATACCGTTAGTTTAGTTCTAGTTTGGGCGCTAATGTGGGAGGACTGTTTTTTTACCACTGTCTTAAAGATAGGATTACGGCTTAGTTCGTTATAGAAGAATCTCAACTGATTAAGTTTCATTATATAATACTGGTATATGTATTCTGTGGTATTGTTATATTTTATCATCTCTACTTGTTGGAATAAAATTGTGTTCAATTTCAAACAGGATTGTGGATTTCTATATATTAAGGTACAGTTTATATAAATCATTTCATACAAAAGATTCATAGCAAACGAGTAAAATAAACATCAAATCTAATTGAATAACATCAATACAAGTTCTTATACAACCTTGTGAGATCCAAGATGGATAGGAATCAAAAGAATATAAATATATAATAATACATTACTAAAAATATCATCTAACGTCAGTAGCTGATTTCGCACGTGACAAGAGGATAGCTGTAGATTATCAGTTCCCTGATGATAAGATGGCCTTATTGTTAAGGTCAACTCTCAACAAAGGAAAAGCATTGGACGTAGTGTTGAGTTTAACACCCGAGGAAATAAATGACTATGAAGTAATCAAAGATAGGGTGCTAAAAAGTTATTCCCTGACACCAGAAAAATATAGAAAGCTATTTAGAGACAGAAAGAAGGCATATGATCAAACTCATGTAGACTTTTTGAGACAAAAGGAGAAAATGTTAGAACAGTGGCTAAGGTCACAGAATGTAAGTGAGTTTGATAAACTCAAGAACCTAATATTGTTTGAGGAATTCAATGATTGTATTCGAGTGGATATTAAAACCCACATCTCAGACCGAGGGGTTGAAGATGTGCATGAAGCTGCTAGATTGGCAGATAACTATGCCATAATTCACGCCAGCATAAAGCCATATTATGCTGACAAACCCAAAGTGCACAAACCAGAGCCCAAGGATGCTAGTAAACCAAAAGAGACAAGTGAAAACAATAATAAGAACAGTGGTGTAAATAATAATAGTAACTTAGTTCATTTCAGGAAGCAGACAGATGTAAATAAAGCAAAGGTGGTATGTTTCAATTGCAAGAAAGAGGGCCACATGAAGAAAGATTGTTGGATCCTTACCAAGAAGCAAGGTGCTATTCTACACTGTGCCAGAGTGCAGAAAGACAGCAAGCAGACAGAAGAAGTGTGCAACACAGGGTCAAGAAACTCAAAAGAAATGCGGCCGGCATCGCCCATAGTTGTGGAGTCGATGGTTTTTGAGAACAGTCTATCTAAGGTAAAAGAGAATAGCTGTACTCAATCTATTATGCTTTCAGAAGGCCGTGAGGAACAGATGGTTCCTGAAGTCCCGGAAGAGGACGACCTATCCGATTTTCGACCCTTTGTCTACGAGGGGACAGTGTCGACAGAAGTCGATGTACTCAGCAAGAAGAAAATACAGATATTACGTGACACGGGTTCTGCTGTCAGCGTGATCCTGGAGGGCAGTGTGCCGTTAACAGATGCCACCAGTACCGGTGAGTCTGTTGTGCTGAGAGGTGCTAGTATGGAGGCAGTGGAAGCTCCACTGCACAGAATAAAACTCGTGTCGGATATTTTTACAGGTAACATCGTAGTGGGAGTGTGGCGCGCACTACCCGTCAAAGGCGTTTCCATGATATTAGGAAATGACATTATGGGCGGCAGAGTCA
Source organism: Anisus vortex (assembly GCA_949126835.1). Lineage (NCBI taxonomy): Eukaryota > Metazoa > Mollusca > Gastropoda > Planorbidae > Anisus > Anisus vortex. The sequence continues at coordinate 18,885,309 of OX421507.1, forward strand.
CTGTCGAGCCCATGGTTAAAGTGTTGGAGACAAAGATGGCGGAGGACAAAAACCTACGTCCTGCCAATGAACGCCCAACATGTGCACTGACAAGAGCAATGCAGAAAAAGAAGTCGGTAAAGACTCCTGCTACGCCGTGTAGTGCAACGAAAGATGTGTTTGTCTGTTCTGAAGACACACATGCGAATGAAACAGTGATAACAGAAACACCTGACATCGATTTAAGTGCTACGTTCTTTGCTGAACTAACAACTGGTGATGCAACAGAGAACGATAACATTTTGTCACCAAAGCAGAAATTGGTGAAAGAACAATTTAATGACGAAGTAATAATGCAACTCAGAATGAAAGCTGTTGATGAAAAGACTGCAGATGCAATGGCGGAATGTTTCTACATGAAAGATGAAGTGTTGATGAGAAAGTCGAAACCGCTCAACTCAGGTACAAACGAGTGGGACAGTATTCACCAGATTGTAATACCTAAGTGCTATCGTCAAGATATACTGCGTATGGCGCATGATCTTCCTTTCGCTGGTCACATGGGAGTCCGAAAAACGCACCACCGTATCCTCCCTTACTTCTACTGGCCAGGACTGAGAAGAGATGTCGAACAATACTGCAAGACTTGCCACGTATGCCAAATGGTAGGACGTCCTAACCAACGAATTCCTGTCGCTCCACTCCAGCCGATACCAGCGTTCGACGAACCATTCAGTCATATACTCATTGATTGCGTGGGCCCGTTGCCGAAAACAAAAGCCGGTTTTCAATACCTGCTCACAGTCATGTGTTCATCCACTCGCTTCCCGGAAGCCATTCCGTTGCGGAACATAACAACAGTGAAGGTGGTAGACGCCCTGACAAATTTCTTCACACGTTATGGCCTACCGAAGACAGTACAGTCCGACCAGGGGACTAACTTTACTTCGAACATTTTCAAACAAGTCATGGAACAATTAGGGATAAGCCATAGGCTATCAAGTGCCTATCATCCTGAGAGCCAGGGAGCTCTGGAAAGGTTTCATCAGACATTAAAATCGATGCTTAAAAAGTACTGTTATGAAAACGAGAAAGACTGGGATAAGGGTGTGCCTTATGTACTGTTGCAAGGGAGGCCACTCAGGAATCCCTGGGGTTTAGCCCATTCGAACTTGTGTATGGACACTCAGTCAGAGGTCCGTTGAAACTTCTACATGAAACTTGGCTAACGGACAGTGAACCAATTGGACTTTTGTCATATGTAGATAAATTTAAAAATAGGCTTTATCATGCTTTTAACCATGTGAAGATTCATTTTCCACAGATGCAGGAGCGTATGAGACAGAACTATGACCGTAAAGCTACAGCTAGAACTTTTGCACCAGGTGACAAAGTTCTTGTGTTTCTACCTTTGCAAAATCAGCCTTTAAGTGCAAAGTTTAGTGGACCCTATGAGATAGAGTCAAAGCTTGGCGAGGTCAATTATTTGATAAAGACTCCTGACCGGAGACAAAAACAGAGGGTATGCCATATTAATTTACTTAAGCCCTATGTTTCCAGGGAAAAGAGTAAACCACGGGAGGTCCCCATGATTTCATTAGCTAGAGTCCCGACGGATTTATCTAGGATAGAATATAAGTTTGCAGAAAGTAAACTTAATAATACAGATGCCCTTAAGAGTTTAGATACAAGGCTAGAACATCTTCCGGTAGAAGATAAGGAGAAGATTATTGAGCTGGTACATGAATATAAGTCACTGTTTACAGATGTTCCCAGGAGGACACATCTAATAGAACACGATGTAGTATTAACTGAGGGTGCCAGGCCAATTAAACAGCATCCATATAGAGTTAACCCCATCAGACTTGAACATATTAGAGCAGAGGTGAAGTATATGTTAGAAAATGACATAGTGGAAGAATGTGATAGCGAATGGTCTTCACCCTGTGTGTTGGTACCAAAAGCCGACAACACATTGCGGTTTTGTACAGACTTTAGGAAATTAAATAATTTGACAAAGACTGACTCGTATCCCATTCCTCGTATTGATGACCTCATTGATAAGATAGGTGACGCGACGTATGTGACAAAAATTGATCTTCTCTCCGCGTACTTTCAGATTCCTTTGACGCCACGGGCACAGGAAGTATCCGCCTTTGTGACACCTGACGGACTTTACAGGTATAAGGTCATGCCGTTTGGACTCCGCAATGCCCCTGCGACGTTTCAAAGGCTTATAAACACCCTCACTCGCGGTATCTTCCAGTGTAATGCCTACCTCGACGACATAGTGGTGTATAGTACAGATTTCAAGACACATGTCAGTCAACTACGACACTTGTTTGAACGACTGAATGACGCCAATTTGACAATAAACCTGGCTAAGAGTCAGTTTGGACATGCCACTATCGAGTATCTTGGACATGTAGTGGGTGGTGGAAAGGTTAAACCAGTAAATGCTAAAATAGAAGCTATTCAGAATGTCCCAGTGCCACAGACAAGGAAACAGCTCCGTAGTTACCTTGGAATGGCCGGGTATTATCGTAAGTTTTGCCAGGACTTTTCTACGGTAGCTTGCCCCTTAACTGACCTACTAAAGAAGAACAATCGCTTTGTTTGGTCTGACAAGTGCCAAAAGGCGTTTGATGAGTTGAAGTTAAGATTATCCAGGGCACCTATTTTGGTGACCCCGCGTTTTGATAGACCCTTTAAAATTGCAGTAGACGCGTGCGATACTGGGATGGGAGCGGTGCTGACTCAGCAGGATGACCACGGAGAGGAGCACCCGGTGTGCTACCACTCACAGAAATTCAATATCCATGAACGTAATTATAATACAAGTGAGAAGGAACTTTTAGGGTTAATCCTGGCGTTAAAACAGTTTGATTTCTATGTAAACAGCTCTGGGTACCCGATAGAAATACTGACCGACCACAACTCTCTGACTTTTCTCTCCAGGGTCAAGCAAAACCAGAGGCTTGTTAGATGGAGCTTATTCCTCCAAGCCTATGACTTACACATAAAACACCTGAGGGGTAGGGACAACGTCACAGCTGATACTCTATCTCGGGTGCTACATGATTGACTGAATAACCCCATACTTCTTTTTCAGATCATCTCACTTATTCATTAAGAATGTGTCATGATAACCTATCATTCGTTTGAATTTTGATTATGGAATACCTATAGAATACTTGTATCATACAGAAGTCAAGTCTTTTGAAAGTATTAATAATTCTTATAATCATGTATAATATTGATGTTCTGATATATTTTAAATTCATTTGATTATGGAAAAGAAATTCCATTTAAATGTTGATGCATGATGCAATAAATATATAATATGCACGTATTTACTTGATATGGATGGATAAAAGTAATTGTCATCACATGCAATTAAGTGGGAAAACTTTGAGCTAGTTGATTTATTATCTTGTTTTATTTTAGTTAATGAATGGAACTAACTAATAATATGTACAATTTTCATCTTAGAAAGAGATGTAATATCAATTGGTATAAATTAATAGATAATATTGGAAATCTATTGCCAAATTGTTATATCATGGTAATAGAATAGGAAAAACTAGTGGATATTCACTATGTTGTATATAGGTTGTTATATATTCCATATATCCGGGAATGGAGGGAAACAAAGGTACCTAAAGGTGGGCACTCATTCAACCCTGAACAATCTTTTATATTAAACTTTCAAATTTGCCAAAAACGCATAATAGTGGATTACATTTTAATATTGAGATTACTGTAGTAATCGTAACTAGAGCGTATTTTCTCCTCATATTTGAGAAGAGGGGAAGTATCATCATCTTAGATATGAACCCTGTTAATGTCAAGTTGACACTGTAATTTAAAGGGGAAGTAACCTATAGTTTGATTCGAGTTATGTATTACTTATCTTTTGGTTGGTATATTAGAAGTAAACTGTTGAAAATCGACAGAGTTTGAGCAATGTTATATTTGTTTAAATAGATTAAGACTTTTTGCAAATTTTTGGTGGAAATCCACACAACTATACTTAGTTAAAATAAGAATGACTAGAATATTTTTGAATTATTTGTACTTGTTGAGACATTAGTTAATATTAATATTAACGGGGAAATATTTGTCCATCACGTTATAATCACAATTACCATTGGGTAGTGACACTTTTTATAATTTAGTTGTGCCAGTGAGCCATGTTTGCTTAAATTGTCTTATAATCTTCCATTGATTGATGGTTGTTAAAACGATAGTGTTAAGTACGAAAAATGTACCATATTGAGTATTACTTGGGTAATTATGGTACATTATTTCTTTCATTGGGTGGGGGCGTGTCATGTATATTGTTTTTCCAAGAATTGGAACACGCAATGTTTATTCCTCTCTCTCTCTCTCTCTTTTCTTACTACACACAATATTAGGACGTTTAGTAGGAAAACAAAAGGTTCTAGGTAATGTTGGGATTCTATGTTGATCTCAAATTCTCAGAGTCTGGGAACGACTCATTATTTAATAGGGGAAGTTCCTATCGTTTTTATTATGAGTTTTGTAATGATACCATGATTTTTACCCCTACTGGTAATGGGTCTATCCCTTGCACCACTCGGATAGTATTTAATGATTTGTTTTGTCTGAAAGACAGAGAGTTTCAAAATATGTTCCTTTGAGAACGTTTGTGTTTGCACTATTTTATTCTAACTGTACATAATAGATATATTGTATATATTGAACATACCACCTGAAATAAACTATCAACAACAGTTACACTGAAGCTTCCTTGTCAAGTTACTATTCTATTGTGTTGTACACATTACTATAAGATTTAGCTACTACTATAATGTACAAGAAAGGAAATGTTGGAATACAAATACTGAATTTGTGCCCAGGACTATAAGAAGAGTTCGTGTAATACTGAAACATAAATACTAATAATTAAAGTCTCCCCTAGGACTAACGAGAATTATCAGCAAGATCTACACAGCTCTGGCCACAAGGGGATTGTGGACGTAACAGTATGTAGGCAGTGCCGGCCATAGGCCACTGCAACCTATGCGGCCGCAGTGGGCGCCGCACTTTCATAGGCCCCGCGCTAATTCTAGTTGTAGATTCAGTACTGGGGGAACATCTTCGACGTGTTACCAATGCAGAAATTCATTATCATTACCTTGGGAAGAAGATTCAAAACGAGCTCATTACTGTAGTAGCTGATGCTGTTGTGAACGCTATCCTTCGAGACAACAAGAATGTTAAGTATTTTTCAGTAATATTGGATTGTACTCCAGGCATGTCACAAAATCAAATGTAATTAACTATCCGGTATGTATCAGATGGGGTTAATGTGGAAGAGCCTGTGGTTGTAAATGAACGTTTTATCAAGTTTCTATCTGTGGAACGTACTACTGGACAGGACTTATGCGATGTACTAGTGAATGAGCTGGAAAAGCTTGAATTAAATGTTCAAAATATTCGTGGACAGGTTATGATAATGGTGCCAACATGAAAGGCGTCCATTCTGGAGTTCAAAAACGGATTTTAAATATTAACAGCAGAGCATTTTTTACTTCATGTGCGTGTCATAATTACAATCTGGTTATAGCAAACATGGTCAAAACATGCCCTGATGCGTTAGCCTTTTTTGGAACTGTACAACGCGTGTACACCATCTTTTCAACATTTACAAAGAGATGGTCATTATTCAGAAAGCATGTTTCCAATCTATCTGTAAAACCTCTGTGCGAAAAAAGGTGAGAATGTATAATAGATAGTGCCAAAGCACTTCTTGATCAATTGCCTGAAATTTGTGACGCACTCGATGAATTAGCTGAAGAGGCTAGTGATGCGATAATTAAAAGCAGAAACACTGTATGAAACATTGAAGCAGTACAAATTCTTAGTGTCACTTGTGTTATGGTAAGACGTCAATTTTGCGAGTAAAGAACTGCAAGTTGAAATAGTAGATTTGAGGACTGCAATGGCATTGAGCCGTACTTGATGACTTGGCTAAGGAAACTGGGAGTTGATGGGTTTGTTCAGATTCTTGTTATAGCAAAGGAATTGGCCAAAAACATGGAAGTTGTTGCAATCTTTCCAGCCAAACGTCAAAGGATAAGGCAGTATGATAAATCTATGGAAAACTTCACACCAGGAAATGTTGAAGATGACTACAGAAGAAATTGCTTCAATAGAATTGTGGACACTGCAATTAATCTTAATTTTCACTTATTATCCTTATCCCTACCCAGACTAGGCCCCGCGCAATCCGATTCGCATAGGGCCCCGCAATTGTTAAGGCCGGCTCTGTATGTAGGTAGGTAGGAAAACAGACAGATTAAATACTAGATTTAAAGCCCTAATATATTCTCGTAACTTTATAGTGCGTAACCATATATTTCTTAAAAACAAACATAGTTTATTCTCCTCTTGTCATCTCAAAAGTTTTTTTTCAACCAGATTTTGGATCACTTCGTGTATCAGACTTAAAGGCGGAAAGCGAGCATGCTATAAAAAAAATACATATCATTAGTTTTCTGCGAGTAAACCAGAAATAGTCTAGGATTTCACTATCATTTTTTCCTACATTTTTTATAATACACAATAGCACTGTTTCGTCTTTTGAGAAAACAATTAGTGAAGAACCATCAAGGACAAGGCGCACATTAATTGATACCAGTGCCGTTGCAAGGGATTTGGGGGCCCGGGGGGCTTGGCCTTTTTAGGGGCCCCTGTATTTTGACATTTGACATTATGACATGAGAAAAAACAATTCGGACACGCCTTTGGGGGCCCCCTCAAGTAGTGTCCCGGGGGGATTTTCGAATTTGGACCCCCCTCCCCCTCCCCTGGCTACGCCACTGATTGATACAGACTGATAACTGTATTCAAATGAGCTTTAATGAAGAATAATAATAATTTATTCTAGTACAAATTTGGCCTATGTTGTTTTGTTCAATTGATTTTAATAAATAGAGAGGGTTAAAAGTAATTGTAATCATTAATGTTATAAAATAAACTCCTTAAATCGACATAAACAATGCACGCACAATTTATTTACAACTGTTTTACGCACAATAATTTTATACTTGTTAGTACATCTTGCAATCAATGCCATAATACTGAATTTGTTTAAAGAAATAATGATTCATAAATTATAAGAAACTTGTTCGGCATTACCAGAAAAAAAAATTGGAAACTTAAATTAATTACAAGGGAGATAATTTGCCCGCTTTCTTTGCGTTAATATTTATAATAATAATATGTTTCTTTTTTTCCTTTATAAAATAAAAAAATGTCTTACAATTTACTTCAAAGTAATTTAACTTACAAAATAGTTGAAAGTTAGATATTTATATTATATGACTAAACTATTTATAAATGTGTATGTATACTTTTAAACATTACATTAGCTACCCAGCAATTGTAATTATTAATCATCATTTATATTTTAAAGTACTTATAGTTCTTAGAGTTTTTTTTGTTCCTTTTGGAATTTTTTGGTCAAGATCGCTTTGATCTTGCAAGGCAGTGAAATACTCAAATCGTACGTCAATTTGGCATGAGGGAACGGTTAAGGCATCGGTTCCAAAACTGAAGAGCGCGACCCCCTTGGGGGTCGAATGACCATTTCTCGGGGGTTACCAAAGATCATCGGAAACCGTATGTTTTTGATGGTCTTAGGTGCCGAAACACAGCTCATCTTTCCGTCTCCAAGCGAGTCTACCTACATGCAGATACATCCGCATACTACGTGTAGACTACTTGACATCAATACAGGTGTATGTGACAAGGTCGGCACCATGATGCACGTGTACGGACCAGTAACACGTTTGTAGAGAGTTGTGTTAAAAAGTCTCTTCTCTGTTAAAAGCAGCCATTCTGTTAAAAGCAGTAGTTTTGGCGATAAAACGACCGACACTTCATGAATATTTTGGAATTTAGTGTAGATTCTGTTCGGCCTGGATTTCAAAATAATTAGTGACCAAAAGTAATCGGAGCTCACTGTATGATATATGGACAAATATTAGCAACAAAGACATTGTCGCACCAGTTAAAAGAAGTAATATAAAGCGTCATAAGTTGTGCCCTTTTGTAAAAACAAGATCTTTAAACAGTCGTCTGCTTTCGCAATTAATTGTGCAACGAGTATGGTGCTCCGATTACTCCAAACAATGCTAGCTATTTCACATTTGTGAGATGATTGTCGAGAGAAATTAAAACTTGTTTCTTTAGCTTCATGGTGAACTAGTTGTTTTTATTTTATATCAGAAAGCAAGACTGCTGTTTGAAGCACTTTTCGGCGATTATAGTGAACTGCAGACAATAACTTACTTGGTTGACATTTTGTCGTCTTGAATGAGTTAAATTCATCACTGCAAGGAGGAAAATATAACATGCCTTAATTTATCTAAAAAGATCCGATCATTCCAAATGAAATTTAGCTTTTGCATAAAAAAATTTGATGAAAATGAAATGTATATGCTGTCTACTTCAGGCCCCACGAAGAGGGTGTGTGTTTGTGTGTGTGTGTGTGTGTGTGTGTGTGTGTGTGTGTGTGTGTGTATGTGTGTGTGTGTGTGTGTGTGTGTGTGTGTGTGTGCGTGCGTGTGTGTGTGTGTGTGTGTGTGCGCGCGCAGTTATTGCGCTGCTCCGGGGCCCGTAAGAGTTTATCTTTGTAAGGCTGAAGTTTAGGAAAAGTTACATTAATTTAATTTAAATTAAAAACTGTACTCTATTAAAGTTTGTGAATAGGCTTGTAAGGTTGTGAATGATATGATTACATTCTAATGGTAACTCTTATGGCAGTTTCATAAAATGGTCCACAGACCTTTTTAAAGATTCCTGTTTTCTATAAACGTATGTAATGCAAATAAATCATCTAGATTTGACAAGTGTTGAAAAGTGGGATCGAACCTGCACTTTTTTTTTCTCATGCGGCTCCTGGTCTACTTTATCTGCTTTCTTTGAAAAACATGATAAAATAATTAAGATGATAAATTCTGTGAAATAACACTTTCACATGCTTGCAAATTTCATTATACTTTCCAAATCTACCTGACACTACATATCTATGTACTTGCCAGAAGCCCATTCACATTCAAAGTTTAAGATCTTCCTGATAAAGCACAAAGTTCATTGAGCGTATTAACAACGATGTATAGAAAACTGATTTCTCTATAATGCCAGGTACAAAATTCTGAATCAAATGTTTGCAGTCATAAACTATTTTGCTGAGATTGTGTTGCGCCATTTTCTTCCATTTCCAACAAAATATCTTAGTAAACATGCTTTTACACCTTGAAATGTTGGTTATCAAGTCTAAACACATTAGACTTATTGTTGGAGGTGAACTGCTTAGTTGTGCTCTTGCAAAGACTGTCCCAAGAATTTCTGTACCGATTAGAAATACGCAATGTCAACCATCACTATAGCTGACGTTCGTGTTGTAATTAGAAACATAGGCCAAAGCTTAGACCTATACAGTATCTTGCAATATTTAATTACATTTGTTTTTATGTCTTTTTTTTAAAATGGTTAATCGCTATGCTTTAATTAGGTTCAATTTGTAACAATAAAAATACATCCTGCATATTAGATATTTACATTACAATTCATAACAGTCGCAAAATGCAGTAATAAACTTGAAACAAAATTATTATTTTTTTAGGGGGGGGGGAGTTCGCCAAAGTTTGATAAACTGTTTAAAGGGGTCGCGGCCTAAAAAAAACTTTGGGAACCACTTGGTTAAGGCATACACCCCATATGGTTATGTGTTGTATCCTTGCGAGAATGGAGCATGCAAGTCTAGTACATTGGCATGATATGTATAGTAAAAATCGCCTGGGTGGGGAATTAAATTTGGCTCCTGTTAATGCATGTTTTAATTAATTAGTAGGCTATGATTTTAAAAGTTTCAAGATTCGCGCCTATCCAAATATGTCGCCTGGGACTCCTCTAGTCACGCTAACAGCCTCCGCCACTATCCAATGTGTGTCCATCCCTATTTTTATTCTCGGACTTCACTGAGACTCGCCGAATTACATTAGTGCTTCATCAAAAGGTCATTTAGATTTTGATTTAACGGGGCCCAGTCAAGCCTGTATCGTCTCCGCGGTGCTGACTTGTGTACGCTGACCTTTGACCCGTGCTCTTGTAGTTAATGAGGCTTAATGGAATACCACCAGAGAAAAACCCAGAAACTCAGGCCAGTGTGGATAACAATTCAAGGCTTGGTTGTTGAAAATATTTGTTATAAAGGCAACTATATTATTTCGCCTAAAGTTCGCTATTGACTAACAAATGTAATCTAAAAATAAAAGGGAATTGAAAACAACGATAGGAATAAGATGCAATAACCATTGAAATATGAGAATTAATATGGAGACAGAAAATATATCCAAAACGAAAAGCTATGTAAACTTTTCTCATGTTTTATTTTGTTTTCCTTTCATATGGCTACTAGATATCTAAACTTTAGTAGTTAAAGGAGTCTCAAAATGAACTTATGGTCCCGGTTTCGAATCCTGGTAAAGACTATGATTTGTTACCGAGTGTACTCGACTTTAGTTTGGGTAAAGTAAAAGTGGCGGACTAGTGTACTGGCCACACAATCCCCCAATATGCCGTGGCCACAGAAACTGGTAAACGCTGCTTCTTCGGCCATATGGATCAGTTTGGTTTGATAAGAGCGTTTACTTAGTTACACAATAAGCAGAATAAGTGTTACTACACAGGTGAAGAAAAATTAGAGTTACTACTGTAAGACACTTTTCCCTTATAAAGTATATATGTACCTAGGGGCTTTAACTTATCAAGGAAAGTTGTCAAAGAGGCACATACAAGATTCGTTATTTTTACGGTAAACGTTATTATTGTTGTTGTTGTTTCTGTTTTACAGTCACTTATAAGAAATCAAAAAGAAGGTGATTACATATTATGGAAAGGCCGAGGTCATTTGTACTAGTCAATTACTTGGAAATGATTACCGTGATTTGTATTGGACGCCTGAGTATTAGTGACAGTGTTGGAAACCATTCTGAATATATTGGTTCCAAATCCGATAGTGCCCATAATATTCTTGTTCCTGGCCCTTATGGAAGTAGACAACTGGCTAATGTATTGGCCACACTATTCTTCCATACCAAGTTGTTTTTAACAACACTGTTGACCGAAAATATCTGCAAGGGAAATTATATTTTCGTTTTGCTGTTGTTACCTTTAAACTAGGGATGATAAACAAAAACCGAAAACCGGTTTTGATTTTCAAATCCGGATTTCGGTTTGTTGGTTGGAAGTTAGAAGGTAATCATTATTTCAAGTAGAAGACCCTTTTTTTTTTTGGTTCTAATGGAACTATGTTTAATAAATAATGCTGGATTCGCACAAAAGAATTCTTGAAATGCTATGCTAACACTATTTAGTCTTAGATATATTAAGATAGATAGTTGGGCTTTTTCAGAAGTACATCGAAGCACTCAAAGCGGAGTTTTCTAATCAAATGCAAAACTTTCAAATTGGACTCATTTTTTATACCACACCAAGCTTTGTCAGGATGTGTTTAGGATTAGGACATCAACCTGGCAGAAGTTGGGTGATGAGAGGGGTGCGGAGTCGTAGGTGAGTGGGGTAGTAGTGGCAGGTCGTCGTGGGGTATGAATTACCGTGACTGGAATCGCCCTGGAATAATTATTATTTCTCTCTTGGCTCGTTAGATATTATGACGGACACACAAATAGTTCTAAGTAGGCAAATAAATCGTTGGTTAAGTTCAGGTGTTTATTATCATTTCAATTCTTCACTCAATGGCAAGGTACATATATGAATTTGCACAGGCTTCAGTTAACACTCAACACATGGTACTGCTAGGTTATCCAACATTAGGTAAACCTAGCTGTGTTCGTGAAAGTACTTAGACTGACAAAATATCTATCTATACACATGCAGGCGGTATATCCTATGGAACAACTGAATAAGTGGAGGCTAGAATCGAACAACCTTCTCCGCCTCACGCTTGAGCCAAAGTGTCCTAAAACTAGTTAAGCGCGCTTTCCTGAATTTTAGTCACGTGATCAGTGGTCAATTTGATTGGATAGCTCCATTAGTTTAGAATTACATATGTTCTGGTTGGCTGGTTTGCTTGCATAAAGGATTGACTATTGGGGGGGGATTTAGGAGTGGGTATACAATTAGTACCGCCGACTTTTGCGGGGTGGGGCCCAGGGAGAAAGGGGGGGGGGGGTGGGTAGACGTAAACAGAGATACAAAGGATAAGATAATGACTTATCTCCCCTTGATGTACCAGTTTGTATGTGCGAGGCGCTTCGCTCCAGATGTCACTACTTCGAGTGGACAAAGGGTTATGCCCACGGGCGCTGAGTAGGGGACGAAAAGGGGAGATAATGAAAAGGTGTCTACAGGTATGCTGAGTTTAGCAAAATAAATGAGTAGTACTATCAAAATACACATGAATCATAATTGACAGCATAATAGAATATATATATATATATATACATACATACATTAAAGAATACACACACATACAATCACACATACAAATAGTGTAATACCAATTGGCTGAATCAAGTAGCAACTCTGAATTCGGGAATGAAAAAAGTGTAGAGAGGGTTAAAGAGAGGTGAGGAGAAGGGGTGGTTGGGGTGTTCCTATTGCGTGAGAGAGGGAAAGAGGTAATGGCGTCAGGCTACTTTTCTACTCCCTAATCTAACTCTACGCTAACCTATGTTTCTAGTTCTACACTACTTCTGCGCTGTGATCTATCCATGAGTACTAATAAGGTTACGATTTAATCCAGAATCGTGACACCAAGCCTAACTGGTTTGATATACCTACAGCCTTCTTAGATGTGAAGGAATATTGGCGATTTTAAAACGGAGCAAGTTGAGTTTTAAACATTTAAAAAATGGGCATCCAAATGTGCCCTTTTCGGAAAAAATCTGGGAGGGAGCTGCGTAGGAAAATCATCTGCTATTCTCAACTGCATATATCGGTGTACATGGCACTATATATCGGTGTACATGGCACTATATATCGGTGTACATGGCACTATATATTGGTGTACATGGCACTCAGCTTGGGCTTTTTTGTGCTAAAATTTTACCTTGGTCCAACCTGATGTTGTTGTTTTGTTTTTGTTTGTTTTGTGTGTATGTGTGAAGAGAGTCCATTCTAACATTCATCTTTATTTCCAACTAAGAACAACATTTTGGCTGCTCCCTAGAACGTTTGTTCCAGGCTTCGTTACGAATGAATTTATGGATTGCTCGAGCAATATATATAATTATATATACATAAATATAAATGGGCTCAAATTCCCTCTTACTCATAACATCGTCGTATTCCCCTGTCTGCCTCTCTCAAACCCTCTAATATTGTCATCCACATCTACCGAGCAAATGAAAAGATGGTTAAAGCGATTCGCTGATGTGGCTGTCTCGCTCCCACGACGTCAATGGATAGTTTAAAGCTTTTTTGTTGTTGGGGGATTATTGTGTCAAATTAAACCAAAAGGTGAGATACATATAACATTTGCAGGTGAATTAAAAAGTGTTATTGATCAGTTTGCCATATTGATTTATAAATATATATATATAAATAGGGAGATAGAGAAAGAGAGAGAGGAGAATAAACACAAAGACAGCTAGATAAATAGATAGATAGATACAGGAGAGAGTCAAATTTTCCGTATTTTTCGCAAATTGAGTAGAAATTTTGTAAAACTATTCAACATTTGTTTTCACCCCTGCATAGATACATAATAATATATAGATGGATGGATAGATAAATAGATAGCTTGAATAGTGGGTAGGTATAATTATAGATAGACAGATGATAGAGATGTATTATTAAATAATTAGATTGATTAATTGATACATAACTAGATAGATTAATGTTTAGATATAAAAATAGAAAGAGACATATATAGATGGATAAATAGATAGATAGACAAAACAGATGGATAGAATGATAGATTGATTGATTTATAGATAGTAAGGCTGATAGATACATAGATAAATACATATTTATAGCAAGATAGATAGGAAGATAGATGCATAACTAAATAGATAGGGCCTAATATTTGTTTGATTGATTTATTGATTGATTGTTCGATCCCATACTTTTGTTTAAAAGCCCCTCTAATGGTAGTGCACTAAATGTCTGCAGTGACTCCATCTTTCTTTGTCGCCTTGTTTCCTTTTGGTCCGTTTGATAGCTTTTGCTATTTCTTGTTTCAGAAAGGGCCCTTTTGGAAACCCATGAAACTGTGATGTCAGTGTCTATATCTGGCTCCGGTCTATTTAAAATATTTTCAAAATGTTCTGCCCACCCCTGGAGCTGGTCTTCTTTCTCTGTCGTCAGATTATTCCCATTTTTATATTTTACAGTTGTTGGTTTGCTTCTTAGAAGTCCCGTGAGAGACTTACCTAATAATTTTGTAGACTGTTTATCAAAATACAATTGTTTTCCATGGCAACAAGAAACTGTGACGACCAGATGGTTTTAATGAGACTAATGCACACAGACTTAGTATTGGTTCTGAATTGCTTTGCCTAGTAACTATGCTTTTTATATAGGTTTCAAGGCACGTCTATGTTATTAGCTTCTTCTTCTTCATAATACTGTGGATACCCCGTTAGGACCGAGGAAAGAGTCCATAATATAACCACACATAAAATAACAAACATCACAAACAACAATTATAAACAGATGACAGAGTGTCTCTTAATAAGGTTTTTAGTCCAGCCCTTCAGTGAAGATTTGAAAGCCGGCACAGGTACAGTGAACCCTCGCTACTTCGCGGTTCGATATTCGCGGATTCACGACTTCGCGGATTTTTTTCATTATATTATATGAAAAAATATATTGCGGATTTACCGGAAATTTCGAAAATAGTCGCGATATATGAAGACTGTATGCACTGTATGTACATATTGTAGATATCTGTACATTACTGTAAATGGTGGTTTGTTAACAGTACATAAAGGGAGGGTTTTTAAAGTCCAAATACACGATAAATAAATACTGTAAATATGATGTCCCTGCTTCGCGGATTTTCAGCTATCGCGGTCTCGGAGCCTATCTACCGCGATAAACGAGGTTTCACTGTATGTTCAAATAAATACACGTCATATTAGCCGTCGGGAATGTCTGTTTTTGTCAATATTATATCAGGGCAAATCAACATTGGTTTCAAAATTCGTTATTACACTGAGTGATGCTTGAGTTCACAAAAAGATGTTAAGTATTGATCTAACAGATCCAGCACACTGACTATCTCCAACTACTCAACCAATTATCACTCTATTTAGCAAACTAACAATCCAGCAACCATCTTCGGCCAACTATCCCGCTAGCTATCCGGCCAAAGGTCAACAACTGTCCCTCTTTTGTCCTGGCAGTGTTTCCAGAATACAGTTGTCATCTTCGTCTCGTGTTGCACGAGAATGGTCATTGATTAAGCTCTAACTTCTTTCTGTTACACGTGATCTTCTAAAGAACACAACCAGGTCCATGAAAATTATGTCCTTTTATTTCACTTCTTATTTATTTAAATTCCGTTTTTTTATAAATTGGAACCGCCATTATAAGTAAGACCACAACTTCTGGTCTACAAAACAAATGCAATAGCATCATCACTCAGAATTTAGAACTCTAGATATTAAGCGATTAAGTCCCCGAAGAGATCAAAGGAAAAAAAAGGTTCCCTCACTCGTCCACAAATCGATTTCAATAAATATCAATCGATAGATGAAATAAAATAATTTTGTTTGTTGAGATATGTACCATATTTAATTCTTATTGATAGACTAAAAAATAATATTCATTACATGTAAATAGTAGGCATAATAGGCCTACCGTCATGTTCGAGTAAAGACCAAGGCAATCAGCTTCTCTTATCAAACTGTATATTATAGATTTAGTTGTGTGGATTATATTACGGTCTGGTTTAATATTTAAACACTAAAGTGTATAGCCGTTGAATAATGGAGACGTTACGTTGAAACTGACGAGACACTCCACGTCACACCGTATATTGTTTCCTTGAGTTTGTAAATATATGTTTATTTTCCTTAATATATATATATATATATGTATTTTTACTTACAAACTACTTCCTGTTGATCGAAAGAAGTATGAAACGATGTTAAAAATACAACAAAACCGTTTCTTCTGGGTACACCTCTAATAGCATTTATTTTATATGTATGACAACAACAACAACGAAATAACCAAATAAAATTACATTATAGTTTTGTTTGCATATAGACCCAAGCTTTTTTCCAAAGTTAACTTTACGGCTATATGTGAACTATTTACCCTGACATTGCCTGTCACTCCAGTATCGTTACTCGTAAGGGTATATCTGTACGATTGGATGTTGTTTTTAATTGCTGAGCTTAATGGTAAACTAGAAATGTAACTCTTGTCATGTCATGAACAATATAACTAATGTTTTGTTAAATTCCAACATGAATGTTAGTGTTTTCAACTTAGGAAAAAAAAAATTATCTTTAAAACTTCGGAGATAAAGTCATAGATTCTGGTATGTTTGAAGCTTGAAACGGAAAGTGCCTGCCAACAAAATAAAGCACATACATGATCATAATTACATGTATGTAGCGTGTGTAATAACATAGAAATTGAAGACCCGTCAACCTAAATTCGTATTTTAATAAGGACCAATGGGACTGGTGTTAGAAAAAAAGTTTACATTTTAGTTATCAGTTGAACTAAAGGTAATGGAATAAACCAGAGTGTTTAGCTAACTCTGAAAGTGGACTGTGTCAATACCGACCATTGTCCGTGTCGACGCCCATTCGTCCATCCTAACACGGCGGACTAGTACTATGGAACAAGTACAAGTGGACTATAGGTCAATGTCAACACTGGACTAACTTAATGACCACCTTTCCTCCGCAATTAAAGTATCTTTTCACTCCTCTCACTATCTTTCTCTTTCTCTCTCTCTCTCTCTCTCTCTCTCACACTATTTCTCTCTCTCTCTCTCTCTCTCTCTCTCACTATTTCTCTCTCTCTCTCTCTCTCTCTCTCTCTCTCTCACTCACTCACTATTTCTTGCTCCCTCTTTGTCCATCTTTGTTTCTGTGGACTATCGGTCGTAAATTATCATTCCCTTTTCCTCTATTTATATTTCATTCTCTCCCCCCTCCCCCTCGCAGACTCTTACAACCGCATTAGAGACGTCAACACTTCATTTGCTTCTGAAAATGTTGAAGAAGTTTTTGTATAGTAAAACAAAATGCCGAACATTAAATTATATAAACTGTGTTAAATACAGACATACTCTTCTTTTTTGTACAAAATGCACACGAAATACAAGAAAAAAGTCAATTTACTTTTTTTTGTTAGGTTTTCAAATTGGTCATGGTTAGCAATAAATGTTTCTGCCCTCCCCCATTAAAAAAATTAAACAGGACATTACTGTTAATTATAATAGACATAACTTATGCCTGCATCAAATTTATATACAATATATTTAATGCGCACTTACTATTTCAAGCAAATTGATCTACTTCAAAAAAAAATAATTTTAATCTGTAAATCATTAGATAATACTATCCTGCGATGTTGGTAAAGATATTTTCTAACATGTTACATCCGCCCCATCTAAATTTTAATGATTATAATATTATTGCTTCCTTGTCTTATACATTGTTTAATAAGACCAAGTGAAGAGCTTTTTATCAAAATTGAGTTAACATTTGATTTTGATAGTAAATAGTGTATTCAGTATCTGAATGTTAAAAAAAACATTTATACAAAATATCAAAGATACATTTTAAGTAATTAGTTCAATATTTGCACTTAAATGTGTGTGTTTTTCGGAAGATTACTCCAAATCTCGTAGCCATTTGAGATGTTTTTATTTCCGGCAATATAGGAAAGTGACGTAACATAAAGGATTCCGACTAGGAAAAATGAATATTGTCACGTGTTTTGAATCTATTGCCACATGTTTTGAATATTTTCCCGGTTCTTATTTTTAACAAAATGGTTAAATATAGATTTATAGCGTCTATTTTTATTTATTTATTTCCCTTGTGATACGTCACTGCCGTATGAGGCTATTCCAAATCTCGTTCCTTTGAGAAAAACCTCTTCACTTGGTCTTTAAATTAAGTCTAGTCTTGCATTTTGATTAAAGTTTTAAATGATGGTAATTTATCGGTTTACCTAAGCAGTTCAGGCTAACCATTCCATGCCCATATATGCAAGTCAAAAAGCAAGAGAATTTGTATAAATTAGCTCTGGTATATGGCATAAGAAACCGCTTTTAGCTTCATTTATTTGTAAAAGTTTAAAGAAAACAATTTTTATACATGTATATAGAACGCTAATAAAAGAGTTTTCCTGATTATCCAGTATCTAGATTGGGATGACTTCTGAAACACTTTCATTGATCTCTGTGTTTCTCTTTCAGATTGAATGTACATTAACTCATGAGAATGGAACAAAGAAAGCGTCTTCAGGTAACTAGCCCATTCATCTCAATTAGTCTTTGGTTAACTAGAATCGTCCACATTAACTCTGTGAGTACGAAATGTTAAAAGTTCGCTTTCGTGGACACTTTTAGTCCATGGGACAAATAGCTATCACCGTTTGTTTAAAGCTTTAACGCTTTGCATGGTGTGTTGTTTGTTTTTGGCTGTCACAGCCGTCACTTGCATTTATGTTGTCAAACGGACTCTTGGGGTGGGATGGCATAGTTTAGTGTTCAAAACCAAAACAGGAAATATAGGGGTCGGCCACCCTACGGCACGCGTGCCAAGCTTGGCACGCACAGCAATTTGCAGTCCTAGGAAATGGGAATTCAAGTTATTTTACAAGAAACCTAGTGACAGAGCAGGATTACTTTTAGACTGTTCGCGCTGAATGAATTAGAAATACTATTTTGGCACTCTATTATCAAAAGGTTGCCGACCTCTGGTTTAGTGATTTGCTAGTTTAATAGAGTTTTAAAAGAAAAAACGTCGGTTATTATTTTAATAGTAAAAAAACAACAACAACTGAATAAGAACATTTTTAATTTTATATTATAGTAAAGTATCCATAGGGGCGGTGAAGCAGCGTTCACCAGTTTCCGTGGCCAGGTGATTGTGTGGCCATCACTATGCACAGCCGCCTTTACTTTACAGGTATCCATCAGAGCTGGGCAGACTCAGGGACACCCTCAAATCCTGGGAAAAAAATCCTAACCTGCACCAGGATTCGAACCCAGGACCCTTGGATCGCCAGTCGAACGCGCTGCCGCTCGTGCCCCATTTTATATCGTGATTTTATTTTATTGTAAATTGAAGGCTTTATTGGAAATGCCAACAAGTTGTACATTTGTCTACGCGGTGATGATCAATAAATAGTCTATAAAGTTTTTCTCAGATATCCATTCTAAAGCAAGTACTAAATAAATTATAATATCAATTTAAAAATTCTAATTATTTTATGGTTTGCTTCATCTGTATGACGTTATGTGTAAATCTAACAACAATAACCAACCAACCACAAAAGAGCGTGACCGTTCGTGTCGCCATCTAACGTTCAAAATAAAACAACAACCATTTGAAACAAATTTAATATTTCGATTCTCTTAATTACAAAACCAATTTTAAATTTATATTTTGGCTTCAGATTTTTATTTTATTTTGTAATACGTTTGTTGGCTGATCTTGGGATATGTTTAGGATGTTTGGTGCCATTGTCAGAGACAGGGGTGCTAAAACTTTTAGCACAATACCAAAAGGGTGTTTCGTGTGGGTGGTAATGAGACCGTTTACAAGAGAGGAAATTGGAGCCGGAAAAGTGCGAAAGTCTGGAAATCGATGCCGTTTACGTAATAGTACATTTTTAGTTTTCATTTAAGACTCGCATTGGAGACATTTTTAGAGTGGTATTTGAGACTTGATATTTAGAAATGATTCTTGACATTGATATTTGAGATTTCTTTATGATACTTGACTTTATTAAAAGACTAACTATAAAAAGGTAGGCGCACTTAGTGTACTAGTAATGCAAAGTGTCAAATTAAATTATTGAGTGCCGTCTGTTGAGTATTCTGTATGGGCCCAACTGTCCCGCCTTCCACATCACAATCACTAATTGTTGTCTTCCTCAGACTAAAACATCAGAAGGAGAACATATTCAGTCGAAATACTTCGCCACGGGTAGAAAGAAGAGGAGAGAGGGGGCTGCACGAAAAATCCTCTAGATAACTTAGCTAAGCCATAGCGTAATATTTTCGACCTTTTTTGTTTACGGCTGCCCCTTGTTACGTCCACAATCCCCTTGTGGCCAGAGCTGTGTAGATCTTGCTGATAATTCTCGTTAGTCCTAGGGGAGACTTTAATTATTAGTATTTATGTTTCAGTATTACACGAACTCTTCTTATAGTCCTGGGCACAAATTCAGTATTTGTATTCCAACATTTCCCTTCTTGTAAATTATGGTAGTAGATAAATCTTATAGTAATGTATACAACACAATAGGATAGTAACTTGACAAAGAAGCTTCAGTGTAACTGTTGTTGATAGTTTATTTCAGGTGGTATGTTCAATATATACAATATATCTATTATGTACAGTTAGAATAAAATAGTGCAAACACAAACGTTCAAAGGAACATATTTTGAAACTCTCTGTCTTTCAGACAAAACAAATCATTAAATACTATCCGAGTGGTGCAAGGGACAGACCCACTACCAGTAGGGGTGAAAATCATGGTAACATTACAAAACTCATAACAAAAAGATAACAAAAAGATATGAACTTCCCCTATTAAATAATGAGTCGTTCCCAGACTCTGAGAATTTGAGATCAACACAGAATCCCAGCATTACCTAGAACCTTTCGTTTTCCTACTAAACGTCCTAATATCGCGTGTAGTAAGAAAAGAGAGAGAGAGGAGAATAAACATTGCGTGTTCCAATTCTTGGAAAAACAATATACATGACACGCCCCCACCCAATGAAAGAAATAATGTACCATAATTACCCAAGTAATACTCAACATGGTACATTTTTCGTACTTAACACTATCGTTTTAATAACCAACAATCAATGGAAGATTATTAGACAATTTAAGCAAACATGGCTCACTGGCACAACTAAATTATAAAAAGTGTCACTACCCAATGGTAATTGTGATTATAACGTGATGGACAAATATTTCACCGTTAGTATTAATATTAACTAATGTCTCAACAAGTACAAATAATTCAAAAATATTCTAGTCATTCTTATTTTAACTATGTACAGTTGTGTGGATTTCCACCAAAAATTTGCAAAAAGTCTTAATCTATTTAAACAAATATAACATTGCTCAAACTCTTGTCAATTTCCAACAGTTTACTTCTAATATACAAACCAAAAGATAAGTAATACATAACTCGAATCAAACTATAGGTTACTTCCCCTTTAAATTACAGTGTCGACTTGACATTAACAGGGTTCATACCTAAGATGATGATACTTCCCCTTTTCTCAAATATGAGGAGAAAATACGCTCTAGTTACGATTACTACAGTAATCTAAATATTAAAATGTAATCCACTATTATGCGTTTTTGGCAAATTTAAAAGTTTAATATAAAAGATTGTTCAGGGTTGAATGAGTGCACACCTTTAGGTACCTTTGTTTCCCTCCATTCCCGGATATATGGAATATATAACAACCTATACAACATAGTGAATATCCACTAGTTTTTCCCATTCTATTACCATGATATAACAATTTAGCAATAGATTTCCAATATTATCTATTAATTTATACCAATTAAGATTACATCTCTTTCTAAGATAAAAATTGTACATATTATTATTTAGTTCCATTCATTAACTAAAATAAAACAAGATAATAAATCAACTATCTCAAAGTTTTCCCACTTAATTGCATGTGATGACAATTACTTTTATCCATCCATATCAAGTAAATACGTGCATATTATATATTTATTGCATCATGCATCAACATTTAAATGGAATTTCTTTTCCATAATCAAATGAATTTAAAATATATCAGAACATCAATATTATACATGATTATAAGAATTATTAATACTTTCAAAAGACTTGACTTCTGTATGATACAAGTATTCTATAGGTATTCCATAATCAAAATTCAAACGAATGATAGGTTATCATGACACATTCTTAATGAATAAGTGAGATGATCTGAAAAAGAAGTATGGGTTATTCAGTCAATCATGTAGCACCCGAGATAGAGTATCAGCTGTGACCTTGTCTCTATCTTGTCGATGATACGGGAAATGGGATACCAGTCGGTCTCTGTCGAATTACTTAATTTCCCAAAGTCTCTATAAAACTGCAGTGTGTGGTCGGCTTTTGGTACCATCACACAGGGTGTAGACCATTTGCTATCACATTTTCCTCCTATGTCATCTTCTAACATATACTTTACATCTAATTTAATATGCTCAGGTCTGATGGGGTCAAATGGATGCTGTTTAATAGACCTGGCACTATCGGTTAACACTACATCGTGCTCTATGACATGTGTCCTACTGGGAACATTTGTAAACATTGACTTATTTTCATGCACCAGCTCAATAATCTTCTCCTTATCTTCTACCGGAGGATGTTCTAGCCTTGTATCTAAACTCTTAAGGGCATCTGTATTATTAAGTTTACTTTCTGCTAACTTATATTCTATCCTAGATAAATCCGTCGGGACTCTAGCTAACGAAATCATGGGGACCTCCCGTGGTTTACTCTTTTCCCTGGAAACATAGGGCTTAAGCAAATTAATATGGCATACCCTCTGCTTTTGTCTCCGGTCAGGAGTCTTTATCAAATAATTGACCTCGCCAAGCTTTGACTCTATCTCATAGGGTCCACTAAACTTTGCACTTAAAGGCTGATTTTGCAAAGGTAGAAACACAAGAACTTTGTCACCTGGTGCAAAAGTTCTAGCTGTAGCTTTACGGTCATAGTTCTGTCTCATACGCTCCTGCATCTGTGGAAAATGAATCTTCACATGGTTAAAAGCATGATAAAGCCTATTTTTAAATTTATCTACATATGACAAAAGTCCAATCGGTTCACTGTCCGTTAGCCAAGTTTCATGTAGAAGTTTCAACGGACCTCTGACTGAGTGTCCATACACAAGTTCGAATGGGCTAAACCCCAGGGATTCCTGAGTGGCCTCCCTTGCAGCGAACAGTACATAAGGCACACCCTTATCCCAGTCTTTCTCGTTTTCATAACAGTACTTTTTAAGCATCGATTTTAATGTCTGATGAAACCTTTCCAGAGCTCCCTGGCTCTCAGGATGATAGGCACTTGATAGCCTATGGCTTATCCCTAATTGTTCCATGACTTGTTTGAAAATGTTCGAAGTAAAGTTAGTCCCCTGGTTGGACTGTACTGTCTTCGGTAGGCCATAACGTGTGAAGAAATTTGTCAGGGCGTCTACCACCTTCACTGTTGTTATGTTCCGCAACGGAATGGCTTCCGGGAAGCGAGTGGATGAACACATGACTGTGAGCAGGTATTGAAAACCGGCTTTTGTTTTCGGCAACGGGCCCACGCAATCAATGAGTATATGACTGAATGGTTCGTCGAACGCTGGTATCGGCTGGAGTGGAGCGACAGGAATTCGTTGGTTAGGACGTCCTACCATTTGGCATACGTGGCAAGTCTTGCAGTATTGTTCGACATCTCTTCTCAGTCCTGGCCAGTAGAAGTAAGGGAGGATACGGTGGTGCGTTTTTCGGACTCCCATGTGACCAGCGAAAGGAAGATCATGCGCCATACGCAGTATATCTTGACGATAGCACTTAGGTATTACAATCTGGTGAATACTGTCCCACTCGTTTGTACCTGAGTTGAGCGGTTTCGACTTTCTCATCAACACTTCATCTTTCATGTAGAAACATTCCGCCATTGCATCTGCAGTCTTTTCATCAACAGCTTTCATTCTGAGTTGCATTATTACTTCGTCATTCAATTGTTCTTTCACCAATTTCTGCTTTGGTGACAAAATGTTATCGTTCTCGGTTGCATCACCAGTTGTTAGTTCAGCAAAGAACGTAGCACTTAAATCGATGTCAGGTGTTTCTGTTATCACTGTTTCATTCGCATGTGTGTCTTCAGAACAGACAAACACATCTTTCGTTGCACTACACGGCGTAGCAGGAGTCTTTACCGACTTCTTTTTATGCATTGCTCTTGTCAGTGCACATGTTGGGCGTTCATTGGCAGGACGTAGGTTTTTGTCCTCCGCCATCTTTGTCTCCAACACTTTAACCATGGGCTCGACAGTGACTCTGCCGCCCATAATGTCATTTCCTAATATCATGGAAACGCCTTTGACGGGTAGTGCGCGCCACACTCCCACTACGATGTTACCTGTAAAAATATCCGACTCGAGTTTTATTCTGTGCAGTGGAGCTTCCACAGCCTCCATACTAGCACCTCTCAGCACAACAGACTCACCGGTACTGGTGGCATCCGTTAACGGCACACTGCCCTCCAGGATCACGCTGACAGCAGAACCCGTGTCACGTAATATCTGTATTTTCTTCTTGCTGAGTACATCGACTTCTGTCGACACTGTCCCCTCGTAGACAAAGGGTCGAAAATCGGATAGGTCGTCCTCTTCCGGGACTTCAGGAACCATCTGTTCCTCACGGCCTTCTGAAAGCATAATAGATTGAGTACAGCTATTCTCTTTTACCTTAGATAGACTGTTCTCAAAAACCATCGACTCCACAACTATGGGCGATGCCGGCCGCATTTCTTTTGAGTTTCTTGACCCTGTGTTGCACACTTCTTCTGTCTGCTTGCTATCTTTCTGCACTCTGGCACAGTGTAGAATAGCACCTTGCTTCTTGGTAAGGATCCAACAATCTTTCTTCATGTGGCCCTCTTTCTTGCAATTGAAACATACCACCTTTGCTTTATTTACATCTGTCTGCTTCCTGAAATGAACTAAGTTACTATTATTATTTACACCACTGTTCTTATTATTGTTTTCACTTGTCTCTTTTGGTTTACTAGCCTCCTTGGGCTCTGGTTTGTGCACTTTGGGTTTGTCAGCATAATATGGCTTTATGCTGGCGTGAATTATGGCATAGTTATCTGCCAATCTAGCAGCTTCATGCACATCTTCAACCCCTCGGTCTGAGATGTGGGTTTTAATATCCACTCGAATACAATCATTGAATTCCTCAAACAATATTAGGTTCTTGAGTTTATCAAACTCACTTACATTCTGTGACCTTAGCCACTGTTCTAACATTTTCTCCTTTTGTCTCAAAAAGTCTACATGAGTTTGATCATATGCCTTCTTTCTGTCTCTAAATAGCTTTCTATATTTTTCTGGTGTCAGGGAATAACTTTTTAGCACCCTATCTTTGATTACTTCATAGTCATTTATTTCCTCGGGTGTTAAACTCAACACTACGTCCAATGCTTTTCCTTTGTTGAGAGTTGACCTTAACAATAAAGCCATCTTATCATCAGGGAACTGATAATCTACAGCTATCCTCTCAAAAAGCAAAAAGAAATCTTGAACATCTTCTTCTCTGAATATAGGCAAGTGTTGCTTCATTGCGCTAATATCCATACCATTGCTGTCCCTACGATGGTCAGGTCTGTTCATGCGTGCCATCTCTATCCTTTCTCTGCTTTCAATCCTAATTCTTTCATTTTCCCTTTCAGTTTCTATCCTAATTCTTTCATTTTCCCTTTCAGTTTCTATCCTAATTCTTTCCAATTCCATTCTCTTCATAGCTAATTGGAATTTTAGGTTTTCACTCAACCCTTCATCTTCATCATTGTTTGATGATCTAGATGACATATTTCTTACCTCGTCTCCGTGGGCAATTACCTCGCCCCCACTGGGAGCTACATAACCTTCATTGATATCGTTCTGTCCCACTTCAACTACACTACCAGTGTTCATGGCATTCTGCCCGTTCAAACATGTCATAATTTCTTTGGTCAAACGATTACGATTAGGTCTTGCCTGTCCTGCCTCAATCCCAAAGGACTCAGCTAATTCTTTTAGTTCAGCAAATGACATGGCATTAAGTTCCTCACTTGATATATTCGAAGCCATAGTATAGCGTTCGAAATATTTGTTATAGTAGAGTAGTATATATTGTATAATAAAATATAAAGTTCCAACTTACGATTTGTCCAGAAATTTGCACAATATAATATTAAACACTTCGTGGAATCTTCACACTTCCCAAGGAATAAAAACGCAAACCAGTTCTCTCCTCTTTTTAAAAAAAAAATAGTTTCACAGTCCTGAAAACGAAACACAAATATGCCGCTCTCAGTACTACTAATGTCACAAAATATTTATAGGTCAGGAAAAAATATAACTCAAATTTTCCAGACGAGATCAACAAATTTTTTCCAATCCTAGATCAAGAAAAGTAGAACTCAAATCTACCGAACGAGACTACCAAATCTTGTCAATCCTAGGTCAGGAAAAGTAGAACTCAAATATACCGGGCGAGACCACCAAATTTTGTTACGTCCACAATCCCCTTGTGGCCAGAGCTGTGTAGATCTTGCTGATAATCCTCGTTAGTCCTAGGGGAGACTTTAATTATTAGTATTTATGTTTCAGTATTACACGAACTCTTCTTATAGTCCTGGGCACAAATTCAGTATTTGTATTCCAACATTTCCCTTCTTGTAAATTATGGTAGTAGATAAATCTTATAGTAATGTATACAACACAATAGGATAGTAACTTGACAAAGAAGCTTCAGTGTAACTGTTGTTGATAGTTTATTTCAGGTGGTATGTTCAATATATACAATATATCTATTATGTACAGTTAGAATAAAATAGTGCAAACACAAACGTTCAAAGGAACATATTTTGAAACTCTCTGTCTTTCAGACAAAACAAATCATTAAATACTATCCGAGTGGTGCAAGGGACAGACCCACTACCAGTAGGGGTGAAAATCATGGTAACATTACAAAACTCATAACAAAACGATATGAACTTCCCCTATTAAATAATGAGTCGTTCCCAGACTCTGAGAATTTGAGATCAACACAGAATCCCAGCATTACCTAGAACCTTTCGTTTTCCTACTAAACGTCCTAATATCGCGTGTAGTAAGAAAAGAGAGAGAGAGGAGAATAAACATTGCGTGTTCCAATTCTTGGAAAAACAATATACATGACACCCTCTTTCAATTGAGTTTTCATTAAATTCAAATTGAGAACATGCAAGCTGTGAGAACCGCGTTTGTTTGTTTGTTGTTGTTTTTTTAAGTGCCCTAATTGCTGTCCACGTTAAAAAAAAAAGTTGTTTTTTTTTAAAACTTAATCACATCATGTTCGAGACAATTTCGGTGAACAGCTAAAATAGTTTGCGCTGATGTTCATTATGAATTTAAGTTGTTTCATGTCGATGTTTTCAACGGTCAGGAACGGAAAGTTTTTGTAATAACAAAAAAAAATTAATTAGCGTAAAATGGTTTCAAATTGAGAGGATTAATTAAGAATTACGAGTGGAAAGAAAAAAACGGTTTACATAAAAGAGAAATAATATATTAGTAGGATACATTTCATGCTAGTAAATTCAATTGCTCCTTTCATCTGTAATCTTTTACATCTTAAACTATATCTAAATAAAAATATAACAGTGAAAGTGTGTATGTATGTAAGCTTTTTGTCGCATAATAGTTTTTTATACTAAGAGATTGACATGAAATTCGGTACGAATATTCCTTGTGTTACTGCTGTGAGCACTGCTAAGGTTTTGCTCTTTAAATGATGATCATTTCGATCAAAAATAGGTTTTACATTGGACTATTTATGAGAGAAAGCAGGGCTTGGCGATAGTATTTTACGACCTGTTATTTTCTTTTTAATGATGGGGGATAGTTTTATTCATGTTTAAATTGCCAAAAATAAATGTTCCTTGCTTAGGACCTGGCTTGATATGCAATAGATAAAAAACCATAACAATATCAAAAAATATTTTGCAAAAACCACATAAATGATAGATTAAATCACTAACACATTCAAAATTTCATAAATGCAAATAAAAATGCGTAAAAATGATTAATACGAAAAACATTGTATTTAAAAACTGTTTAATTATTTTATTTTTTTTAATACGTGAGTTTATCCAGAGCAATTTACCAAAGAGATATTTTGTAGGCACTAGCTAACTTGGTATTAGTAGCCTACACGAATATAATTTTACCCTTACAGTCCCGGGCGCGTATATAGCAGAACTGACGACAGCATAGATAGAAGTAGGTCGGTACGGGAAGGGTTAATAAAATTTTTGTCTATAGTTGTTTTGTTTTTTTTAGGTAACGGATTCTCACTTGAAACAAAACAAAAAATAACACACCTATATATATAGCAAAAAAAAAAAATGTTATTTAAAACGCTTTATACATTTTTTGTGGGCTTGAATTTACACGGGCTCACAGCACATTTAATTTTATTTTGTTTTCTAAAGCATCTCATTCTGCAGACAGACAGATGGCAGACAGGGGCAATGTTTGCTAAAGCCGCTGTTGCTATCCATTAATTCATTTCGTGTTTACATTTGAATAATGTTGGGTAGCACCAAAGGTCTCCTTAATGTTGCCTCTGTTAGTTGGATTTGTAGTTGTGTTTTTTTCCAGCTTTGTCACTTGTATTTCACGCCACTTTGATCTCTGCCCTGCTTATAAGAGAAATATTTGTTTATCCATTAATTCGTTTTTTTTTGGTTGTTACATTATGTCTTTTTTTTTAGTAGTTTGAACTTTATAGAATAATCCATTATACGAATAATCAAATTAATTTCTAAACTGGATCAAGTTTTTTGCACACCTGAATTGACAGCGGAGGCATGGTGGTCGAGCGGCAGTGCGTTCGGCTGGCCTACCAGACAGAGGTTCTGGGTTCGAATTCTGGATGAAAGCTATGATTTTTCCCCGGGATTGGAGGGTGTCTCTGAGTTTTCCCAGCTCTGGTGGGTGCCAGACTATAGTTGGGGTAAAGTAAATGAGGCTGTGCATAGTGATGGCCACACAATCACCTAGTAGGGCGTGGCCCCAGAAAATTGACAGCCAGTTACACAGCTGTAATGTATTGTGTTAAATAACAATGAGAATGTGGGTAATAATACAATGACAGTTAAAATGTCTAGGAACAACAATTGCAGAGCATACAGATGCGGAGAATCCATTTGCTAGAAAAAAAAACGATGAAAAATTTTACAAGAGACTCATCCACTGTGAAAAAGTTCCCAACCATTTCTTAAGTTTTAAATTACATTTGACTTTTCGGGTTTGAAAGTTTATTTATGTAGATATATATGTCAGCACGAATGTTTAAACAGAGTCAATGCCTTTGCCTTGGTTACCAAAAAATATTATGTGTTCTTTTTTTTTTGTTTGTTATTCTTTAGTAAATGTGACCCCGGGGCGATAACGCGTAAAATAAAAATCCATGAAAAAAAAATATTTATGATTGCATTTATACTTTAGAAATTAAAACACTTTGTGTTTTGGCCTATAAAAGAAAAGGACTACATTAAACCCTTTTAGTTTCTTTAAAAATCAACGACTTTTAATATTTGCTCTTCTTCTGAAATATATCTCATTCATAGACGAACATAGACTTCTGCCAAGACTATAATAAGATGGACCGCTTGCTCTATTTTTTAGAGCTAATATGTTCTTTTTTTTTTTTTTCGTGCGCAGCCAATAACGCTGTCTTAAATAACTCATACGTACGGCTGCCTAAAGGTTTCCGCTGTATAAAACTTTCGATTTTAATTTTCCATTGAGAAAATCATAGCGATTAAATAAAACTGAAGTGTACAATGCAAAAGGAAATCGTGAATTCCCAAAAGAAGTCATTCGATTCATCAAATAGCAGACATATTAAAGCAAGCAGTCCATATTATTATAGTCTTTGATTTCTGTTACGAAATTCTTAACAATGGCATTGTTTGAAGTGACACAGTTTGCTTTTTTATCAGAAAGCCAAAGTGGCTATGACACCCACGTCTCTGTTGACTAAAAGCATAAGTGACACAGATACGCAGCCCCCACTGCTCCCCCTTGAATCCCCACCCCCACCCATACATCATTTTACATTTTACGCAGTGGGCGCTCAACATCAATTTTAACGTCCATTCCAATTTTCACTAATGCCCGAACGCACCCCATATGTACTCACGCGCCTTCCATCCGACATCCGCCCCTTGGACCTGGCTGAGTGACAACCAAATATGTGACAGATACTCTGACGGAGCTGTACAAGATCTGAGCGTTATTGACTGCAAATCCCTCCCTCTCACCCCCCCCTCCCCAAATAAACACACTGGGCAAACAATGGTACTAGTAGCCCACCATTAAGCACCCCTCCCCTCCCCTCTCCCTGCTGCCACTCAAGGTAACAGTCTAAACACAAGTTAATTCGTCCAGTGTCGACCTCTAACAGACATCCATCCATATGTTGACGTCTTTCAGTTTATTTCTTTCTGCTGTATTATTTATTAATGCCCATCGACGATCTTTGAGTTTGTAATCTGGGAGACTTGTCCGGGGTTGTTTTTTTTTTTTTTTAGTTTTATTTTTCTCTGTCCCATCATATCCATCATTTTTTTTAGCTTGAACCCCCCCCCCCCCCCCCCCAAACACACACACAAAGTAGCAACAAAGTATACCAGTTTTCTTTTAATGTTTTCAAATTATTGTGATTGGTTCATATCACCATAAGAAATTTGGCTAAATTGTAACGCGCATCTAACGTTTGATAACTTCAATTGTTCTATATGTTGTATTACTTGTTTGTTAAATTGTCTTGGTGTTTCTTACTAAATTTGTTTCTTTCATTGTCATCGTAATCATGTTTTGTTTTTAAAATATATTACCCGGTACTTCGCATTTAGTTTGAATTGAAATTGTATTGTCGCTTTATAGAAGAAAAACGGTAGATGAAAAGAGATAAAGTAAGAGAGAGAGTGAGAGAGAGAGAGAGAGAGAGTGAAAGAGAGGTGTAAACTTTAAGAGATAATCTCCCAATGTCCCATGACCGTTTTTTTTAGTCAATGTAGAAAACCAGACGGCTGTAAATGAACGAAAAAACCTGTCGACGGCTTACCGATTTGCCGCTAAATAATTCACTATTTCAACAAAACAAATGTCACATAATTTGTATGCGTCTGTCTCTTTTAATTCATATTATAGATACGAACTAATTGTATCTGCCAGTCAAAAAATGTTTTACTAATAATAAAGAAATCGTAAACGATGCAAAACAGTATTTAAAGTTTATTTAAAAGGGTCATTGCTGATCAAATAGCAATATAAATTGTAGTTTTCCACACACCAATAAAACATGACATGAGATCAGATGGCTCGCCCATGAAAGGCAGGCATGGCGGGACTGTCTTGCTGCCAAATGATCCATGGGTAGCGATAAAGAATAAGAAGAAACCCAAGTATATAACACAATGCATCCTTTTTTTATGTTGGTCCTATTCCATCTTAAGCGTAGCAGAAGATTATTGCATCCTAAGCGTATCTGTGGTTTGAGTGTAGTCTTGCATTTTGATAAGGGTTTTCTAAGAACTGGCTCATCCAAAAGCATTCCACGCCCGGATGTTGCTAAGGAAGAAAGACAATTTATAGGAATATGTCATTGTAGACGACACAATTACAAGTTTTTGTTTGTTTGTGTTTTTCTATCTATTTTCTATTTTCTTTCTTTCCGGATTTTGAGTTCTTTACGCCAGAAATAAGAGAATCGTATTTAAGTGTTGAGATAAAAAAGACTTCGATGTACACATTTTTACAGACTAATATTAATATAGACTATAGACGGACGCGTCCATCAAATATCTCATCTTATGCATTACAGACGCTCCTTCTATAAAGAAGATTAGTGTGTCCTATGCACATCCTTAGTTTGAGTCTAGTCTTGCATTTCTATTGGTGTTTTAAATCATGTTAAAGTTACTGGTTTTCCTGGCTAGTTCAGGCAACCCATTTCATGCCGGAATGCCAATCGAGTAGAAAGAGTACTTATATGCGTGTCAACAGACAAATTTAAAAAATCGTACAGAAAGACAAGGATATTAGTTTGTTACACGTAGACACAATCTAATGGCCATACCCGTTGTTTTTATTTTCACTTCCAGGTTAGGGCAATGTTCTGCGTTGTCATCATTGGCTGCTGTTTCACACTGAATGCGCACGCGTGGACTTTCGACGATTCAAACGAGGTTGAAGAATTATTGCAAGTAAGTTTGTTTTTCTTTTTTAAACATTCCTTAAAAGTAACATCGTTGCTGCGACGAGAAGTAGGTGGAGGGGGGGGGGGGGGAGGGGATAAGACTAAAATTGATTTCGCAAAAATAAATCAAAGAACCATCTCAAATGATTGTTACGTTAGTGTCCTAAAGGCAGATAGGTTATGATTTTTACATTTTTTTCTCACTCCGGAATGTTGTTTAGCCTGGGACATCAGCGAACTTCTCCTTGCTTGTTGTTTGTTTAGCCTCGGACATCAGCGAACTTCTCCTTGCTTGTTGTTTGTTTAGCCTCGGACATCAGCGAACTTCTCCTTGCTTGTTGTTTGTTTAGCCTCGGACATCAGCGAACTTCTCCTTGCTTGTTGTTTGTTTAGCCTCGGACATCAGCGAACTTCTCCTTGCTCGATGTTTGTTTAGCCTCGGACATCAGCGAACGTCTCCTTGCTTGTTGTTTGTTTAGCTTCGGACATCAGTGACCGTCTCCTTGCTCGATGTTTGTTTAGCCTCGGACATCAGTGAATTTCTCCGTGCTTGTTGTTTGTTTAGCTTCGGACATCAGTGAACGTCTCCTTGCTTGTTGTTTGTTTAGCTTCGGACATCAGTGAACGTCTCCTTGCTCGATGTTTGTTTAGCCTCGGACATCAGTGAATTTCTCCTTGCTTGTTGTTTGTTTAGCCTCGGACATCAGTGAATTTCTCCTTGCTTGTTGTTTGTTTAGCGTTGCTTCATAATTACATTCTTGAAAAAAAAATTGTGTAAACATTATTTTATTTTTGTCTGAGATAATAATTTATAAAGCCCTAAAAAAATTTTTTTTTTTGAAACGTTCAGTGAGGAAATGTTAAATTTCTTTTAGCCAGATAATGTTAGCCCCTTTGTTTTTTTCACTATACATTACTTATTGCGTTTATAAGAGCTGCTCATTGCGGACTATTAGCTGTTCCTTGCGTCTATAAAAGCTGCTCATTGTGAACTATTAGTTGTTCATTGCGTCTATAAAAGATGCTCATTGTGGACTATTAGTTGTTCATTGTGTCTATAAAAGATGCTCATTGTGGAGTATTAGTTGTTCATTGTGTCTATAAAAGATGCTCATTGTGGCTATTAGTTGCTCATTGTGTCTTTAAAATATGCCCATTGTGAACTATTATTTATTCATAGCGTCTAGAAAGCAGTTTAATACGTTAAGAAATCTTTTATTTGGTTTATAAAGTGTTCATTGCTTTTATAAAGCTGTTTATTGTGGTCAGCGTCGTCATTGGTTTTGAAAACAAAAACACACCCATATTAGCTCCTTAAAAAAAACTCCAAATACCCAGCTTCGGTATCTGATATCGGGCTTTCACTTTTTTGTATGAATAAATGAACAAAAAATACAATCCAATCACTGAGAACAAAAATCAAAACTCCCAAATCGAAATTTAAAAAAATGTAAAGTTTGTTCTGTTCTTTATATTGTTTTTATTTTTATTTTTTACTTAGCACTTGAAAGGTTAATTGTATCTATCAATACAAGGAAATTTTCGAACCAACCCTTTCATTGGTAAAAAAAATTTTCTAAAGGAAGCAAAAGACGTCATTGTTGTAGAAACAAATAATAGTACCAGGTGACCGATCATTCGATCGGTAATAAAGAGCAGGCGCTTGTACCTTAACATCATGTGTAAAACAACAGTGCATAAATTTTAAAAATACTTCTTTACCAGACCAATAAATTGTAGGCCAATTTGTCTTTTTCCTTTTTTCTACTATGAATAACATGGGCTTTAAATTCTAACAGTCGAAGCAGATTTTTATTTGTGCAGTCTAATATCTAGATTTTGCCCGATAACCCCCCCCCCCCCCAAAAAAAAAAAAAAAAAAAAAAAAAAAAAAAAAAAAAAAAAAAAAAAAAAAAACAGAAACAACAGCTTAATCTTATTTTAAACCAAAAAAAACATGTAGGCTAGAGTTGTCAGTTTAAATCCAACAGAAATATATGTCATTTATGTCAATAAATCGCCAGGCTACAACAAATACATAAAAGTACTGCGCGTTTGTTTATGTGCAAGTATAAAAGAGACTCGGGAACTGCCCTTCTACGCTCGCTCCACTGGCTCCCCGTGAAAGCCAGAATTGAGTATAAAGTGGCGCTACTTTGCCATCAGTGCATTTTTAATAACGAGTTTCCGTCCTATCTCAAGGCACTAATCAGACCTTATGTCCCGCAAAGAACACTTCGTTCTGCAAACTCATCGCTTCTGGAAGAGCCCCGTTTCTCTCTGTCGACCGTTGGCCTTAGAGCCTTCTCAGTATCCGGTCCGAAGGTGTGGAATCAACTTCCCATTCAACTGAAGCGAACAAGCTCTACTGTCAATATTTACCTTCGATAACATTTAACATGCTTTAGAAACTTACTGTCTTATTTATGGGTTCGGTCGGTTAATGCTACATTTATTTGTTTTGTCTTTTTTTTTATCATCAATTTTGCTCTGTCACCTGGCCTAGTGTAATATCCGTATTCTTAGTTGTATGTTAAACGCGCTCTGAGCTTACATTATGTTTGTTGGCAGCGCTATACAAATATTATTATTATTATTATTATTTAAAAGACTGAAAATGAAAAGTTTAAATTTAAAATATCGTGAATTACGTTACAATTTTTAGTTCTTCTACCCCTTCCCCTATTGGTGATTTGGTGTACGCTCGTTTGAATCTGTGGCGCCTTCACTGTGGAACGGCTTACCTGAGACACTGAAAAACTCTGTGTCAAAAAAGGCATTCAAGAAGAATTTGAAGACTTTTCTTTTCAACTAAATTGATCAAATACTCATCCATCAGCAAAAAACTTGTTTGAAACTATTTTAAAATGTTATTGTCGTTTCGTGCCTCCATCGGCCGAAACCTTGTTTAAAACTATTTTAGAGTGTTATTGTCGTTTCGATTTTGTGAGCGCGCTGAGCATGCTTTTATTAGCATGGAGTAAGGCGCTATATAAATGACCAATTAATTAATTAATTAATTAACTTTAACAACTGTCAAACTTTCCTATAACATTATGTCAATTTTTTTAACTCCCTCCCTCAACCCATTCAAGCTAACAATGAGTTACGGCCGGCAAATATGTTTGATAGGAATTAAAAAGGTCTACGAATAAATGTAAATCGGGTAAAAAAAATAGGCATAGTCTAACTGGAGAATCGAACCCGCTCGCACGCACAGCAGTCCTCTACGTTAACAACTTAGCTAGAGAGGGCACATGTCAGATGTGAAAAGCTATTAGACAGTATATAGGACTAGGCCTAAATAAGTCAGTGACACAATAGGGATCCGTGGGGACACAAACACGATCTTTTTATATATAGAGATTTTCAATGTTTTCAATGTATTATTCCAAACATTGTTTGACGAAAAAAGTAAAAAAATATAGTTTGGTGTTAACATTATCTAATAACCTCCATTTGTGTTACTATTTAAAATAAACTATCGCGGCAAAATATAATATTGATTAATTAAAACAATGGTATGATAAACATTTTTTTTTTTATTTTGAGCATTAAACTTAAATACTAAATAATTAAAGGTGAAATTATGTTATTCATTGAAAAGACTGCAAATGAAAAGATCATAATATATATAGGCTTCGTTAGATGGTTTGTTTAATTTCTCCCCCCCCCCCCCCGCCCCTCAATAAAACTAACAGTATATTACACTTCTGATTATTGTTATAAGGAAAATACGAATATACTGAATTTACATCTTTTCTAGTTTACCAGATTTCGAATTGACAATGTTAACATATTCTAATATATCTTACTTTGGTAGGCCTTTATAAGCAAATCATGCATATTTTTAATGAAACATTCATTGAATTTTTAAAAAAAGTGGATACTAATACAGTGTTTATTATTTACAGTGTAGAGTATACTGCTACATTGTATGCTATATACAGCGTAGTGTATACTGCTACAGTGAACACTATATACAGTGCAGTGTAATCTGCTACAGTGTACACTATATACAGCTATTCATTGTTTAAACACAAAAAAAGTTTTAGAGGTGTTTTTTTTTCAAAAAATGTCAG
Source organism: Anisus vortex (assembly GCA_949126835.1). Classification (NCBI taxonomy): domain Eukaryota; kingdom Metazoa; phylum Mollusca; class Gastropoda; family Planorbidae; genus Anisus; species Anisus vortex. Next base: position 18,921,634 of record OX421507.1, read on the forward strand.
ATAAAAGAAAGTTAAAAATAGACCTTTAGTTTGGTGAAACTTCCTCTAATTCTGTTATTATTTAAACGGCAAACTATTATCTGACTATTAGATAATTCGTAAATATGTATTTGTTTTTCTTTTTTTTTTAATTTAATCTAAAATATATTGAAGTTTAATCTAAAATATATTGAAGACGTTCTAATCTAAATAAGCCGCGAGGGCCGCATACTATCATTTGTCCGCCCGCGCGTTACCCACTGGCTGTAGTTTGGACACCCCTGCGTTACATAAATTACACTTGGTCTTGCTTTAAATTATTTCTATCATCGGTGCGCAACAGTAGTTTAAACAAGAAATTAAACTTATTTCTGCTGTAGTAAGCCTACGGGTATTCCCGAAACGTCATAACTGCGACGCAACAAAACACCACTCTTGAACACCGCACTACACGTGGGTCGAGCAATGGCATGTTTTCACGGCCAAAATCAATTATCTACGATAAATCTAAAGCGTATTTTTGTCTAACGTTCATTTCCGATTTTTATTTGTGTGGCCGAAAAGGTGTAGATTTTTTTTTAGGGGAAACAAGTCGTGCATTAAAACATGAAGATAATCGTTAGAGCGCTTTTGAAGAAAATGTCCAGATATATATATATATATATATATATAAATATATACATACAATTTTAACTCGTATTATAGTATAGGATATAGTCTATGAATGAAACTTTTGTTTGAATTCGATTTAGGTTATTTTTAAAAAAAATCTATTTTTGAAAGTGCAGATTCTGCGCCTTATACTTTCAAGAAATAACATTTTGCTGTTGTGTTTATTATATGTTCCATTACCTAATTTACAGCCTTCTACGGCTGGTAATGATGATTTAGTAGCGGTTTAGCCCTAGGGCCCAACTTTTTACAGCGCACACACCTACAAAATCCTTATTTTAGAATGTTTTTAAAAAGAAGGTTTTGTTCTATGTAAAGAGATGGCTTAAGAGAACTTCGGTTTCATTAAATTTATTCTATTATAGGCCTAATGATAAAATGATTTCTTTTTAAGTGGCAACTAGAAGCAGTTTTATAATCAGCATTTAATGTGGGTTTTTTTTTCATTTAAACTTTAAACTGACAGTTATATTAAATGTATCATGGCTATCTGTGAATTATTTGTTTTTGTTTTTTGTTAATAAAGTAAGATGTTTGGACATAAGATGTTTGGACATGTTTGAATTTATACGTCAACAACTAATTTTCTACACACTTCTATTTGGCTGTTGTTGGTTTTTTTTTATTACTGATTTTGGAGTCTTTTTTTTTTTCTAACTCGCGAAATCGTCTTGAAAAAAATTGGATCCTCTTTATGGTTTGCTTTTGAAAATTGTTTTTTGCCTTTAAAATTATTACTGTTCTCTAGTGTTTCTAGGTTTAGTGATTTAACTATTGATGTTACTCTTCTCAGTTGTGAATATTCGCTAGTAATGAACCTATTTTTTTAATGTTTTCTTCCGTTGATGGGTCCCATACAGATGCTGCATATTCTAGTATAGGCCTAACTAATGTGACATAGCATTTTAGTTTTCTGTTCTTATTACATTTGTAAAAGTTCCTTTTTATGAAGCCTAATGTTTTGTTATATTTTTTTAATTACTTCTAAAATAGATATAACTTATTTTTCACTTACAAATGATTCTCGCCAGTACAAAAAATTAACTAAAAAGAACTTTTTGTTTTTCAAAATAAAAATTTAGAACCGTCTTTGGTCACTAACACTTAAGCAGTTGGGTATTAAGATTTCTAATTGTAACCTGGACTTTAGTTTGACGATAAATGCTCGGCGCCATTGATAAACAATTATTTCTTTAATAACAAAAATCACCACAATTGCAGCTACACATATGCTTTTTGCTTTTAATACACTATTATTAACATCCAAGAAGAAAAAACGTCTGTGTTATAAAACAAGGATTAGCAACAAAGAAACGAAACAGTGCTTACAGGAGTACTGCATTTAGCCTGTTTAGAATAACAAAGACTGTAACTTTGGGCGCCATAAACACTTATACGTTAACGTAGCGTTAAACGAAAATATACTTTAATGTTTTGCTTTGCCGAGTTCATGCAAGTGAAGTCAATGCGATAGAAATAACAATAAAATAAAATGTTTCCCTTAAGGTCTTTCAGTGTAAAAACAAACAAAAAATACAATTAGTGTATTTCACACAAGATTCTTTTAGACTGAAATAAAAGTTTATTATCATCACTAAATAAAGTCCTTGCTTTATTCCTACATCAAAAGCAATAATTGATTTTGTTTATATTTTTATTTATTACAATTTTATGTTCTTTTGTGGTTTCATGGTTTACAGGTTTAGAATTGTAATGCTTTTGTCGTGTTGCTGAGTTGTTATTTTATTTATAGACACATTTCTATAAAGCGAACTTGTGTGAAACTTTGTGTTTATGCGTCCAGTCTTATGTTTATGGTTCTACAGATTTCTGCTCGTAGAAGAATCAATAAAAATGCTAACGTCTAGCTAAAAGGCCACGACTTAGGAATAAGAATCCGCCATGGGCCCTAAGTAAACAAAATCTGTCGATGCATACAGAAAAATAGAAAATATCTCGTCAGTCATATTGAGCTTACTGGTATTCAGGATATTTCTAAAAAGTTATCTGGATGTTTTGACATTAAATGTCGAAAAGATGTAAAAATAATTACAGTTGGTCTTGAACTCCTGCAAATACGCCTTACTTTTTTAAAGAAAATTCAGCTTTACATTTGAAATATTTATGTTCTGAAATTGTTTTCCGAAAATATTTTTTTTTCATGTTGCTTTTGTTTACCTCTCTTAGAATGCATTACCCTCGCGTCTAGCTCCGGATAAATGTAGATGTGATATAAACTTATTTAGAAGCGAACAAAAAATGTATTTATGCATGTACAATTTATTAAAAATATTAAATAAATTTGTGGTTGAATTAATTTTATTTAAATTTTATTCAAGAAGCTGAACATCAGAAATTGCTACAAAGTAATTAGATTGTTCATTAAGTCTGACAAGTAAAAAAAAAGGTATAACGTAGGACAAAGTTTGAAGCAGCGTTCACCAGCTTCTGTGGCCACGGCATACTAGGGGATTATGTTGCCAGCACAATGCACAGCGGCCTTAACTTCGGTGTGTTTTTTTTTCTCATTTTGTCATATTGTGTCAACAACTGCTTGACAAATTGTTCGTTAGACATAATGATAACTCCTTATGTATTGGGGGTCGCAGTGTGTCACCCATACAGGGGAAGTAAAGAACAAGCTGTAATCTATACAATAAGCAACGTTATTTATTTATTCTTCGTTAAAAAAAAATTGTATTGTTCTTTACGACCCAAGGAGTAATTCAATCGTACCGTTTGCGCACTCACGCCCGTGCACACGGAAACGATGTTTGTTTGTGTCCTGCGGGGGGGGGGGGGGGGGGGCGCCAGATCACCTTACCGACAGGACATAAATTTAGAACTGACCCCCCCCCCCCCCCCGCTCACCCCTCCCCCCAACATTTCTCATTTTCCTTTCTCTCCTCTCGACCCCCTCCTCCACCTCGTGTTTGCTTTTTAGGATCTCTTCTGTGTACGGTCCTTTACCAGTGACGTGTATCGGTGACAGCTCCATTCATCATGTCGAGCGACAGATACATTAATAGCTGATGGTACACCGTCCACAGTTGGAACGTGGAAAAATTGTTTTATGGTTGTTGTTGTTTTTTGTTATTGTTTTTGTTGCTTTTTTTAGGTGGTGGGGGGGGGGGGGCGGGAGGTTTGGAATTAGTTTTGTTTCCATTTCCTTTAATATGGTGGGGGGAGGGGGCGTTGAGAAAAACAAAACTCCCCACGTCATCACCACACCACCAAAATCTTTAAGTTAAGATCAAGTGAAAGAAATGGCTCATGAATAGAATATATATTCCATTGAAGTCTAGCTCCGACAAAATCATTGGAATAAAAGCTTTCCTTCCTTCATTTTCTAATCCTAATAATTCGAGATATGAACATTTTGCTATCCCAGATTGCCACCTTCAAAGGTGAGTTCAAGTTATTAAAAAGCAACAGGGCGTAAAAGAGGAGATTTTTTTACATTCTGTTCATCCGGTTGAAGTTATAGTCTGCTTGCTCCGGAAAACAGGCACCTTTAAATCATAACGTATAATACTCAGACAGACTTGATCGGAGTTAGAGATATTAAAAACGACCAACTTTTTGCAGCTGTGGGTTTAGAATTCTTTATTAGAATTTGAATTCATTGACCTGAAAAAGGTTTATAAATTATATAATGCTGAGTGGATATTTTTAGACATTATGAAAGTACAGGCCTATTAAATACGGTGTTTATGTAAGTAGCGTAGTAGCAATTTTTATTTCATCATTAGGATAAATATAGATTTCTCCAAGCATGTTTTCATTGTGTTGATGTTCTGAAGTTTGACTCCAGCTGAATAAGGCGGAGAATTATCTATAAGATAGCATAAGCTTCACAGAAACTCAAGTGCTATCTTTTCTATTGTCCATCTTTGGTTTTACTCCCAAAAATCTAACGAGCTCTTTGGCTTTTAGTGAGATCCTACGGTTTCAGCTCCTCAGACTTAACAGTGGAAAACAAGATTTTTACCGGGAATTTCGAATACACATGCTTCAGAACAACTTCCGTATGAGGGCTTGTATAGTGCAAGTAAGATAAGCCAGTAGTTGGCAACCAACGTCACGCATGTCAGACTTGGCACGCAGAGCGAATTTCAATGGCACGCGGAAGTTTCCCCGAAAATGCAATTCAAGTCTTTTATCCAAGAAATTGATTGGTGGCGCTTGCTGACTATTAGACTGTTGGCACGCTGAAAGAAATAAAAATTATTCTTTGGCACACTATTGCCAACGTTGCCGACCCCTAGTAAACTTGCACTTTTTACTTAAACACAGTGATCCTCAAGTTATCATCCGTAATGGGGGTGGAATACAGTAACCAACCTCGCTACGTAAAAGCGCCCGGTCATCGAGACGAATATGTCATGGCCTTCCTTTTATCTACATCCAACTCATCCCTTCCTTTAAAGCCCGATGGAACTTCCATTGCCGATGTAAATCCCCAAAGCAGTGAGACATCTGGGCTACGATGAGACCTGCCCTCCTTCGGTTAACCCATCCGCTGACTCACCAACGGTTTACTCTCACTGCTAGCTTTAAAACCCATGAGGACAAAGTAAGAATAGCTAGAAATTTCAATAAAAAAAAACAGCAACACTAAAACTTAAGTTTGAATTATCATTCCCTATATACGCAGTGAATATCTTTCTCTTCTTTATTTAATTTTTTTCTTGATTCATTACTTACAACTTCTGTGTTAACAAGAACAAATACAAAATAATAACCAACACCAATCAACGAAAAAAGATTTCATTTTTAAAACAAAAACATATCTACCGTTGCAAGAAGATTCGAGGAGATATGACTGAATATTTTTTCTGAAGAGGATAGATACGTTTGTCTTGTCTTTTTCCTTCCCCTGAGACCATTGCCCAATAAACTAATGTTCTGCCTGTGATAACAGGGCACTTATGAATTGTCCTTATGTCTCGGGAGTTCAATGCCATTTAAAAGCCGAGTTCGGTGAAGAATTAATTATTAACCGTGATTTAAGAGACGGATGCATTGAGTGAAGAAATAGAAATGCTAAAGATTAACCCTTTCATAACACATTGAATCAGATTGGCCCAACACGAAGACAATTCTTTTTTTATCTTGGCTATGCTCAACATTGTGTTAATATAATGTGATGATAGGGTTGTTGGTTGAACTACTGCAGGTATCGGTTACCTACTGCACGCGTGCCACACTTGGCGCGCAGAGCGATTTTCACTGACACGCGGAACACCCCATAGAGCAATAGCTCATGTCACTTCTACAAAAATTTGAGTGCTGGAACAGAATGACTTTTAGGCTATTGGCACGCTGAACGAATTAGAAATCCTACTTTGGCACTCTATTATCAAAAGGTTACCGACCCCTAAACTACTAAATTGACAAGTCTTAACGTGTATGCATGCATAAAAGGTCGACAAATAAAAAACATTTCCGGTCGAATTCACTCATTTGTTTCGAAACATGTCTGTGTGCTACTTTACTGGTTGTACTAAAATTTGTTGGGGATTAAAATGTATTTCATTTTTAAAAGATGTTTACAAAACAAAACAATGTATTGTGAAAGTCAGAAGTGAAAAATAACCTTTTTAAAATATCAAATTTATTGCTAAATGCAAAGGAATTTTTGTTATTCGTTTTTATGAATCTACGAATTTTGTTTTTTAATAACCAAGAAAACGCAACTCTTGACTAATTTATTTTGTAAACAAATAAATATTTAACTTCACGCGACTAACACTTGAGTATTAGTTATCGCCTACTCACTTTTGATGTTAAAAAGGGATTCCTCATAACTAATATTGTATCCTTTGTATAATTCTAAAAGACTAGAACTGGCCGTCGAGGTTGAAATCAATTGTCAAACACCAGCAAAAGCATAATTTTTTTGTTTATTAGTTTAAAAATAGAACAGGAAGTTCACGAACATAGGCTATGGGTTAAAAAGTTCACGCCTCATTAAGACTTGTCGATTGTGAAGATAAGTCAGAATTTTTCTTACTCTGTCTTCTCTTTACTTTCTATGGGCTTTCATTTGAACGTCTAAACTGAAAGTTTGAAGCAAAGAAAGTAAAAAAAAAAAGAAGCGAAAAACAACAATCCAAGATGCTCTATCAATTAAAGCACGCGATTCCAAGTCCTGATGACTGACGTTACCCGTAACAATGTCAATCGATGGCCTTGGCCATTCTCTGTAGGACATTAACTGGCCTCGTCAATGTTCTGACAACTCTGCAAGATCTTCAGTCACTGTCTTCATCCCAGGCTACTTGAGCCCCTATGGAGTTACGTCCCCTACTGCTCGAAGCCATCGGGAAGTGGAGTTGGAATCAGCTAACATTTTGCCACTTCGAACTTTTTCTGGTTTCCTTTCCTCTAAAGCTGTTGTTATTTTTTTTTTAGTGTTTATTTTTAATGGTTGACATAGTGGATGGATTGTTGAACTGCTTACCACATAGACATCCCTCTTTATAATAAGTCAATTCTTCTTCTTCTTCATTCTCAAAATTAATTAATGGAGGGGTTTAAACAACAAGGCCTATAGCTATATAGGCCTTGTTGTATAAGGTTCATGAAGTCTTGACTTTTTTTTCTGTACTGTATAGCCCTCTCATGCTTCCATATTATTTCCTAGTCATTAGCAGTCTGTAGCAGCGACGCTTAGCGACGCCTAGCGAAACTTATTAAAGAAAAGTGCAGTAGTGAAAGTATTTTCGAAAACAATTCGAGGAATGAATTTTTTACACGTGCAAAAGCGTCTCAGATATTTTGGTATTCATTTAAGAAATCGTCCTAACAAAAGAAGAAAAAAAGTTTTTAAATACTAGCGCGATATTTCTAAAATAGTTGTAATTTAAAATGAGCTCATTTTTTTTATTGGGTGGGGGAAAAAATGAATATAGGCACAAAAACATAGGAATAACATGTGCGCGTTCATGGACAGTCTTACTGAGGCCTTGTGCCTTTCCCAAAGGTCATGGTTTATAGTATTCATTAATTTCTGGTGTACTTCCGGCAACAGAAAACATGCTTTTGCTGGTTTTTGACAATTTATTTCAACCTCGATGGTCAGTTCTAGTCTTTTAGAATTATACAAAGGATACAAGATTAGTTATGAGGAATCCGTTTTTAACATCAAAAATGAGTATGCGATAGTTATAAATACTCGAAGTGTTAGTCACGTTGAGTTCAATTTAGCTTGCTGTATAAAATAAAATAGTAAAGAGTTGCGGTTCTTTTTTTTTTTTTTTTTTAAAGCGTGTTCGTCATAAAAGACAAAACGAACATTATTTTGCATCAAGCAAAACGTTTGGGAATAAAAATAGAATCTAGGGCATTCTATGGGATTCTTTCGGCAACATCTTGAATGAATAGGGCCGGAATTGTTGATACACGATAAGCTTTTAGGTTCCCCATGCATGCATAATCATCAAGACTTAAACATTCTTGCAATTAATTACTGTGTTTTAAAATTGTTTAGACGTTTGTGACAAGTGAGCTGCGCGGCATTGATTTTCTGTGTGTTTGGGAGGGAGAGGGTTGTTTTCCCTTCGGACAATACTATCTAAGTAGCCTATTAACCTATTATTGTTAGCGAAACAAAACAATCAAGCTCTGGAGAAGCCACGACTGTGCGTTCTTTTTTTTTAAAGTTTAACTTACCGAATAAATGTTACTCATAATGTTATTTGTTTGATAGAGTGAGAGAGAGAGGGAGAAAGAGAGAGAGAGAGATAAAGAGAGAGAGAAAGAGAGAGAGAGAGGGGGGGGAAGAGAGAGAGAGAGAAAGATGAAGCAATGCAGGCTAATTCACAACACATGAATATTTTATAAATGTTCATATTGCGGCCAACACTTTAATTCAGAATTAATTACTCGAAGAGTTCTGACCTTTATAATCAGCAGACGAGATAGTGAGAATGAGATAGGACGGATGGCTGTCTGTAGGGCCTAAGTGTAGGTGCGGGGGGGGGGGGGGGGAGACTCACTGATCCATATTCATAATATACAGATCAATGGTGTGAAGCGTGGTTGCATAAAAGTACAAAAAATCGTAATGCGGTATTCGAAACAACTCATCTAAAATTTCTTCATTTTCTTTTTTTTTTATTTCACTATTTCACGGCATAGATTTCTGTTTTTTTTTTTAAAAAAGGGCTTAGATCTAATCTTCGAAGCAAACTTTAATGAAAACACACACACCAACAGGCCCTAGCTAAAAACTAAATACAAAGAAAGAAAAGAAAGGAAACAATGTTCGAATAAGATACATTATATATTTATTTAAAAATAACAAAAACAAACGACGGGGGAAATATTCTTTAGAGGCCAAATAATCTAGAAACATCTCTAAAATACATTTAATATTCAGCTGTCACATTATTGTAAGTGTTGCTCTATAATATAGTGTCATTGGACAGTGGGATATGTGTGCAGGAAATTGTTTTGTTGTTTCATTTATAGGTGGGTTTCAATGTAAGTGTATTGCTTGACCTTTTTCTCTCCTGAACCTGTGTTGTTGTTGGTGGTGGTGGGGATAGTGTTGTTGGTGTTGTTGTTTGTTGTTGATGTTTTTTTTAAATATATTTGCAAAGTTTGTAAGTGATGTGTGGATGAGTGGAGGGGTAGATGGGAGCATGGATAGGAATAAATGGATAGATGTATGGATTGCTGGATTTGCTAGGTGGATGGGTGGTTGGGTGGAGGAGTGGATCGATGGATAGTGGATAGATGTAAGGGCGGGCGGATGAAATGGAAAGATGGATGGATTGATAGGTGGATGCTTAGGCCTATATGAAAAGACGGATGGATGGAGGGCCAGATGGATGGATCAAAGATTAAAGGTCGTAATAATGGGTGGATGGTTAGGTGGCCGGGTGGCAGAGCTGATAACTAGGCTGTGTGCTAGATGGATGTTGGTAATATAGGTGGACTGGTAATATTAACTGTGAATTAAAATGTGGGGCGAAGAGATGATAGATTTGATCGGCATGGGATATAAGGTTTGGTAAGTGAGGGAATGGCTAGACACATAAATACATAAACAACCTACTTAAAGAAATAGATATAAATAGATAGACACATACATTGATTGCTATGACTACAGATACACAAGTATTCAAGAATTGTTTTCTCATTGTTTTCTCGCTCCGCCATATAAAGCCCTTGAAAAAGTCAATTCTCTAGAGTCTGGCGAACAGCTCTTCAATCTTGACAAATGATGTGCGAGTTACCGGTCTTGTTTCCTTGAGCGTCCCAGGCAACGACAGCCATTATATGTTGGGTTACACTCCATGGAACTGTAAACCCAATGTCTGTTGCGTTCATCTAGATCTACATTTCTGTATAGCAATGTATTCTATATTTAGGCTACACATCCTTAGTTGTATTATGTCATTGGGGGACTTTATTTATGATTCGATTATTGGAAATCTAACATAAGGAAGCTAACGGGAATTATAACCTCTACACTCTACATTGTTACGACTATTTTTTGTCCTTTGTTTTCTATCTAGGATCTTGTTCACTATAATAATTAACTCAAGCCTCTCGATGTATGTTTAAAGAAGAATTTAATGCTTGAACTTAGTTAAATAATTTAATAATTACATTCCCCTCCACTGGTAGCTAATTATAAGCAAAAATCAACAACAACAAACCGTACTAATATGGCATTTTATAGATTTTGGTGCAGAAAGTACTAGAATGGATTTTCCCGAAGCTTGCCGAATGCAAAGAAAAGGCGTACTAGAAACTCGTAAAGACTTCGAGAAAGCTTAATTGTGCATTACGTCAAAATAAATAGCTATTTCTCCAAATAACACAAATACTCTCTGACTCTCTGCGCCAAAATTAAATATAAAGAAATGATTCGACATGAACTAGCGAAACAGTTTGAAATACAATATTACATGTTATACACACATAACAAATTATAGGCTAGACGGAGATGGTGATAGGTAGATAGATAGAAACATAGATATAGAGATACATAGATAGATACATAGATAGATACAAAGAAACATAGATAGATAATATAGAATCGGTATAGAATAATCGCCTTTAACACAATATAATGTATTATATAATTGATAAATATATTTTTGCCCATTATCATTTATCTACAGGCCAACAGAGATATCACATCTGAGCTCAACAGAGAGCGAGATCTTAAGCTCCTGAGCATGCTTCTGCGGATAGACAGGTCTAACCCTGGTGAAACGTTGAGTCAAGGATCAGACAGACCTTTACCATCCTCTCAGAACAGTGAGCGCTCCTCGAATCCATCGTTATTGCCCCTGATTAAACGCCAGCGGCCATGTTTTTGGAACATAGTTTCATGTTATTGATAATTAAATGACATAAGACTTTCAGCAACTGTGTGCATTTCTTCTTTATTTATTTCTATTATTGCATTCATTATAAGCTTATTATTTGTCTGTTGTTGTTTTGTTTTTTTGTTTCGCTTGTCGAGTTTTACTCAAGAGGTTTGAATAAACTACGTTAATAAATAATTCATTTATAAAACTCTTTAAATAAAACTCGTTTGTTTGTGCATAAGTGGCAAATTGGCAACTTTTTTGTCTGTTTATTGTTGATTTGTTGTTTTTTCGAGGGGGGGGGGGGTATATACACCATGCCTCAAGCAAGTTAGTCCACATAGTAAAGCAGCATTCATGCTCTGTGACAACTCCTATAGCCGCCTTCGAGTTACCCAAAAGAACAATTATCAGAAACACCTTCCAAGTCCAGGAGAAAAAAAAGACCATGGTATTTTTATTAAAACAAGAGATTTTTTAGAAAATAATATTTGAAACAAATGCGAGTGATCTCTGTGTAAGGGAAATAGTCCTTACGTCTTAAAGATGAATAAAAAAAAACCCGTTTTGTCATTATGTAAATAACGTTTTTAAAAACAAAAATGGAAATTTGTTTTATTTTGTAGAATACGAAGTTCCCATAGTGAAAATTAAATATAAGCTGAGTCTACCCAGCTCTGGTAGGTACCTGACATTAGTTGGGGTAAAGTAAAGGCGGCTGGGCACTGTTCTGGCCACACATCCCCTAGTATGCCGTGGCCAAAGGAACTGGTGAACGCTGCTTCACCAGCCCTATGATCAGTTTGGTCCGATGGGCAATTTACTAGAAAATGATTTGGGATATGGAAATGTTTTTTTATCAAACGTATTGCATGTAAAGCTTAATAGAGTCAAAGATTATTTAAAATATCAAAATGTCTTGTTTAAATAAAATAAGAAACTTGCGTATGTCAGCAGGCTAATTGCAGAAATTCTTGTTTCACACTGTCGAGCACCAAGAAAAGGAAAGATTAAAAATAAGTAATATATTTCAAAATTGGGCATCGTGAAATGAAATGAAAAGAACTAATTAGTGGGGGTGGGGCTGATATTTGATAGAAAGTGATGCCATCGGCAACAGTACCACGTTTCAGCTCGATATGATGATGGGATGTGGGTCAATTGAAGTTTAGACAATTTTGCCACAATTACAGAACACTGAATTAATTTAAAGGAAAACACATTAACATGTCAATGCAAAGTGTGTAAGTAAGTAGGTCTAGATGTCTAATTACTTAATGACTTATCATCCTTGTCCAAAGCTAGTACAGCCGGGGATGATATGGGTAATAATTACCCTCTTCTCTCACAATATCCTCATGGGTTGCGTCTCAAATAGCTTCTGACAACCAAAGTTCAACTCTAGGCCTTCTTGAACGATCTGGTAATCAGGTCTAGCTGATCATATTTCAACTAACAGGAGAAGTGGTGAAGGCGGGATAATGGCACCTTATAATGTTGCTTCGGTCAGAATGCGCTCGTAAATCTTTGTGTATAGCTCTTCTAGAAGAGGGAAACTCCGACCTCAAACCTCCGTTGTCTCGCGGCTACACCTGTTAAGCGGAAATCTAAGGGAGTAAACCCTAAGAGAAAATCGGGAGCGGGGAGTCCCTAAAGGGAGTCTTATAGCGACCGCGCCAATTCTCTGACAACTCCTGCAACGCAGATCCCTGTTGCAGAGGGAGACTAGTGCAGAATACAGTTTATATAATATATGGTAGTTTTAATGAAGATGTATTTTCTTCAACTGAATGGACAAACAAAATTGACAATATTTTCCTGTAAATCAGATCTTAGGCAAGATCACATCTGAAGGAGTATTTTTAGAACAGCTGGAAACCAACCTATGTCATTACCTCCCTAGTGTTCAAACTAAAAAGAACAAATGCATTTTTAATGCATATAAGTACTCATTTTTCCCGCGTGGCATCCGGGCATGGAATGGGTTGCCTGAATTGTCCTTTTGCCTACATCTGCATGTCTGCCTATATTTATTATTGATCAATTTGGCATCATTTTTTTGTTACTTTTAATATAAATTTGGATTTAGTTACTAAAAATACAAAAATAACAAGATTTTGTCTTCAGTGTTTATTACTGGAACTCCAGACTATTTAATGATCCATAAGTTTTAGATTGGAAACATTACAGAAGTTATTTTTTATTGCAGGCAACACAAGTTCATCATTAGTACTTCTGTGAGATTGAAAAAGATGTGTATTTTTTGCATTATTATCTTCTATATTACAGACACTCCTTCTATACAGAAGATTATTGCGTCCTACGCTTATCCTTATTTGTCGTCTAAGCCTAGTATATCTTGCTTATATTAGTTTTAAGTCACCGTATATTTAAAACTACTGCATCACATATAACTGAAAAAAAAATTTATTCATTTTTTTTTTTAAAGAGCTTTTTGGTTTCTTATTGATGGAATGACTTGTTACAATCATCTTACAATTGTATATTTAAAGAAGATTTGTTACCTTTAAATTCAGACACTATGAGTTCTTAGTTATCTTGATGTCAAATTATTATTGATTTTAAATATAATATGCACATAATAAGGTCTTTTAAATTCAATTTTTTAAAATTGTTAAACTTGTTAGGGTTTTAGGTATTTAATAACTTTGAAAATAATCAAGTATCCTAAATATAATTAATTTTTAAAGTGTAAAATATTTTATTTGTTCAGCGCTATTCAGGTAGAAATTATTCAAATGCGCCTTATATTTTCCCCTTAAGTTTTAAAAATGGACCATAATGTATAAAATATAAAAACATTCGCCTTGGCCGAATATTCTGTTTTTTTTGCACTTTTTTCTTCAGAAAGTAATACGCACACAAATAGTTACAATATAGACAAAAATGTCAAAATGTAATGCAATAAATATCAAACGTTTTAGTACATAATTTACAAAAATCCTAACCACTACTATTATTGTAAGTGAGCGTCTAAAAGAAATATAAGATTATATAGTATTACATATAGTATGTTTAAATACTAGGATTCAGTAATCGGTGGCTGTTTGGTTAGGCCCTCTAGTTTATATATTAACTACTGTTGTTTTTAAAGTCTTCACTTTTCCCAAATAATATTAGCACAATACTCTTAGTAAGGACACTTTCACATCAATTAAATTCAGAAAGACGAAGGAAGGCAATAGCATTTAATAAACTACCATACTTTATTTCTTTTTCATATTACATGATGAAGTATACGAAAGAAAAAACTAAAGAATGATCATTACACAAGTATTTGAAACATACCATCCATTAATTAAAAATTATTTTATTTACATTTTACTTATAGTTATTTAAAAAAAGACATTCATACCATATATTTCTTTTTGTTTGACTATGCCTAACTTCATCCTAAATCCAAATTAATGTAGAAACCTGGTTTCAGTCCTGTCTCATAAATATTATAAAATTTTTACACTGAATTGTTGTACAGAGAATCAGATTTTCATACATTTCATTGTTTTTTCTTAAATATTTATTACAAAATAGATAGTATTCGATTGGCCTGGATTTTTTTGTATTACAAACCGCCCCTATTACCAGGTTTTAAAACCATGTTTTAAGACCCATTTTCAATTAGGTCACTCCTTCTATACTAGATGTGAGTTTGCTTTGTTTGTCCAAAAAAGTAGGTTAAACTTATTTTTGTTTATCAATAAGAAAACCATTTATTTTCCCCCAATGGATATTTTGTTTTTACGGACAGCAGCAAATCTTAAGAAATATACCGGAGTATCTAATCAACATTAACACTCGTACATCCAGGAAAAAAGCTCTTGTCTATTTTCAATTCAATGACCTTTAATTTCTTATATATATATATATATATATATATATCACAATAAAGAAAATGGTAAAAAAACAATAGCCAATAATAGCTTTATTTCATTAGCTTTTCTTATATACACACAACATCAAAACAACATACATACAACATACATTTTAATTAATATTTTTAGTTCAACCAGTGGACCAACCAGTATTGTGAAATCATTACTTATTTGGTTTTCTACACTCATTAAATTTAAAATAAGTTAGCCTAAGACATATTTAATTGTCTAGCCAAATTAAAAGTCATATTGACATCAATGTAAAATAATTGTGAATCAATCCTTGTAATATGCAGCATTTGAGAGATTCAAAAACAATATTTTTTTAAAATATGTAATATAGTAATTTATTATTATCATCATGACCTTTAAGTCCATTTGTAATACTAATCTTATACAGCATAGGCATGGAACTATAAATCCAATTATATTATTATTAATGAACAATTGAAAGTCTACAGTAAACCATAATGCATACATCACTGATAGACAAAAATTCATCGAACAAAAACCTCTCATCACACTTATAATGTCAAGTCTCTTGTCAGTGTCTTCACTACTGGACAATGGAAGGTCTCACAACCAATTAATCCACTTGCCACTTCTCAAAGAAGTCATTCCCTTTGTCATCGACAATAATGAATGCTGGGAAATTCTCCACTTCCACCTTCCAGATTGCTTCCATTCCTAAAAGATAACAAAATAAATTAAATCTATTCATAAATCCAGAGTGCGGAAGATTTTGAAATAATTTATCATCATAAACTCCATACACAAAAATGTTTCAATTTACATCATATTATCACAGCATTACAATTTTATTTTTATTTTTTTATTTGAAATAACTGTTGTTGTTTAGATTAAACTGTTTCATTTATTTAAAAAAAAGAAAAACGCAAAAAATGTACCTAATTCAGGGTACTCTAGTACTTCCACCTTCTTAATACAGTTTTGAGCTAATATGGC
The DNA here is from genome assembly GCA_949126835.1 of Anisus vortex. Taxonomy (NCBI): domain Eukaryota; kingdom Metazoa; phylum Mollusca; class Gastropoda; family Planorbidae; genus Anisus; species Anisus vortex. The sequence goes on from OX421507.1 coordinate 18,937,478, forward strand.
TGCAGGGCCACCAATAGATCCAAGGTAGAAGCCTCCATACGTCTTGCAAGCTTGCGTCACCTGATTGAAAACAATGTTGTCATGACCATGGATGACTCAGGCAAATACAACTAATCCAACATACCGGTAGTTTTTCTCTCACAATGGACAAACACATCTCAAATCTAAACATCTCACTCTTAAAGGTTTCTTTCAATTTTTTTTTTACACAAAACTCTTGGCAGATTTAACTGCCTCTAGTCCAAGTGAAAAAAATGATATATATATCATATATAGATATTGTTGGTCAGTCTTGACAGCAATTAGGATCATTAAGTTACAACAAACACCTACAATATGTCAGTTACCTGTTTGCTTCTGTTGCCTTTAGCCAACATGATCATGCTGCCACCAGCTTTTTGAAACTCTGCCACATAAGAATCCATGCGGCCAGCTGTTGTGGGTCCAAATGAACCACTGGAATAACCCTGCAACAAGTTATACAAATGGAAGTGTCATTTTAGCAGCAGTGTACACAACTTATACAAATGGAAGTGTCATTTTAGCAGCAGTGTACACAAGTTATACAAATGGAAGTGTCATTTTAGCAGCAGTGTACACAACTTATACAAATGGAAGTGCCATTTCATTTTAGCAGCAGTGTACACACATTATACAAATGGAAGTGTCATTTTAGCAGCAGTGTACACAAGTTATACAAATGAAAGTGCCATTTTAGCAGCAGTGTACACAAGTTATACAAATGAAAGTGTCATTTTAGCAGCAGTGTACACACGTTATACAAATGAAAGTGCCATTTTAGCAGCAGTGTACACAAGTTATACAAATGAAAGTGTCATTTTAGCAGCAGTGTACACATGTTATACAAATGAAAGTGTCAATTTTAGCAGCAGTGTACACAAGTTATACAAATGAAAGTGTCATTTTAGCAACAGTGTACACACGTTATACAAATGAAAGTGTCATTTTAGCAGCAGTGTACACAAGTTATACAAAAAAAAATGTCCTTCCTAATCCAGCAACAATAAGCACACTAATTCAGGATTAAAGTGTCATTAAACAAAATTTTACCCAACTAATTAAGTTTTTAAAATAACAAGTTCATCTCATTTAGTATTATTTGGTATAAAATAAAATTTGATAAGTTTACTACATCCAACTTACTATTTAAAAAGCAACATTCTTGCCCAAAAAAATTCATACTCAGTAAAAAATATTTACCTTTGGTGTCTTTGATGGTCCGGCATAATAGACAGGGTGGTCTTTGAAGTACTGAGGCAGTTCTTCCCCTTTGTCTAATCTCTCCTTCAGCTTGGCATGGGCGATGTCCCTGGCAACCACCAAAGTGCCCGTCAGACTTAGCCTGGTCTTGATGGGGAACTTGCTCAGCTGTTGAAGTACTTCCTTCATCCCTTTATTGATATTCACCTAATCAGTACAGTGAAACTTCAGTAAAGCTGAATCATCAGTCAGCCAGAAAATACAATGACTGACTGACTCCTAAATGATACTTTTTCTTGTATGATAAATGGTATGATAGTGTGTGCATAAATGTCTATTGTGCTTGAGTACAAATGGTTCTTTAATATTGTTTTAAACTTGCTGAAAGAGGAAATTTATGTAATCAAGTCAAATTTCCATTTGTTTGGATCAATAAAGTAATCTTATCTTAATCTTATCTTATAAACAGTTTTACATTGCTGTGGTAGTGATGTAGCTTTGAACTTCAATACCAAAAAATTATCCTCAAAACTTTTGTCCGCAAAATAGATTGCAGCTGATAAATTATGCAAATAACAAGAAATGTAGAAGCATCTGAAATAAATTTATACTTATGCTTACAGGACTATAATTTTTAAAAACTATATTTAAAACTTTAAAAAAAAAAAAATTCTTTTGTCAAACATTCTTTATATAATGCATTTACATTTTTTTTTTTTAAACTCTATTCAGCTATTGATTCTGACCCAACTGATCATAGGGCTGGTCAAGCAGCGTTCACCGGTTTCTGTGGCCATGGCATACTAGGGGATGTGTGGCCAGCACATGCCCAGCCACCTTTATTTTACCCCAACTAATGTCAGGTACCCATCAGACCTGGGTAGACTCAGGGTCACCCTCAAATCCTGGGAAAAAATCCTAGCCTTTACCAGGATTTGAACCCAGGACCTTCAGATCGCTAGTCGAATGCACTTCCGCTGGGCTACTGTGCCCCATTGATTTATAAAATGGAAAAAAAACATCTCAGTCAAAAGTTTCAAAGTTGAAAAATGAAATTCCATGAACTTGCCTCCACCACTTCCCCATTCAAGTCTTTAGTTTGAACATCAGGAAGATATTGGCCTGGGTTGGTTTCCAGTTGTTCTAAAAATACTCCATCAGATGTGATCTTGCCCAAGATCTGTTTTACGGGAAAATAAAATATTGTCAATTTATTTGTCCATTCAGTTGAAGAAAATGCATCTTCATGAAAACTATATTTAAAAAAATGTAATAATTGTCTGTAGGACTAAATAAGACTGAAATAGCTATACAAATAGTTGCTGACACGTGTGTTGTCCTTTTTCAATAAGTTTAAAAACATGTTTCTGTATATTAATAAAACAAACAAAAAGTATTATATATTGAATACATGAGAAATCAATTTTACCATGAGCCAAATCTAATTTCAGTTTAAGAGATTTATTATTATAATTTATATTCTAATTTTTGTGTGATCGGCCATTAAGACATAAAGTGTTATTCCCCTTACCTGTCTATCAGCAGAACAAGATACCCCAAGGCCAACTGGACAAGAAGCGCCATGCCTGGGGAGACGAACAACTCTTACATCATGGCAGAAGTACTTCCCACCAAACTGGGCCCCAATGCCGATTTTACGTGTCAGCTCAAGTATCTGTTGCTCTAATTCAAGATCACGGAAGGCTCGGCCATGTTCATTGCCTATGAGATATAAAACTGGGCAAATGATTTTTTAATCTTTTGAAATAGGGACGATGATGGACAATTTCAGATTAATTCTTACCTGTTGTAGCCAGGTTGTCCAGATATTTTGTAGATGCCAGTTTCACAGTCTTCAGAGTAAACTCTGCAGATGTACCTCCAACGACCAATGCTAGATGGTAAGGGGGACAAGCTGCTGTTCCCAGTGTCTGCATTAAAAAAAAAATTTGAACAAATGAGGAATGGAATCAACAAACTATTTTTTCAAACCAATAATTTATAATAGTATTAAGCACATATTTGGAAAGGAATTCAGGCATTAAGAGGCAAACCTAGCATAATTACAAATAAACCACTGGGTTAACATATCTACTTTATTATTTACCACAAAATACAGAACATGCCAAACACAAAATTTACATTTATAAACTGAATTGCAAAATGCCAGTATTTTATTTAATAAAGTAGTCTGTGTGTGTCAAACTCAACTCCCATTGGGTAATTTAAAGACAAGTGACCTTATTGTTTAATATTTTACTTTTGCAATTTCACTGCCTGCATGTAACCTCCCTAGCCAAGTGGTTAGCAACCCCAACTGGCACTTTGATCACCTGGGTTTCTTTTCTTTCCTCAGAACTTTTTTTATGTAATAACAATAAGAAGGCCTACATTTTTTCATGATTATTATTTTTTTTAAGATTGTACAGATTTTCAGGACTTAAAGCTTTCCTAAATGTTTTCAGTAAATAAAAACTAATAATTATATTTCACAAACCTGTAAGTCAATATGCATCCAGGGATAAACCTAATTTATTTTAATTAAAAAGACACAGATCTACTTTTATCCAGATTATAATATTTATTTTAAAATTGGTTCCCTTACTTTTAGCTTCCCTTTAATTTTGTCTTCAGATTGAAAGGCCTGACTATAATAATTTAGTATAGGGCAATAATAGCCATATTATTAGGTTTCAGTTAATAAAGTATAAATATGTATGTTGTTAACACCATTTTGATTAAATATATATTAAGTCGATCTAAATTAATAATTAGTTCATCATAATAATATGTAACTAAAGTCGATATGTTAATTATGATTTAAGTTTGTTGAAGTTGGTTATTACTATATTTATATTTATTATAGCTCTTTATAAAAAATTAATTTAGCTATGGGCTTATGTAATCGTTTCCCAGGGCAACGCCGGGTAAATTTAGCTAGTTTCATCTCCAAAATGAATGGTTTTTAACGATTATAATATGTTTGTTGAAGACCTCTCACTTTGTGTAGGCCTACTCTCTAATGTTTCTATTACACAACAAATAAACTAACAAATAATATACACATAACAAAGATGTGCTCATGACTTGACCAGACATTTTAATTCATATGTAATCACTGGCTTATTTCTGAAGCCAATTTTAAATTGTGGTATATCAGAACAATTTCATATAGAAGAAGCTTGCCAATTCTATATGATTTCTTTTCGGTTGTAAAACATTCAAGCATCACCATCCTTATTGTATGATCAGCAATCTAGATATATTATTTTGTACACAAATACAAAAGCTGCTAGCTAAAAGATGGGTTTTGGTAATAAAATATTTCCCTGAAACCTAGCCAAGTCCATCCTGCTCGAGTGGGGAAAGGCTTAAGGCAAGCGTAGGGACTTCCTCATATACTACTACCAATGAAAATGTATAAAGTATCACTAAAACCTGTACTATTATAAATTTCTGTGCCATAAAATCATCATTTACTTTAAGACTAAACCAACTTTGTAGCATCGCCTCTAATATGCATTACACACAATTTTATCAATTATTACATACAAGCATGTTATCATGTTACTGTTTATGTCTAAATCAAAGAAACACTGTTTGATACAGAACCGCATCTCATCATTTTATTGCTATTGGGATAAAATTTAGTAATACCTTAATCTTTTCATTAACAAATGCCAACAGCTTTTCTGGATTGAGTAGTGCTTTTGTTTGTTGATAGAGGTAAGTTTTATTAGCTGAGCCTCCTCCTGAAAATATAGGCCATTTTACAAAAAAATTATTAAGAATATTTTATTTCTTCTAAATGGTAAAAACACATCATTTTTTTTATTTTTGGGATAATTAAAAATATTTTTTTTACTATGAGAAAAAAATGTGTGAATAGTAGGCCTATCAGGATTTATAGACATAGTGCAAACAAATTTCTGTTCAGTCAATCTTGTACATTTAATAAAATGTTATACGAACTGAAGGAAATTGTTGAAATCCTGTAATAATTGCATATTCCTTGGACCTTTCATGTCCACAAATTGCATTTTATTAAATGCTATTGTTATTGTTTGTGAAGTTGTCCCCAAATACTGAATGCCAGATGTCTAGCTAACACAGGTTTGTACGGTTTATTCCTGAGACAATGGCATGTTTGTAGCTGTCCCATACAAGCTATTATGTCAAATGGTTATTCAGCAGAGTGGTAAATTAACTCACTAGGCTAACATAACAAGAAACAGCACATTTTATGCTTTGTTCCCCCCCCCCCTCACCTCCTCTTGTGTCGCAAAGAAAAGTAGATTACCTTTAGCAATGAAAAGAAAATCATATTGATTAGAGCTTGTAGAATAAATCTCTATTTGAGCAGGTAAATTAGTTCTTGTGTTAACTTCAGTGTACATGTCAAGTGGTGCCACCTAGTGAGAAATTAAACAGTGAAAATACAACTTCTATTTTATATAATGTAGAAATAATCAAGACATTTACTCATTTGTTATGTTTTATTATTTCTAATTAACCATCAACTTTCAAGAGCCTTGTTAAAAAAATTCTCTGTTGTCCCACTGAAAGAGGAATAACTCTTAATGTCTCAACTGTGGACCATACCAAAAACTTAATTTTTTTTTTTAATATGTACCTTTTAATTATAGAAAAATAAATTCCAGTTTATTTAGTAATTCGGTATAAATAATTTCTGTATGTATTTTATTTTTCTCTAGTGGTCTGAGCAAAAAAAAATAACTAGATAAAAGGTCCATGCATGTGACTCCAAAAATGTTTCATTTATATCCAGTTAATTAAAAACGCTGTCTAATTATTACTATAATAAAAATTATATAACTGGAAATATCTGACAAAACTCTATTGGCGCTGCAAGGGAATATGGGAAGTTGAAGTTGATGGTTATTACGTTTTCTTGAAATAAAATTAGAAATGTACTCTCCCATTTACTGATAAATTATGTCTATTTGCCAGAATAACAACAAAAATATTTTTTCTTCACCTGAGAATAACGAAGATTCTTTTTAGTGTAAGTATTGTAAATGCCCTTTGATATTGCTTCCATATCATTACCATTCGTCCACACAAACTGGCCTTTTTTACCTGCAATATGAATCATTCACGAGTTAATCTAAAGACGACTCATAAAATATCATATATATACACTGAACTATTTTCATCACTTCAACACTAACAGATGAGTTGGTAATTATATAGCGTACCCATGCAAATAGCTGTACCAGTGTCTTGACAACCAGGGAGAATCATACCAGCTGCAACATTGGCATTTTTTAGCAGCTCCAGAGCCACAAAACGGTCATTAGAGGATGCTTCCGGATCTTTCAATATTTTGGCCAGTTGCTAAAAGATAAAAAATTCATTTGCCTCTCAGAAACTCCCAAGTTCAAATGTTTATTTAAAAAAAAAAATATATATTATATAATTACAGTGAGTTTGTTTCTATGTTTGTTTAAATATTTATATATATGTTTGTCCTCTATAGGCTCCTAAGCCGTTTGACTAATTGAACCAAAAGTTAAATGTATAAATTGGAACTGTCCTCCAAAAGAAATTTTTATTATATAAATAATATTGCTCAATTTGTTAATACATTTGTTTAAATACCCTTAGACCTATTGATAATCACTGTATATTAAAGTTCTAAACTGAGCGCCATTTCAGAATGATCTCCCTTTGAAAAGCTTTCAATAAAATAAAAACAAAAACTAAATACAGAAAGATACATTCTCACTAGTTTTTATTGTAATAGTGTTAGTTGTTTTTTTCTTTCTCTTTTAACAAAACATATTGTAATCATTCGTTTCTCTGTCATTTTGACAAGCATAACCACTAGTAATAGAACAAAAACTTAACACAAGTACGACCCTTTACACATACAAATTATATTTTTATAGAATCTAATCCTTGTTATACTTGCAAGTGTGCAGGTCTGAGTAAATGAGCAATATCAATCATGGCAGTCTCTGACAAAAGTGTTAAAGCTTCTGGTTCCACCATTAAAACTTTCTTGCCTTTCACGTCAATGGTAGATACATAGTCACCTGTCAATGATATGATAGATACAATTCATCTATATAAAGAAGCCAGAATTAGAAAGGGTAGTCAAATGAAAATGATAGCTGCCAGTAAAAAAAATTTATTCATAACTTTTCAGAATCAACGAAGTTGTAGTCAGACCTGAAATTGGCCGAGTCCCAAAATATTTTCTGAGATTACACCTTGAAAAGCAAGTGCCTAAATATAGCTTTATGTTTTACAGTATTTAAGAACATTTTAGCTAGGATTCCAGATAAGTAAATGAAAACTACTAATAAAGACAGCAGCGGATAGTATATTTCACCGTTTGGGCACTTAATACTGAGATTGAGAGAGCTCTACTGACAGGGCCGGATTTAGACTTGATGGGGCCCTAAGCTATTTGAGATATGGGGCCCTTTATAAACTTATATGTCAGTGCCAAATATGATTTTCGGATACCTAGAGGGTTAAACTGAAATACAACTAAGAAGTAGGATGTAGTATCAATATGCAGCTATGCAATGCAGAAATTATTCCATCATAACTATTAAGTCTTGCACTTGTGGCCATTGAATGTGCTTCCCATCTAGTCTTTGACAAAAACTTTGAAACTTTTGAATCTTCTTTGAAGAATGACTACAGTACTGTTCATCTATGTGTAGATTCAGGGAATGACCAGCACATGAAATATACATAGCATACTTGTTAATCTTCAATATTATTTCTTGCATACCCTGTATTTGCCAGACATATTGGCAGCATTATCATATGACTGGACTCGACACTAAAATCTATTTTGCACTCATTTGTAAGGTACGTGTACACCATCTTAGCCATAATTTCCCTTGTGTGGCTACCCATCTCTAGGAAAGTTAGAAAACATCCAATTGGGAACCCATCATCTGGTGAAACATACCTCACAATAACAGTGAGCTGATCAATATATAAGACCTGTCTGGAGTGGAATCTACAGATAAACTGAAGCACCCTGCAGTTTTTAAATCATCCAAGATTGAGTCTTGATGTGACACCTGATCCTTAATTCCCTTTTTTTTTTTATGGCTTGCTAGAAAAGGATCAATTTTTTCTATAAGTTCCAGTAATTCAAGGAAATTTCCACAGTGAGGATAACCAAATGTTACCTTATCTCCTCTTAACGGTAAACCACGCTCTGCCATAGTAAGCTTAATTATGACTGCCACAACTCGTTCAAAAACATTTTTCTAGAACTGCTGTTTATTATTTATATATATATAATAATGCTGCAGTATATTTAAGTATATATGACAATTGTTCACTCGAACAATTTTGTTTGGAGGCCCCTAAGAAAGTGGGGGCCCTAAGCTATAGCTTGTTTAGCTTATAGGTAAATCCGGCCCTGGCTCTACACACTATACACAACTATTTCTTTAGTATAAAAATATAAATTTTTTTAAATATCCAATTTGAACCATATTGATTTAGGGGCTACTGAAGCAGCTTTCACCAATTTCTGTGGCCATCTGCACAGCACAAACTGCTCAGCTGCCTTAAGTTTTCCCCAAGCAATTTTAGCTACCGATCAGAGCTGACTAGACTTAGGAGCACACACTTTAGACCTGAGACCAATTACGCATTTAACCTGGCTGGAATGCTATATACAATTGGGCTGACACTAGATCATTGTGTCCAATAATATAATAAAAAAGGAAAACTTTATATATGTATTTTACTTGTTAATTTCCTATACGGTACATCATGCTTGCTTTGAAGTTCCAAAATGTCTTGAAAGTAAAAAGGCTTCACATCAGAGGCTGTCGCAAGACATGCTCTGGAAATCAGTTTATGCCGAAAGTGTCCGTTTAATAAATTAGCCACACTAGACAGCCAAGCTCTTCCATTCCCTAAGGCAGCCATCTAAAAAGAAAATTTCCCAAAAACATCAATAAGACTTAATAAATTAACTATAAAATTTGTTTAAATGTAGGCCCCTACTTTATATTCAATGATCCAATTTTCGGTTAACTTGTATAAAACACAAAATATTACTATTAGTTACTGTAAAACTCAGCAAATTTAGGACACCCTGACAACTAACAACGTGGCTTTTATTCTTAGCTTCAAAACTTACTATATATCAACTACTGAAAGTATATCTATACAACCAAATATTGCTTCACATGAAAAAACAGCAATGGCAATATTAGCCTATTATGAATAGAAAGCAGGCTGATATTAAACATGATCATACGGAGACTAAACCTACATCTTATCTTATATTACAAAGACTACTTTAATACAGATTATTGCGTCCAATGCTTTAAGCATTATTATTTGTATAATTTGTATTAGCATTTTAAAGGATTTTAGGTTGTTGGTTTTCTTTGTTTGTTCAGACTAATTCCATGCACAGATGGCACTCAGAAAGATAGAGAACATATATATATGTTTTTGTTCTTGTATATGGAATAAGAAAATTGTTTTTATTCATATTTCTATCTGTACATTGTAATAGATTGTTGTTGTTATATTTCTAAGTTAGAATTTAATGCTTTACATATTGTAGCCCTTCTGTCCTCAAGTGTTTCTAGCTTTAGTGATTTAACTATTGGTGTTACACTTATCAGTTGTTAATATTTTGACTTAAAAACTTGCATTCCTTTTCTGAATTTGTGCTAGTTTTTAAGTTTTCTTTAGTTGGTGAGTCTCATATAGGCCTACAGGATGCATAGTCTAATATTAGTATGAGTCTTACTATTGTTAAGGAGCATTTAAGTTCTATCTTCTTATATTGTTAAATTTTAAACATTATAAAGCATATATATATTCTAAAGCATGAAGTTTGTATTTATATTTTTCTTGTTCATCTTTTCTTATCTTCTTATCTTATACATTACAGATGCTCCTTCTATAGAAAAAATTATTGCGTCCTACGCCCTACGCTCATCCGTGGTCCGAGTCTAGTCTTGCATTTTTATTAATGTTTTAAATGATGTTAAGTTACTGGTTTTCCTGGTTTGTTCAGGCAACCCATTCCATGCCCGAATGCCACTCGGGAAGAAAGAGTACTTATATGCATTTGTTCTCGCATAGGGGATTCATTTCTTTTTATAAAGCCTATAACTATAAGTATAAGGTAGGGTGTATGCCTATATTTCTATATTCTATATATATAAAGGCCTACTCTTGATTTAACAGTGGACACTTTTCACTTTTCTGGGTGGAAAGACTTACTTATACTAGTTATAATGAATTACTCATTACTCCAATCAGTTTCCCATTTTTCTAATTCATCAAGCTAGGTTTTAGGTTTAGGCCTAGGCCTAGAATGGCCTAGATCTAGGTCTTTTTTTTCTATATTTCTTTCTACAACAAGTTGAATTAGGCCTACATATGAACTCTTATATTTGCCCTATAACTGCTATGTTCGACCCAATTACTATGGCTATGATTGGCAATGAGCCGCAATGAATGTTCTTATTTAAATTTAATGTTATGATTTTAAAAACACTAGACTCTAGACACTAGTCACTAGCACTGTAGTGTTAAAGTTAATAGATCTAGTAATCACTGTTAATCAGCAGTAGTCTTGAGTTAACTGAGTAGTAGTAGTAGCTAGTACTAGTAGGGGGAAAATGAGTTCCTTATAGCTATAGAATAGATTTAGCCCTAATTCACAAATATTAATGTGAAAAATTGGCTATGCCATAATACAGGCTAAACAATTTATTATTGAATTAATTATAACAGATAACAAAACATAAATGATAACAACCGACCTTGTTAGGAAGTACTTATTTCTTCGGAAGGTTAAAGGTAAAGGTCAAGGATGAGTTCATTACCAGAAACTATTTTCCTCATTATTTCCCCTGGAAAAAAAAATCTTTATTATTTCCCCTTCAAAATATGAAAACTTGAGGTTTTGGGATGGAGCTTGGAGCACATCATTGAGGAGGAAGGATCGAGGGTCTGTAGATGTGATATGTTGTCATTGACAACGAGTCTATATCTTATCAGTTTACGCTCGATATAATTGGTCAACTGGCCTTTCGAATATTCAAATTTGGCTTCCACAAAAAACAAAAAAAAAGCGAAGTTAATACCTAAAGGATTCAAAAATAGTTCAATGGTGCAACAAGGTTTTTACAAGGGCAAGGGGTTAGCTGGCTAGCCAAGTTGATAAAAACTGTATGAAATCGTCGCCAGACAGATAATAGATATGTCTAGGGCCTAGGACAGCGATGGCGAACCTATGGCACGCATGCCACAGCTGGCACGCAGAGCCATTTCTGTGGGCACGCGAGCATTTACCGAAAATGGAACAGCTAAGTTATGGTATTTGGTTTTAATTGCCGTGTTGGCACGTTGAAAGAAAAAAGTTGGTCTTGTGTTGTAGCCTACTTTGGGCACGAGGCCTCAAAAAGGTTCGCCAACATTGGCCTAGGAGCTAGACCCGCAAGCCGAATTTTTTTTTAATTTCGGCTGGCTGACATAATTTTTGGCGGATATCCGGATAAGCCGGATTTCTCCGTAAATTAACATTTGCGCTGATTACGAAATATTCGGTTGAAATTCGGCTGAAGCCTGGCCAATAATGAAGTAATAAAACTTCAGCAATAAAACACTTTTATAATACTTCAGAAAAAGTTTTATTATTTCAAACAATAGAAAAAAAAAAGATTTATATGCTGACCTACTAATACAGTGTATGAATGCATTCCATTCATTCAGTTTCTGTAACCCAATAGCCTACGTGAAAGGCACTTAAAATATCAGTTTGTAATTTTCATGAATAAAACAAACGCGATGTAGTTTATCAGCTGTTAGGCTTGATCGTTTGCTGTTTATTATCAAAACAGCAAAGGGGCACGGTAGCCGAGCGGCAGCGCGTTCGACTAGCGACCCAAGGGTCCTGGTTTAGAATCCTTAGATTACCTTAGTTGGGGTAAAGTAGTAGGGGAGAGTGAGGATGATTGGGCATAGTGGATATATGGGCCACCCCCTCTACAGCCCAAACTAGACATCCAGTGCAGTTCCGCAAATAATAAAAAAAACTCACTAATGTTGTTTCCTCTACACAAGAGCAGTTTTCCCGCACTTTTAATGAAAACTAACTTTTTTACAAGCAGTTTTTGTTTTTAAGCCGCTAAAGCCAGATTTTCACTCCCATTCTTCTTATTCAAAGTACCACAATTTGAATACTAGTCTTTGGTAAGTACAAGATTATGTTAACTTATTCTTCATAGGACGTTTTGAAACTAGTTTTATAATAATATAGCTTAAAGCTTTTAATCTAGGTCACTTTCTATACAACTGCTCCCTGTGGGGATGACTGGACCAGCAGTGGCTCACTTATCCCCACTGCTGCCACTTTAACTTTAATGTAAATTTGTCTAAATGTTTCAAATATCGAACAAAAAACATATTAAATTCTGCATTCAAACATATAAATATATGATAGAAATGCAAATGATGCTTTTTAATAATATTTTTCGGCTATTTATTAGATTAATTATTATAGAATATAGGCTATATAGTAGTCCATATATAGACTTTTTTAGTCATGACATGTAGAGAAATTGTATTCATATTTTGATATAGCCTTAAGTATGCTTTACACATTCTGTTTTATATATTTTAGGTGCATCATGCCTCGATTTTATAAACGTAGAAGAACAGCACATGGGACAACCTTGTCAGAGGAAATGAAAAAGGCAGTAGAGGCAGTGGCTAATGAAATAAAGGTGAGGGAGGCAGCCAGACAGAACAGAATACCAAGGAGCACACTACAGCACAACATAGAAAAGGCAAAATCTAGAGCTGAACTACGACCTAACTATCAAAATAAACAAATATTTTCACCAGCAGAAGAAACTATTTTGGCAGAAAATCTCAATACTTGAGCAAAAATGTTTTATGGCTTGACTACCCAAAACTTGAGAAACTTAACTTATGAGATGGATGTTGCTTTCAAAATTTCACACCCGTCCCAGTGGGACAAGCATAAAACAGCAGGCAAAGAATTGATGGGTTTCATGAGGCGAAATCTTCGCTTAAGTATCCGACAACCAGAAGCTACATCATATTCAAGAGCAACAGCATTCAATGGACATACAGGGGTGATATTTTTTACCCTGCTTGAGAAAACTTATCGTGAACTAAAGATAACAGGAGCACATATATTTAATCTGGACGAAAAAGGCATTACTACAGTCCACAAGGTACCAAAAGTAGTAGTTCCACATGGTATTAAGCAAATGGCACAAATCACATCCGGAGAAAGGGTTGAGCTGGTGACTATTTTAGTTTAGTTTAGTTTTATTTTTGTTATTTTAGCAGTTGGTCAAAGCTTGTCACCAGTATTTGTATTTCCACGTAAGAATCTGAAAGCCCATATGCTGAATGGTGCACCAGAAGGATCTTTAGGTCTTGCTCAACCATCAGGATGGATGACAGGGAATAACTTTATTAAAGTCATAAAACAAATAATAAAAAATGTACGACCTTCAATAAACTTCCCAATAAATCTGACTTTAGACAACCATGAAAGCCATCTTTCCTACAATGCTCTAGAATTGGCAAAGAAAAATAGTATTTACATCATCACTCTTCCACTTCATGTAGTTAAAATGTATTATTGGCCTTTTTAAAAAATGTTACTCAAACGGCCCAGTTATCCCCACCCGATGGCCCAGTTATACCCACCAGTGGACCATATATCACCACTTTGATATACCTCACTAAAACATTAATAACTTTTTCTCTGTTCATATTACTGCTGTGCATTCATGATGTTTTTTTCAACTAAATAAACATACTTTCATGTAAAACTAACCTTTTCGTGATATCTTTTTTAGTTTTAGTATTATATCAATTTTTATGAAATGTCCTTTTTCTCGGCCCAATCATCCTCACTCTCCCCAGTAAAGGCGGCTGTGCAGTGCTGGCCACACAATCACCTAGTATGCCATGGTTACATAAGCTGGTGAACGCTGCTTCACCAGCCCCATGATCAATTTTGTCCAAAGGGATAGGCTACTTTATTTTATCAAACCAGCAACCGAAAACATGCACACCACTGGTACAGATGATACTGATGATGATAGGTGTAGACGAGCCAGTTGAGTAAGTTGGTAAACATCATCTAGGGCTGTTCTAGTAAGGTGCCGGTAAGTTGGGAGATGGGCAATTAATTTTGAAAAAGGCAACAAAACCATCTTTAGCCACTTTTTCAAAATTACAGAACCAGATAACGATATCTTTTCAATCGATCTTAAAACGGAACGCAATGAATTTTAATAAAGCAAAAACATTACGTTACGGCGTTCATTTTTCGGCGGAATAAGCCTACGGCGGGCGAAAATTCGGCGGCGTATTCGGCGCGCGGTGTCGGCTGAGGGGTCTACTAGGAGCCATAGGCCTACAGCCTTATCTCACATAAAAATATAGACCTAGACGAAGTAGGCTAGGCTTATTGTCAATCATAACTGTCAAAGTAGAGACAAATGTCGAGTCTCTCAAATGGCATTATAGAGTTCGCTTGTTTTTTTACTTTATAGGCCTAATTGTATAAGTTTACAAACCCATTGCAATGTATTTAAGGAGAGGATATTTATATATATATATTGGTTTCGTTATTATTAAATTTTAAAAAGAGTGAGGTAAAACAAAAATACGTTCTAACTACAACACTGTGTGACATCTTATTTTCTGTTGTAGGCCTACTGATATAAGCGCTTTTACATTATCGATCATTACACACCCGATCGCTGACAGGCTTTTCATCCAATCTTAAAGGTTTACATTACAGACGCTCTTTCTATGTAAAGAACTAGCGCATCTCAAAGCTAATACAAAAGTAAGAAAGGTCCTGATTCGAGAGATGTTAATATTGTTTGCTGATGGCGCTGCAACCACTTCGCACACACAACAATTTTAAGTCTGCATGCTAAAGCTTGTCAGCGCTCTGGCAGAAGTTGCCAGCCCAAAAAAAGCTGAGATTAAGGGTCAAAATGTCGCATATGCCTAGACTATGTCCCTATCATCAATATTGGCAGCCATATAGATCTACCCTTCAGGTTGTAAAGGAGTTTACTTACTTTTGGTTCAACTATCTCCAATAATTTGTCAATCGACCGTGAAGAGGCCCTATGCAGGATAGTAGGCCTATCGTCGCATTCCAAAATACAACATATTATGCAGGCAGAGCTTGAAAAGGTTACTAGGGTCCCAGGATGACCAATCGTAAACTACAGGGACGTCCTGAAGCGCGACCTGGCGACCACCAATATTGATGTGCATAGGCTATCTGGGATCTAGCAGATTGCAAAGGAATGCACAGCATGGAGGCAGGCATCTGAGGCCAAGAGAACCTACAAATCACTGGTGAGAAGGGAGAAGAGAAAAGATGGCATACACTTTAGAGTCGTACAACAGATGTTCCAGAGATTGCCATAATAAAGAATCGGCTTCTGCGGCCAAGGCAAACTTATTTTATATATTACAGACGCTCTTTCTATAGCATAAAAGGGTCTGATAGGCCTAGTCTAGTCTTTCATTTTTATTAGTTATTTTAACAAATAGGCCTATTTATTTTAAGTTACTGGTTTTCCTGGTTTGTTCAGGCAATACATATTCCTATGGTTACCTTAAGTGCTCAGATGAAAAAGAGGACACATAAAATGTTCATTAAATCCGGTTACCAGCCCGAAGCCGGGGTCACGACAATTTTAAGTGTTGTACAAATAAAAGTAAAGTTAAGCTACATAAAATAATCCTCTTACTGTTAATGGTTTCAAGTTCAATTTTAAACTTTATTTAGTAAGTTTCAGTACACATTACATTACACTAATTTCACTGATTGTATAGGCCCTACAGAAACAAAACAGTGACCAACTTACAATACAATAGTGACAGTAGGCCTATCTCATTCTGAGTCATTATTATCATTATAATTATAGTATATAACAGAGAAAAAAATAAGACTGTATCGACCGGGAACGGACGGGCAAAAACCCCGACAAAAGCCATATTTCTGCAAAGTCGCCCGGACATGGCCCAAAAAGAGGACATGTCCGGGGAAACCCGGACGCAAGGTAACCCAACATGTTCCATGCCCGGGTGTCACTCGGGAACTTATAGGCTTACTTAGACCTATATTTTTTTTCGCGGAGGCCTATAGGCCTCTGGTGGAAAGTTTTCACCTTCAAGCAGTCAACTTTTAAATTATTGATTTTGCAGTGATTTTGCAAAATATTCCTAGAATCTATAGGCCTACATATAGAATCTATAGTATAGCCTAACTGCTGCATATAGTGGTTGACTTTCGCTTCCACTAACTTTCACACACTGCTTGTCAAATCTCCTTATAATTTTTATTGGCATCAAAATCTCTGGTGTCGTTCGTCTATGTGTATAATCTACGCCAGAATAAAAATCACGTATAAATATGTTTCTAACGTTATCATAATAAATATGACTTTAGCCTGAAATTTGAAATCTACTCTGTTTCGTTGATAAAATCTTCAATATTAAAACAGTTAATAAGTTGAGAAACAGTTAAGCCTACGAATATAATAGGGCCTACGAACACCTTGAAACGGCCCTGGGCTAGGTAGCTAGGTTATATCGATCCTTTCTAAAAGAAATTAAAATTTGTACTTCATTTATAACATTATATATGTTAGTATTGTAAGTGATTTCAGTTCAGTAGAGTCTGTGTTTTTTCATTTCGTTTAAAATGAGTGTTAATAAAATTAATGTAGAGACAACTCTGGTTTTCCCGAATAGTTATGCCGTTCGTTACAACCACTGATGTTACAACATTGGACCGATTGGTATTGCATATTATACAATTTGAAAATAAGCTAGTGTTTCAAATCATACTCACACTTCCTTGGCAAATCTGTGTATTTCATGTTTTCTTATCTTATTTATATTGTGATTCGGGTTTAAATCGTGTTCTTTTTTTTTAAAGTACGATGCAATAAAAAGCACAAAACAATCTGATCTGATAATTTAAATTTAAATTATAAATTATAAATATTAGAGTATTAGGCAGTATTAGCCTATTTATTAGTATTATTGGCCTAAATTTTATATAGGCCTACTCATTTACTCATTAATCATTAGTACCATTAGGCTGATTAGGCCGATTATATTGGCTATATTATTATTAATAAGAAAATAATAATAACAATATTATTATTAATCATATCGCGGGTCGTGGATGTGAGGAGCGGCCTGAGTGGCGTAAGTAATTAAGTTTAAGTAGGCCTATACGGTACTATACCGTATAGTATACCTATAGCCTATAGTATAGAATTAGGCTAACGGGTATGGTATGGACAGTATGGTATAAACATAGACATAGATCATAGAAGTATAGAATAGAGTCACTAGAACTATTAGACTATTAGCTAGGGTCAGACAGACTTTACTGTTACTGTCTTTACTAGTAATTTCAGTTTAGAGTCTAAGTCAGTCAGGCTAAGTTTTAAGTAAATTATAGGGGCCCTAGGCCTTAGACTGACTCAGGTTATTATCTATTATATATATAAAATATATAATATTAATAGGCCTATATTTAATAATATTATAGTATATACTATATAAATATAGGCCTAGTAGGTTTAGTCCTATATTTATATATAAAATCAACATTTAACACATTGACAGGTGAATTTGATTCAGTGAATTATACATAACATATAACAAATAATATAGGCCTATTTTAAATTTTGTATTGTAAATTGAAGCCTTTATTATAGGATTATAGGCCCTACCTATAATTCCTATAACACCTAGCCTATTAATTCTATATGTAGCCTACAACTATGTTATAAATAAGTCATAAGTTATTATAAGCCATATCATATCTGACATTAGACTAGACTCTAGACATTCATTTAAAAAAATTAAATTTGAACATCTTTAGTTTTATATTATAATATATTATTCAGAGTGTCTGGGCGTCCGGCAAACGGACCGATAGGCTGGGAGATATTGTTCCGGCGGGCATATCACTAGGGATATTTTTCCGGCAGACCTAATAGTATTGTGTGTTATTGGCTTAGTGGTTAGCATATCCAACTGCCAGCTGGTAAGCTTACTGGGTTCAAATCCTTGCTGATACCGTGTTTTTTTTGTTTGTTTTTTTTCTACTTTTTATTAATTTCCATTAATTTTTTTAAAAATATTATAAAGAATTTCAGGACTTTAATTTTTCTAAAATGTTTTCAGTTAGTGAAATCTATTATTGTATTGATTAAATTTTAGACGCATGTGGCTCATGTAGGTCGAGATGGGTGTTCGATTCCCAGTCCCAGCCATGGATATTCTTAACTTTTTATTAAATATAAAGGGTTAGGGTATTGTAATTTTTTTCCCCGGGCAACACCGGAGGACTTTAGCTTGTAGGTTGTCATGATAGACTTAATTAGGTCTGCCGGAAAATATCTCTAGCGCTTGTTGTCCGCGTGACATGCCCGCTGGAACAATATCTACCAGCCAATTCGTCCGGATGCATAGATACTGCCTATATTATTACATACATTGTGTAAAAAATTTTTATTGTTATGCATCCGACATCAGTTGAGAGCCCAGTGTTATTATAAAAATCTTCTTAAAAACAGCTCATCACTCTATCATAAAAAAATTATAAAAAAAATTAACTACATTGTTTGAAAAAGACCAGTACATTAATTTTAATTTTGTTTAACCTTTACATATAAATTTGTTTAACCTTTACATATAAATTTGTTTAAAATGGATATATCTACTGTAGCTTATTAAGATTCTAAAGGTAGATATGTTGCATAAAAAAAATGTCTGCAATTGAATAATCTAAGTAAAGAAATTAAAAATAATTTGATACTTTATTATTTCATAAAAGTACTTTATATTCTAGCAGCAATGGTTCTTCAAGTCCATATTTGTTTTTATACATAATTAAGTTAGTGTTAGTTAGTCAATGATATAGATCAAATGTTACAAAATAACAGTGTCATAGTAGAACAATGATAGATCAAATGTTACAAAATAACAGTGTCATAGTAGAACAATAATGAAAGAAAGCTATTATAGAATAAAGTAATTGCCATTTCATTTACTTGTTTATATGCCTTTATTTTTCCAGAGAAAACATTATACAGACTGAACAAACATCAAATATTATTTTAGATAATGGACACTTAAGACTTTATACTTTAAACAACTATTGAAGTTATTGCATGACAAAATCAGATTCTTTCTGGACATGGTGTTGTGGCAAAGTTAGAAAGTGTACAAGAAATAGAGTAGATCCGGTTTTAGGTCCTCATTCAAAGCAGAATAGTGCAGAGGCCGAAGAGCTTGTTAGACAACATTTTATCCAATGTTCTAGCAGATCTTCTACAATGGATAAAACAAATAGTATTCTTGAATTTGAGGAGGATGGTGCTTCTTTTGAAACAGATAAATTCACTCTCTCTTCATTAATAAGTGTTTCTCATGCGGATAGTCAAGGGAAGAAGATAATTCTGGAATCAGCTCAGGTTAATCTATACGACACCAAGAGGGACTCACCCCAGTGCACACCGAATGCCAACAAGTTTGGAAGAACTGTATCACAGCCAGTAGATCCTGATGAATGCAGGGTGGGACGTTTCCAAATAGGCGATGATCCAGATGAGATGATGTATTCTGGCTGTAACGCAATGAAGCGGCGTATGCTAGGACGAAGGTATGCTTAGTTTTAGACTACCAATATATATGTATAAACTTCCTAGTGCAGTTTGATGCAGTCTTTTTCATTGAGTTAATAATTCAGTTTGGTAAAATTCACATCCAAATAAAATTATATAATGTATAATAAGAAATGCAGATTTGGCATGGGTGGGAAAAAGTTAGGTTCTAAAGCAGGCCTTTTGATCTTAAGTTGCTGAGCATTAACAGATTTAGAATAGTTATACAAATACACTGACATTATAAAAGATTTAACCTTGATATGATTATACAAATTTTAACTTAAATTCTTTCTTTTTTTTTTCAATTCCTTTTTTTTTTTTACAGATAGTTGTACAAGTTGTATTAATGATCAGTAATTAAAAGCCCAAGATAAGACTTAACCTTTAAAACATGTGACTTATCTACTGCTGATAAAAATCTACAGCGGCTGTAAAGGTCTAATGTAAAAAAAAAAAAAAAAAAAAAAAAAAAAAAAGAGCACAAATATCTGTTGATCACCATCTCCCACTCTCTGAGCCACAAGATCTTCTTATAAGATAGAGAGAAAAAAATTTGAACTCAATGCAATATGGGGCACGGTAGCCGAGCGGCAGCGCGCTCGACTGGCGATTCCAAGGGCCTCAGTTTGAATCCTGGTGGAGGCTAGGATTTTTTCTCAGGACTTGAGGGTGTCCCTGAGTTTACCCAGCACTGATAGGTATCTCACATTAGTTGGGGTGAAGTAAAGGCGGCTGGGCATTGTTCTGGCCACACATCCCCTAGTATGTCGTGGTCACAGAAACTGGTGAACGCTGCTTCACCTTCCCTATGATCAGTTTGGTCCGAAGGGTACTTTACTTTTACAATGAAATATACTAATAAGATCTACTGGCTTGATCTTACCTACATCATAGGAGTCCATAGTCCTTTTTTTATTTTTTTGCAATGTTTCTGTCAAAACATACAACAAATGAAGATATATATAGAGAGATATATATAAATATGTACAAATGTAATAAAAGCGTTCAGCTGGGCGGGTGTGTATAGCCCAGGTGTCAATATTGTTTTTACTACAGAAAGAAATAGGACCAAGTATACTATTTAATAGCAATTGTGTGGGGAGTTTGTCTTACTTGAATTTAAATCCAATTACAGGCGCTGCAACAGATCCCTGTATGGTGTCAGCCCAGATTGTAAATTTGGACCAAAAGGCTACATAGCCCAAGGATCGTGTGCTAATCTGTAAGTATGGCTAGCTAGCTGGTGTGGGATAATGTGCGGGTGGGCAGTGGTTTCTGGAAGTGGCTAAATGATGAGACCAGTTGCTGTGCAGTGGGTTCCAGGGATACCTGTCTGCAAGGGAGGCAGACCTCTTTGGGGAAGGGTGGGGGGCTGTTCACCCCTCCCCCCCCCCCAACTTGTTAGGTATGAGAGCAGTACGCAGTGCACCTTTAAATAATTGAGTGCAGTGCTCTGTGAAGATGTACAAACACAAGTGGTACATAAGTTTGGGTCAAGTCAGCCAAAGATCAAGGAGCCTCTTTTCAGAATTCCAAAATTTCCCCCAAAAAGCCATTGCACAATCAAGGGCATACTTTGGCAGGTTCAGGTCGAATTTTGATTCCAGGCTGTAGGTAGAAGAAGTAGCTTGTGGGCAGAGCATATACTTCATGTTTTTATCTGCCTATCCAGTCTTTGTCTAAAAGAGTCTGGAATCCACCTTCCATGGGTATATCTCAGAGTTAATTTCCAGAGATCTGAAAATCCCAGCTGTGTGAGTACAAGCTGAGTACAAGAGAAGTTCTAATCTGGTGACTAAACACAGACATAATTTTACTCTAGATATTTAGCTCCAATGCCCCTTAAGATTGTATTGTTTGATACCTTTTTTTCACTTTCTACTTATTTAAAACTGTGTTGTATTTCTTTAGATTAGGATTGAATACTTTATGTATTATAAATGGTGTCATTGGTTTAGTGTCTTGATTTCTTAATTGCAGTTAAACTAATATTACTCAAATATATGGATCTTGTACATAATATTATTATCATATGGTTAATTTTTTTTTGAGGTTGTTATTTACGTTCTCAAAATTAATTCAATCAGTGCTGCACTAGTCAACCATTGTAACGGAGTGATCTTTTGATAGAGTGTTAGGTCGCGACACCAAAGGTCTCGAGTTCGAATACTGGTTAAAAATATTTTTAAATAAAAAGTCCCCCCCCCCCCCCACCTCCTCTGCCGTGGACCCTTGTGGTGTTGCTTGATTCTGTCCAGCTATTGAACGGCATCTGACCTCTACGGGAGGTTGAGTCAAGGGAGATGTGACGAAAACTCACTTGTGCTCTGTGTTTTAGCCACACAATTGACAATAAATAATATCCGTGGTCCAAACACTGATCTACTTCTGTTCAAGGGTTTTGAAGAATAACATTTTCCCTTCTTTGTACTAACGAGTTTTCATTTTAAAATAATTGAAAAGAATTTGTTAAAAGCTTGGTTGGTGCTGTTGATGTTTTGTAGCGATGCTGTTGATGTTTTTGTAGTGATGTTTTGTAGCGATGCTGGTGATGTTTTGTAGCGATGCTGTTGATCTTTTGTATCGATGCTGTTGATATTTTGTAGAGATGCTGTTGACTGTTGAGGTTTTGGAGCGATGATATTCATGTTTTGTAGCGTTTTTTTTTTTTTACCACCGGGGTAATTGAATGAGACTCAAATATACGCACGTACACAACAACACAATGAAACAGCTGCCCGTGGAACTGTTTACTACTGTTTACTACAACCGAGTTTCTTTTCTTCTACCTTTTCTTTATACTGATGGGCCCCTATACGTATCTAGTACCCCGCCGCTGATGTACAAAGACCCGGTGGGGGGGGGGGGGAAATGAGGGGTAACGTTAATTTGTTACTTATGCGACACTGAACTTCTGATGGGGTGGTCGAAGAACGCGTATTGTTTTTTCCTGGTTACCTCGCTTACCCTTTATTAGTGGGATTTGTTGTTAGTCTGTTGTTTGATATTCTGTCCTGTTGGTTTTCTATACATTCTGTTTGTTTGATATAGATCGAGCGTTTTCTTGGTTTGGTAAAGTGCCTTGTTGTTTGGTGTAGTGTACATAATATTATTGGATCCTGCACCAATCATTTTAGGCTTGAGTCTGATCTTGCGTTATGAAATGCGCTTTCGGTGACGTTAACTTCTTCATTTTCCTTGCTAGTCCTGGCTCCCATTCCATTTCCCGAATGCCAGTCGGGAAGACAGATAACTTAAATTAATCTGTCGTTTTTTTATTAAATAAATGCGTTATTTTTTTTTAAATATTTATTTCGTCTTTCAAACTATCTATATAAATAGTCTGTTTTTTTTTAAAGATAAATATATAGCAGAGAAAAAAAGAAAACACAGAGGTTTTTAAGTTTGAAAGTTGTCAAGAAAAATGTAAAAGCTGGTTCTTTTAGCGAGCATGTATTTCATTTACGTAGTTGCGTTTTATTTTTAGCCAAACCCCCAAAATAGGTGACATCACTTTCCTTGTAAGAAAAAAATTACTCACTGGTATGAAATTTTGTATTGTGAGCGTCAAGCTTTAAAAAGAAAATGGGAATTCCCAGAAAACGCGCCCACGACACCAGATCACAAGATCTACGTAGTTTGAAATACTTTTTGATACTTATTATCGTTGTTGGATACATTTTAATGTACAGCTCATCTTGAGCTGGTCTAAACAACCGTGAGCTGATCTGTTCTGATTCTCTCCCTTTGATTTAAATATAGATACAACGGTCATTCCCGATTTTTATTTATGTATGATGCTGTTGTCATATTTTATATTATTATTATGCTCCCTCCGCCAAATATTATCTATTAATTAATTCCGACGAAGATGTGCGCTGTACAAATAGATCTAATGAATTTTGCTTGTTTGTTTGAATGTAGAGCCGTCTCTGCTATTTATTGACATTCTAGAGCAGGGGTCGGGCACCTTTTTGTCTGAGAGAGCCATGGATACCACATATTTTGAAAAGTAATTCTGTGAGAGCGATACATTATGTCTAAAACTAAAAAAAATTAAGTAAATGTGTGCAAGAGTTATTTCCCTTTAATTACAAAGTATGCAGGGTTGCTATTGCTCTGTCTTTTAAGTCACCGGTGTTTATCTCCCTTTACCACTTTTGATGCTGAGCTGCAGTAGACTATAGCTCATTTGTATAATGAAATATTGATATGCAATTAATATGTAGATCAAAGGAGTCTAAATATTTTTTTATAATCGAACTTGTCTGCGAGCCAGATGCAGCCATCAAAAGATCACATCTGACTCGCGAGCCATAGGTTCCCGAACCCTGTTCTAGAGGATAGGTTCTCAACCTTTTTTGGTTCACCGCCCCCGTTTATAATTTTTTTCCGCTCATCGCCCCGACCCCCACCCCCCAACTTTCTTTTAGCGCCCCCCCCCCCCCACCCCTTCGGCCCATCTGGACTATAGTTTCCGAAATTTTTTTTTTGGCGGACTAGACTTTTTGTGTGATTAATTATCTTTGAAGAAACTGAAAAGGAAACATTGTAAGAATTAATAGATAAAAAAAATTGCCTTAACAAAAGGTTTCAATAAATCAATATTAATGCGAATCGTTTGCCTGGCGTGTTGCTAGCAATTTGTCTATTTTTGTTTCAATTTTGGTTGCAAAAGCATTAGATCTAATAATCAGTAATATTTGTTATATTACAAAACAGAACTTGTTCGGCATCACTATTGAATCAAATCTGGAAACATTTTTTTTGTTAAAGGGAGATAATTAGCCCGTTCTTTTTTTTTAGCTAATAGTTCTGTTTTTTTTTCTTTTATAAAAAAAATAAATGGCTTACAATTTATAACTTTAAAATGATAAAACTGTATAAAGTATTTGAAAATTATATAAATATTATATGACTAAAGAATATATATGTATATTTTCAAGCATTGCAATAACTACCCAGTTTGTACAATTACCACTTGTCTCTACCACTTAATAATATTCGACTTTTCTTGTCACATAAATATGCAAAACACAATAAGGACCTCTCGGTTAAACTGAGATTAAAATATCATGAATATTAGCAGATGTTAGGGCGACAGGGATCGGTCAGCAGGGTTGACAGTCCGGTGAACCAGCCGGCCGCACACCATATTTGCCAAATACAGACCCCTATTTCATCAAAAAGTCACTGCGATTCCTATTTCTTATTAATATAATAAGCACTTGCACTAGCGTTTACATCACATTTCATCCTCCAAATACTAATTGATTCAAATAGCTGAGGTGTTAAAATATACCTGGTACGTTTGTACCTCCCACTTGCCCTTCACCGCCCCCCAATCGCCCCCGGGAATGTCAGCGCCCCCTTAAAGCCTGCCACCGCCCTCCGGGGGGCGATATCGCCCCCGTTGAGAACCTATGTTCTAGAGTCTAGATTCATTGTAGGGGCAGTTTTTTTTTTTGGTCAGCTATTGCTCTCAATCTGTATTTCTCAATGAACCAGATTTAAATCCTGTTGATTTGATTAGTTTTTGTAGTATTAATTGACACAGTCAAATAACGTTATTCATAGTTCATTGCAGCTTTAAAGTAAAAACGCCCCGACTATACCGAAGACTACTGCGTCCTAATTGTATCACTGGCTTCAGTCAAGTCTTTCACTTTGTGTATGTGAATAATGTTGATATTTTGGTTTACTAGGCTGTCTGTTATAGTTTTAGTAGTTATTGTTTTTGTATTTCTAATTTAGAATTTACAACTTTATATATTATCCTTACTATTTTTCTTTCCAACATTCTTTCCTGTAATGTTGTTGTTTTTTTTTTATTACATGTATTGATCGTACTATTGGTGTTGCACTGGCTAGCTGTCACCATTTGCGTGTAATGTTATAACGTGCATTTGTTTCATGAATGAATTTGTTGTATTTTGTATATAAGTTTTTGTTTTTCCTGTTACACATCTTGCTTGCTGTATAATGTGCATGCGTTCAGTCCATCGATCGATGGGTGGGCTGTTTATAAATAAGGCGATAGTTTGAGAGATCTTTCGGATCAAAGCTTGAATACAACAACAACAAAAACGAAAGTACACCAGTGCAAGGTGTCCAGACACCTCCCACCTTTAACTATTTTCTACTGGTAAATACTGTACACCTGTCTTTCGTTCCTTTGTAACGTTTCACAAGACACACACACATTAAGTCCATGATCACAAGATCTCTTATGTCAAGGTTTTTTACCCTAGGTCTGGGCGGTGTTCCCTAGTCTAAATAGCTCTTGATTTGTATAGCTTGTCAATTGTTTGAGAAATGGACATTCGGGTGGGCATTTTGCTGGCAACACACATTACCTTGCACACCTTAGAGACTGAATCGGGTGAATGCTGCTTCACTAGCCCTGGTTGCCAACATGTCATGATACTTAACATAAAAATGACGCATGTTCAAATCATCATAATTAAATTAAGTATAACTAGCTCAAATCCCTCATTTAAAACATCTTTTTATTTGGGCAAAATGCGACTTAAGAATATCAATGTGGATCCCCCCCTCATTCTCTTTCTCTCTCTCTCTCTCTCTCTCCAGTTTTCATTTATACGTACCCTGCCCCTTTCCAATTATCATAGTTGAATTAAACTTACATGTCAACAAAACTTAACATTGGTCTTAACATGATTAAAGAACAAGGGGGGGGGGGTGTCAAGTTTGTAATTCCGGGCCCGAAACATATCATTATTATCAATGCTGTTGATAAAAAAATACTTTTTCTTTGATCACATAGCCCGAATCCAAATGATGATTGATTCATATCATTTTGTTTTTGAGGTCGTTTATATTTCTATTAGGTAGATTACAGCTACAGGTATTTATGTATCCACTTAATATGTATACTTTCTTTACCAAGTTCCGGGTTGGTTGGTTTTTTTTTTTTTTTGTTGTTTGTTTTTATTTTTTTTGCTTTTTGAAATGTTGCATTATATGCATGAGTGTAAATATCAGTTTACAACATGTTTAACATATTTCCCTAGTTATTCACCACCCCAGCCCCAACACGGTAAACAAAAAAAAATGAACACCATTTCCTTCCCCGGTTGCAACCATCGTTCAACCCGTATCTTGGACTACTCCATTAGATCAGGGGTCGACAACACCTGGCACGCAGAGCTATTTCCAGAGGCACGCGGAAAACCCTCTTAAAAGGGCAACTCAAGTCAATTCTACAAGAAAGTGGGTGCTAGAACAGGATGACTTTTAGGCTTTTGGCACGCTGAATTAATTAGAAATCCCACTTTGGCACACTATTATCAAATGGTTGTCGACACCTGCACTAAATTACTGCGTAGCGGGCTACAACCATCGCTCAACCTGTATCTTGGACTACTCCACTAAATTACTGCGTAGCGGGTGTGCATTTTTTTTTCGAGTTGTTTTTTTAAGCCCCTCCCCCCCCCCCAAACCTGAGGGGTGGCACAATATCTTTGCCTATCCGGATAAATCAATCATTTGACCCGGATCAGCGGTACACGACTACCATAACACTCTCTCTAAATATACGTATTTTTAAGTTTAGGTCCACGATTTTCGGTATGTCTATTCGGCGGCTGTTGTGATCCACTGGTGTATAATAATATATAAGTGTAGTATGGCACCCTGTCTGTAACTTTTAACCAGGACACAGAACGCGTCCAGCGAAGAGTATGTGCCGTAATATATTTCTGTATTTAGCAATGCATATCTATATGGGATTCAGTTGTTCATAGAGGATCATTGTTATGTTAGTATGTTGTGTTTGGGTATGTTGTGTTTTTTTTTAAAGCGTGTTTTTTACAGTTTTAGGCTTTGGTTAAGACCGGTCTCTCTCAGACGTTTACTAAACATAAGGACGCCCCTGTCTGGCTTTCCATAGGTAGGCCTACTCTTGTCGTTTCATATAAGTGGACTCTTTCCTCGGTTCTAACGGGGTCTCCACAGTATTATGAAGAAGAAGAAGAAGAAGTGATACATTTCCATTTATTGTATAATCTACGTGTGAAAGCGGGTTACGATTCAAATATAGCGGAGGAATGTGTTTGCAGTAGTCGGACCGAAGTGGTGGGCCTTCTGAACGCCGATGTGGTGGGCCTTCTGAACGCCGATGTGGTGGGCCTTCTGAACGCCGAAGTGGTGGGCCTTCTGAACGCCGAAGTGGTGGGCCTTCTGAACGCCGAAGTGGTGGGCCTTCTGAACGCCGAAGTGGTGGGCCTTCTGAACGCCGAAGTGGTGGGCCTTCTGAACGCCGAAGTGGTGGGCCTTGTGAACGCCGAAGTGGTGGGCCTTCTGAACGCCGAAGTGGTGGGCCTTGTGAACGCTTCGGCGTTTTTAGTGTGCCTGTACGCAACGTACAGAGTGTTTAGTTTTCGCCCCCCCCCCAAAAAAAAAAAAAAAACCCACCCCACATACACTAGACAGCTTTAATAGTATGCACTATCCTTATTTGCATAACTCAAATAAACACGCCGTTATTGATTGATCTTTATGTAACAGTGACCTTTTACGTAATAAAAAATAAATATTCGTTCCACTGTCGAACCGAAGGTCCTGGGTTCGAATCCTGGTGAAGGCTATGATTTTGTTCACTGGTCTGGAGGGTGTCCCAGCTCTGATGGGTGCCTGACTTTAGTTGGGGGTAAAGTAAAGGCGGCTGGGCATTGTGCTGGCCACACAATCTCATAGTATGCCGAGGCCGCAGAAACTTGTGAACGCTGCTTCACCGGCCCCATGGATCAATCTGGTCACTGGTCCGACGGCGTACATTACTCATCAAGCACTAGATGTATCTATTACGCAAAATATTTCGATCTATGGCAATTTAACAAATAAATACTAATAGAGATAGATCCTAATATTTGCACTGGCAAAGACATTGCTCAATTCTGAAACAGTTCAATACTCATCAGCATACGAAAAACTTTGCCGTGTCATGCTGTTACCACCTTGTTATATCCCCCACCCCATCCTTTTCCCCCCAGGAGCCTGCCGAAGCGAGATGGGGGTTGGTACGGGTTTACCATAGTAAGTATTTATGTCTGTATGTCTTTCTGTGCAATGGGTGTACAGAATGTATGTGACTTGCATTACGTGTGTCGCGGTGATAGACAGTTTTATGTCACTTCTCCATAATGTAAGCTTCAATTTTGTGTTATCTAGGTCAAAGTACTGACAACTTTTATGAGTTGATTTTTTTTTTTCAAATATTTTTCTTTGTAAAGGTGTTTTAACGTGTGAAGTGTCCTCCAAATTATGTGAGCTATTTTACATTGATATTCAATGGACAGTTAACGCTAAAAAAAAATTTAATGCGTATTTTTTGAAACATCAGAATTAACCTTTTTTATCCTGTGTTACTCGCAATCTATGTGTTGGTTCGTGAGTACCTCGCAGACGTGATCGGGTTGTTGTATCCGAGAATCAAGTCAAAGAGCAGATAATCACGCCACGAAATATTAAGTTTTAAAATTATTGTAACGGTTTGTAATTCAGTGTAGAAAGTAATGTTACCTCCCTTTTTAATGCCATTTTCTTCCATAATTCTGGTAAAGTATGAGTTTTCCAATTTTTTTTTATTATTTCTGATAGCATGATATTATAAGAGTGGCATTCGGGCATGGAATGGATTGCCTGAACAAACCAGGAAAACCCGTAACTTAACATCATTTAAACCATTAATAAAGATGCAAGACTAGACTCGGGCCACGGATGAACGTAGGACGCAATAATCTTCCTTTATAAAAGGAGCGTTTGTAATATATAAGATAAGGGGATTGTGTGACGAGTAAGTAGAGTTGCCAGGTGTCCAATTTTAAAACCGAACAGTCCTGTATACCATCAGACTGTCCAGTATTAAAATAAAATTAAAGATATACCGGACATGTATAACAATGTATACACAATTTTTCCATTGACGAGATACCTGGGAAAGGAAGGGTGGGGAAGGTGTCCGGTATTTTCTGAAAAAGGTATACGACACCCCTATATCAGCACGGATTAGGAAAAGAATCGGAGCTCGTTCTTGTACAACTGAACCCTCCCCCCCCCCCCCACACACACCCAATCACTTTTCCAGAGTGCATTACTTTAGAACGCCGTCA
Source organism: Anisus vortex (assembly GCA_949126835.1). NCBI lineage: Eukaryota > Metazoa > Mollusca > Gastropoda > Planorbidae > Anisus > Anisus vortex. The sequence goes on from OX421507.1 coordinate 18,967,572, forward strand.
ATAAATTAACGATAAAAAAAATAACTTAAAAAAAAATAGAATTAATCAGTCCATAAATTGTCCCGGTTCCTATTTTGCCATCAATATATCCCATTTTGTGGTGCACAAACTTGGCTCCTCCTGCTCCTCTGTTCAAATGTCTCCAACAGACTCTTCTCCAATTTTTCAAAAAAACAAAAAAAAAACAAATTCGTATGTCGCGTCACATAGTCTGTACGCTCTTCTGTTTATTGTTGTTTGTTTGTTTTTTTTACAATCGCCCATACGATTGCATGCTAGTCTTTAAGATTTAATCTGGCTCAATTGATTGTTTTGTATACTGTTTTTTTTTTTATATATTTTAAACGAACGACTTAAACTTCCGCCCTATCGGGGCCGGGATTCAGGGTAGGGAGAAGGGGGGGGGGGTCTAATAAACTCAATTTAAAAAAAAAGCTTGAGAAAGTATTGACATTAAGGCGAATTCCAAATCGGTTTTCTTACTGTGTTTTTAAATATCCTGGTTAGAAGTGGGTTTTTTTTGTATGTCCGTGTGTGTGTGTATTCTGATAAAATCATATGGTTTAGGTATATGACAGGATCCAGATAGCTGCACGGGAAAGGCGTTTCTTAGAAAGGAAAGTGTTGCCTCTCTCAGTTAATTCTTCTTGCTGACTTGTAGTTGTTGTATTTCTAGGGAGCTGGGGGGGGGGGGGGGCACTTCCCACACACGAGCTATGGTAGTCATATCCTTTTTCTTAATATGGCATCATGTTTTTTATGGTCAGTTATTTCGCTCGCCAACCACCCTTTTCGGCCTCTGAATTCCGGTAACGAGAGCGGGAGGGTGGGGGGAGGTGAGGGGGTGAGGGGGAGAGAGGAGGCAAGAGTGTAATCTCTCCAGGGGGCTAGGCAAATTTAGGGAGTCATGATCAGAATAAATACAATGAACGAGCATTGGCCGGTACGTGCTTATGCAGTTTACTTTTTTAAATTTATTTTTCATGTCTTCATAATGTTATAGAATATGTTGGGTTTTTATTCTCTTCTGTTTATTTTATTTCCTGGGTGGGTTATTTCTGTGTCGTGACGTAAGAGCGAGTAGATCCTGTTGAAAGGTGAGGGACTCCGGATGACCTAACCCCCCTTTGCAAAGTCCTGTTCTAATCCACACTTCACACAAACCCATATCCTGGACAGTGGCTGATTCTTTAAAAAAAAAAAAAAGAAATTGTTATTCGTTGTGTATGTTGTTGCATATATGCACTACACCGAGGCTTTGTTCATATGATACGTGCAGGTCTGGGACATAGGTAGGGACATAGGTAGAGTTGCCAGACACACGGGTGTCAATAGGAGGACATGTAGAGACAAAAAAAAAGGAGGACATTGTGTTTCAATTGAATAGTTTCGCAATAAACCCGTAATCAGAATAAGTTTATTACAACAGCTGCCAATAAGTGCTTATCGGTAAACTGAACAGGAAACAGTTGTTGTTGTTTTTTAAATAACATATTAATTCAATGTAGGCTAGGAGGCAGCTTTCTTTTGGGTAACTTTGAAAAATAAACTTTACAGCTCATACAGGAGTCTTTAGGAAAACGGATAATTCTTTTCTTGTACAAATGATCACTTGTTTATGAATTATAATTTTAAGAGGTTAATACTATGTTTAATACTGTACGCCTACTAAACATAAAAGATTACAAAAGCCGGGCATTTGAAAGGTTTTTAGCTTTGCCTGCCGGACGGAGGACAACAGTCTAAAAAGGAGGACATGTCCTCCTTTTGCCGGACGTCTGGCAACCCTAGACATAGGCGTCCTCCAACAGTTTTAACTGTCGCTGTGGGGGAGGTGTGATAACGCCGATATTAAAAGAATAAAAATCCTGGGAGGAAGTGGATCCTTGACTAAAATCGCAACAAAAAAAGTCATATTTCTAACAGTCTGAAAAGCGAAGGGGACAAGTGCACCGCCTCTCCCTAACTGCTTGACCCCTCCCTTTCCACATCGGATGTTGGATGGAAGTGGGGTGCTGACTGTTTGTTTATGTTATTATCTACCTCATATTTTGTATCAAATTTATAGGTTATTTTACATTGATTAGGCTAATATTAGTAGAGTTTTCTCCCCGTATGTACTTATTTGGTCTTTGTGTGTTACAGTGTTATGTGTGGTGTGTCATCTCGTGAAACGTATTACTTGGGTAGCTCCCACTATTTCTATTCTCATCCACAAGACGTTGCCTCTCAGCTCAATTGAGAACTCTGACAGGGTTATGTTGAGTGATTTCTTTACATTCAGAATTAAATACATTTCCTCCGCTTTAAAACTCTAATACAATTTTTGTGTTCGTTGTTGTTGTTGTTTTGTTGTTTTTTGTTGTTGTTGTTTTTTGTTGTTGTTTTTTTTTTTGGGGGGGGGGGGGGGCTGTTGCGTTTTTTATTTGAGTTTTTTCTTGAGTTTTTAAAACCCAATTCTTTTTACCAGGACTAGAGAGTGTCCTTCAGTCTCTACCCAGCAGCTCTGATGGGTACCTGACATTAGTTGAAGCAGAGTAAAGGCTACACAATCCCCGTGTATGCCATGGCCACGGAAACTGGTGTACGCTGCATTATACTGGCACCTTCCTATAGGGGATACTTAAGTAACTTTTTTTTTTTCATTACTATGTCTTGAGTCTTATTCAAATGGAAAACATATTTATATTGGCCGAATTCATGCTACATTGTCGTTAGAAATGGCCGAACCTTTTAAGGAGCTAAGAAGAGTAACACAACATTTGCAGCCAAGGCTAGTTGTCGCTTAATGTAGTTGCATGAATGTTATATGAGGTTGGCAGAAAAAAAAAACTAAGGTTTTGCTTACTTAAATCTATAGTTTCTTTTCATTTGTACAATGAGTACATCAAGTTACCCTGTCTAGCATTTCGCTTGGGTATGCCCCTGCACACGAAGTCTCTTTGTTGATGTTGTTATTATTTTTTCTGTTGTTTGTTTGTTTTGTTTTGTTGTAGTTCAGTGAAAAGATCACTCTCGAGTTGTAAATGAAAGCAGATGCAGCAGATGTTTAAGCGAGCTGTAGTGAGTGACCCAGATGTTTGACCATGACGGGTGCTTCACTGTGCCGTTGTAAGCGATTTCACCAAATACAAGTGCTATAAGTTACGAACACTTAAAAAAGCATAATGCACTTGAATGTGTAAAAAAAAACTTTTGTGGTTGTTGCAGGTTTTTTTTTTCGTTTTTTTTTTGTTGTTTACCTTGGTTTTTTTGGTGTTTTTTTTTTTATTTAATAAAAAAATCGCTGTTTTTAGTACTTTTGGCTTGCAATCATCCGCGGAACATTACTTTTTTTTTATTTTTGCATGTGGCTTTATATTTTTGGCTTAAAAACCGCGTCACAAAGACTATAATGTATTCTATAACACGAAGACCGTTCTCATTCTATGTTAATGTAATTTTTGTTTGTCTTTAATTTAATATGCATGTCAGTAGCAGTTTAGCTCTCTAGCATTCGTTTTTTGTTTTTTTGTTTAAATAGCTTTTTTTTTTCATTTTTCTCATATTTTTCAAACAACTTTTTTTTTTGTTAACATTAAAAATAAATCTCTATACTGTTTATAAACAAGCGACAATCCTTATCCCTTATTTCTAACACTAATTATATTATTGCACTAGATATCTAGATCCAACCATTGCCATAAACCTAACCATAACGTCAAACTTTGACCTTTTGTTTTAAAATTTAAATTAAAAAAATACAGTTGACATTTTGGGAGCAGATGGAAAGTAAGAAAGGTCTATTGGTGCTAAAGTATTGATTGGTGGATGACGAGAGGTAGAAACCAACACACAACGCAATGAATCGATTGTTTGGTTTTCAGAAATTTATCATTAAACAAATTTTCGTCGCCCTTATGTCGCCTCTTGATTGGTGTAAAAAAAATATGTATTTTTTTTTTTTGTTGGAAATATGCCAATCTCACATAATACTGGATGAGAGGGTTTTAATTATTTTGAATTGACAAGATAATGACAACTCTCAACACTTTTTGCGTTTGTGTGTGTGTGATTGTGTGTATGTGTGAACTACTTCCGGATAGTTCATTTTTGGTCTGTGTTTGTATTTTTTCTGTTGCTTCTCCACGTGTGTCCGTGTCGCTGTCTAAGTTTTGATAGAAAATGTGGAAATTCAGAAATTATGCGATTTTAATTTCGTGTGTTTTTTCTTTTTTAAATTGATTTTGTTGTAAATAATATGCAGATCTAGTGTGTGTTCAACGCCATATGTAGCTTGTTTTTGGTGACACTCTCTCATAGCTCGCTTTTATCAAAGACTATAATAAGATACCGCTTGCTTTAATATGTCTGCTATTTGATAGCTCGAATGACTTATTTGCGGAATTTCATATTCCGCTTTGCACTGTACACTTCCGTTTTTTTAATCGCTATGATTTTTCCCAATGAAAAATTAAAATTAAAATCGTAAGTTGTATACAGCGGAAATATTTAGGCAAACATAGGAGCGTATAAGTCATTTCAGACAACGTTATTGGATGCGCACGGAAAAAGAACATATAAGCTCTAAAATAGAGCAAGCGGTCCATCTTATAGGGCGTTTGCAATCACGTGACAAAAAGCACGTGATTTTTGTTTACTTTGTGTAGTGGTGTACAAGTACAATGGCCTCTGTATTAATAAATAATAAAGTTTCATATAGGCTCGAGCTTTTTTTAAATGATGTTTTGTGTTTTAAGTCTTATTAAGATTTAAGCTGTATTATGTATGTTAAATAAAATAGGCTATTTTATTATTATCATATACATAGATCATAGACGATGTGAGCCTATTAGTGACTTGACTAGACTAGATATTCACCTACACTATCACTTGGCATCGTAGCTGCCCTACTTAGCCATTAGCCCATTAGCCTAGCCTACGAAACATTAAAAGTGTAGGCCTATAAAGGGAAATTGAAAGTGTAAATAGGTCTAGCCGGCCCAAGCCTAATCACATTAATCAATTAATCTGCAGTACTACTATTTACCTCCTTATTTTTTAGTAGAATAGCCAATATTCATATGTGAATTTGGCATGATAAGAACAACTTCACCATATGCCATATTTGTTCCTCAAGTCAAGTGGCTTCTATTTACAAATGACGTCACTAAAAAACTTAAGCTCCGCCTATTGCAAACGCTCTATTATAGTCTTTGCTTTTACTAAGATTGTTATCCTTTAAAACACTCAGTTATCTCCCTTGTTTGTTCCTGCTGTTTGCTGTCAAGTTTATTTGGACTATTGTTCTGTCTATTTATCTATTTGCGCCTTCTCTTGTTTGTTTGTTTGTTGTTGTTTTTTTGTTGTTTTTTTTTTGTTCTTTCTCCCACCATTGCTGATTTTATTTCGCTTATCCCTGTATCGGGTGGGTAGGGGGGAGTAGCATAGATCTCTTTCTGATGGGAGAAAGTGGACCGCCAAGTTATTGGGAACCGTTGTTGTTTTGATTTTAAAAAAAACAACAAAGTTTGAAGATTTGAGAATAACAGTTTGTACTACGTCCCGGATTAATGTCTTGTGTGTCGGGATTGAAATGTGTTTGGTACGTTTTCTTTAGCTAGTCAGGTGGCTGCAGACACGCGTCACTAGTTTCAATGAATTAAGCAATTTTTTCTTTCAGCCCATTCAATTTATCAACATTTCTATGAAAATGATTCCCACAGTGCATTTCTCTCAATCACCCCCACCCCTCTCTCTCTCCCTCTCTTTCTTTCTCTTTTTCTTTCTCCCGCTCACTTCTTCTTTATAAATCGTACCTTTAGAACTACTTTTCAGCCTCGTTGGTGGGTATATTTTCTTCTGCAGGAATTAGTGCATTTAAATGTCACCCTTTTTCTCTCTCTCTCTAACGCTATCTCTCTCTAACTCTATCTCTCTATCTCTCTCTAACTCTCTCTCTATCTCTATCTCTCTCACACACATACACACATCCACCCACCCACCATTCCCGACACATCCTGATCCACCATGCTGTCGTGTTTTGTCAATAAATCATGAGGGCTGTATGAACTTAATAGTTCAATCAAAGAGGGGGCCCTACTTCGAGGGGTTGTGTGATCACGGACTTTGGGCCTCGGAATATATATTTATTTATATGACATACGTTTACTGTTTTCTAGCCACTGTACCTTGTGTAGAGAAGACGGTCTACTCTATCCGTTGTTAGTGTTCTGTTGATTCAAGCCTTATGGACATCGTTAAAGGCATCTTTTAGTATTTTTAACACTAATTTATTTCAGCTATTTCCTACTTGATTGGTGCATTCGTTTTGTGTGTGTGTGTTAAGTTCAGTAATGCATATATTGACAACACGATCGTGCTAACGACGCGTGACATCTTGTCCATTACCGTACTACTAATTTTGTTGAAATAATGTAATTTGGCCACAATGGCTGCGGGCGGTTTAAGAAAGATTCATATTGGTTTTATAACTTCGTTTATCGTATCTTTTCCTAGTTCATTGTTGGATTCTATTAATTATTGTAAAACGGCGTGAATTGATAGCTGCAAATATTCACATTGTGAGGTCACTATGATAATGGACTTTGGCCGGTGAACTTAAGCCCAATCAACTACCTGCCTGTCTGCCCAACACGATGTTGGTCATTGAACGTATTTCTCCCTAAGAACCGGGTTTCTCCGGTGACGGACAATGCTCGCGTCTTGCTGGAGGCCCTTGATCTCGAATGGAGGAAGAATGACGTCGCCATTTCACCCGTCCACCACGTCGGATCTGGCCGGCCTCGTTGGCTGTGCAGCACCCAGTCCCCTGGACGCCGGTCAGCGCCTGCAGCTGTCGGGCCACTGCGTGTGTGTCAGAGAAGGAGACACCATCAGGTGTATATGCCGTGTAGGTGTTGGAAGCAGCTCGCCCAATTTTGTGCACGGATCGACTCTGTCGTACGCCGACCACGACCTCGGGTCGCCTTTCTCCGGGAAACCCCGTTGGGGCGACGAACTCATCTCTCCGGCGGAGACTCATAAGACTGAGGAGAGTCTTGCCAATTGTGATATACGTTTGTTTAAACCTCTTGGCGAATTGTGCCAGTCTTCCAAGTGCATTCCAACGTTATCCAGCGATGATCTGAAGAACGACCGGGCCCGTGCCTCTCATAGATCTCCCAGACTACAACAAGAAGCTGTTAGAAAGGGTTGTTCACGGTCGTCTCTCTGGAGTTGTAGAAGAAAGAAGACTTGCTTACGATCATTCGTATCTCGCCCGCCAGCCGCATCCCAGTCGGATTGCGGCGCGTGCGGCGGGGATAACTCGGCACGCCCTGAGCCCGCCGGACCGCCACGAAAGCTTGGTGGTGCCTCCGGCCTCAGCCTGGAAGCCATTATCTCCGACGACGACGAAGCGGGCCCGGAGTACAGGGAGAGTTCAGAGACGTGTAGGAGACGATGCCGCCTGCGCAGGCTGTCTGAGTGCAGCAACGATGTGTGGTACTCCTATAGAAACTCGTACATTCGTTCATCATCGTAAGTACCTATTGTGTATTGTGATTGTTTTATGTTAAATACTAGCAAAATTACCCGGCGTTGTCTGGGGTAAAAATTATGAGCAAGTGGCATCATACTTTCAGCTTTATAGATATTTATAAATATAAATAACATATAATATTCCTAAACTTTCCATTCTCAAATTTAAAAATAACATGCTTATTATGAACTAATTATTAATTTATTTTTCTTCTTCTTCTTCGTTCTCAAATGTTATGATTGGGAGGATTCAGACAACAAGTCCGATAGTTGTAATGAACTGCGCCGTGGCTGTCAGTTGCTCTAGTCCACCGAACAGTTTGTCGTTGAAGGTAGCCCCCAGGGGCCAAATGGCTGACCGGGTAGAAAGATACAGAGGGCAGGTCTGAAGGACATGCTCCGCGTTTTCGGAAGCTGTTTCGCAGGGGCACATTTCGCTTGCTCCGATTCGTAGTTTGCGGAACATATGTTGCTTTAGCCTGTTGTGACCAGTCCTTAGTCTGAAGATGATGTGTTGAAATTGGCGGGAGAGTTTGTAGTAAGCATTAATCTTTGGGTTGTTTTGTTGCAGCTCAGACCATCTTTCGGATTCATTCCTTTTGAGTATTGCCTTTATTTCTTCGGGGTGTAGAGATGGGTCTGTCTGGTTTTGTCTGCCTCCAACTTTAGCTAAGGTGTCGGCAGTGTCATTTCCTTCATTTTGTATATGCCCAGGGATCCATTGGAGAACCAGTTCTTTAGTTATTTTGCTCAGTTTTAAAAGTTCTGTACTGAGTGACTGGTTGATCGGGGCATTTGGGTTTTTTAGAGACTGGAGTACTGTTTTGGCGTCAGTGAAGATGACAATCCGGCTGTTGGGGGATTGAGTGTGGCTTGTTAGTATATTTGCAGCAAGCTCAATTGCTTTTCTTTCTGTTCTAGTGCTATCTGAGAGGCTACCCGTGACAGTGGCTTTTTCTAGGAGTTCTCCATTTGGCCACTCTATGTAAATGCCGGCTCCTCCATTTTTCAAATCTTTTCCAGTTGACCCGTCAGTATAGACTCTGGTCCATGCATTTTGGGGGTATTGTTCTCTAATGATGTTGTTTACTGCTTCTTTTAGTATTTCGGGCGTGTAGTCAGATTTTTTCCCTATGTTGCTTAGTTCGTCTCTGATTTTTAGAGTAGGGCTTGGGTCCCAGGGGGGGAAGTGGCTGTGGGGTTGGGTAGGTTCAATTGCAATGTTTTCTATTTTATATTTACTTTTTAGATGTTTGGCTTCTTGTATAAAATTGGATCTTTGAAGTCTTTTTGTTGAGGAGGTTTTGAGTAGCTTGGGTTTTAGAGGGTGATGACTTGATGCTTCTAACTTGGTGAAGTGAGTAAGGATTTTGGTTTCTCGTCTAGTTTCCATAGAGCTTAGGTTAGTTGCATCCTCCATTGCTCTGATCGGGGTAGTTTTCATTGCTCCTGTTATGATTCGAAGTCCTAGGTTTTGAACTTTGTCTATTTTTCGGAGGTTTGATTGGGCTGCCGTACCCCACACTGTGGCTCCATATTCTAGGGTAGGCCTTATATAACTGGTATATGTTTTTTTCAAGATAGAGTGATTTGCACCCCAGTCTGAGCCAGCAAGTTTTTTCATCAAAGCTAGTCTTTGGATTCCCTTTTTCTGTGAGTTTTCTATTTGACTTTTCCAGGTTAGTCTTTGGTCAAACGTAACTCCTAAATATGTGGGATTGTCATTTTTTTCAAGGATTGTTTTGTCTAGGGTCAGTTTGAGGCTTTGTACTTTAGTAGATAGAGAGAAAATTGAGTATGTAGTCTTTTTTGAGTTTATGGTCATTCCCATTCTTTGGACCATAGGTTGAGGTTGTTTAGTGCATCCTGTAGCCTAAATTGTGAGGTGCCTATATATTCTTCTGTGCTTATTAGAGCAAGATCGTCGGCGTACATGCTGCTTTTTACTTTTCTAGGAATATGTTGAATTACGTCATTTATGAAAATGAGAAATAGTGTGGGTGACAGTACACCTCCCTGGGGGACTCCATTTTGTATTTGTTGCTATGTTGCTCCTTTTTCCTTGCAAGTTGACTATAGCTTTTCGATTTGTTAGGTATTCTGTAATCCAGTTTAACATTTTGTGGGATATATGGTTGTTTAATAGCTTTAGGATTAGACCTTCTTTCCAGACCTTATCGAATGCTTTTTCTAGGTCGACCCAGACAATGGTCGTTGGTTTCTTTTCCTGGAATCCATCTTCTATTTCTTGGGCTATATAAGCTATTTGGTCTTCTGTTGATCGACATTTTCTGAAACCTGCCTGTTCATCTGCTAGTATATTTTCAGATTCAAGAAGCCATGTGAGCCTATTGTTGACCATTCTTTCCATTAGTTTGCAGACGCAACTGGTTAAACTTATTGGGCGGGCCTGTCAACTTGGTTTCTTGGTTTACCATGCTTTAGTATAGGGATCATGATAGCTTTTTTCCAGACAGTTGGAATTTTTCCTGACTTCCAGCTAGCATTGAATATTTGCAGTAGTTTTTTCTTTGCCAGAGGTCCTAAATGAATAAGCATATCATTTGAGATCTTGTCTGATCCTGGAGCTTGTTTGGGTTTGAGGAGTTTCAGTGAGTCATCAAACTCTTTCATGCTGAGATTTGCTGTCATTCCATGAGAGTGTGGTGTGGACATTTTTGGAGCTTTCTCTATGTGGTCATTGACTTCTCTGGATCTTTTTTCGGAGATACTAATATTTCCTACGCTGCTAAAGTGTTTTATGAATTTTTGAGCAGCTTCGCGGCCTGTGAGCTTTTCTTGGTCTGCGTCTAGGACTATTGGCGAAGATTTGTTCTCCTCTTGGTTCAGACTTTTGGCGATTTTCCACAGCTTATGTCCATCTCTGTCTGCATTTAGTTTTTCTGTCTTTTCATGCCAGCTCTTCCTAATTGACGAGAGATATTCCTTTCTGAAGATTGCGTTTGCAGCTTTTAGTTGTATATTATTTTCTATCGTTGGGGATTTTTCTGCTAGGTTTCTTGCTTTGATGGTTTCATTGTGGAGGAGTTCCAAGTGTTGAGACCAGTTTGGTATGTAATTTTTCCTGGCTCCTCTTGGGATGGATTCCTTAGCTGCTTTAAAGAGAGCTCTAGAGAATTCAGTGTAGGATTTGTTTATCCGATTTGTTTTGCCATTGATGTGTGTCACATAGACATCTGTTAAGCGTGCAAAGAGGTTCCAATTTGCTTTCTTGTAGTTCCATCTGGGAAGGGTGGGGTTTTCTATGGGCAGGTGAGTGGTTTCTATTTGGATGAGAATGGGTCTGTGGTCACTGGTGGCTAGTTGTTCAGCGACTACTCTTTTACTTCCTATGGATATTGTATTGGTAGCAAAGGCTAAGTCTGGAGTTGATGAAGTCATCCATGATCTGGAGTAAAAGGTGGGTGGATCTTCTGGCTGGTTTAGGAGAATCAGACTGTTTTCGGCTTGCCACTCCTCAATTTCTTCTCCCCTGGCATTGAGGTCTGGATATCCCCAGCTCTGGGAGCGGCTGTTCATATCACCCAGTATTAGACACTCTTCATTTATTGGGATTTGAATTCTGCCAAGTTCTAGCTCTTTGTCTGGGGGGCAGTAGCAATTGATTATGTTTAGGTTTCCCCCTGGTAGGATCAGCTTGGTCCCCATTATTTCAGATTGTGTGGAGCTTGGTATGATGATATCTGAGGTAGGAATGTTGTTTTTGACGAGAGTAAGAATTCCCCCTTTAGATCTGTTTTCCCTGTCTTGTCTTAAGCATGTGTAGCTGTAGCCTCTAATTGAGAAACGCAGATTGCTATTGAGGTGAGTTTCTTGGATGCATGCCACATCTTCTTCATTTTTATGGAGGAAGATCTTTAAGGCTTCTTTTTTCTTTTGGATGCCCTCTGCATTCCATTGGAGAAAGACTAAATTGTGTTTTGTTTTCTCCTTAATGTTCTTGTCAGTAGGGTTTACTTCCTTTTCTCTGCTCCTGACTTCACAAGCAAAGGAGGAAGAACCACCAGTTCGCTTGGGTGGGCTCCTTCGAGGCGGAGAGCCCGGCCCCCTACCTGCACGGCGGGATTCCACAGGCAGGACGCCACAACTACATGTACTATTATCTGTTTCCTCCATCATTTTGAGGTTTGCGTGCCGACGTGTTTTGCGCCAGTTGGCCCGTGGACTCCGACTTCAGCCTGCTTTTCTTTCTGGATGTGCTTCCATAGCCTTTGATCAACCAAGATCGTCTGCAAGGCAGCAGTTGATTTATTTTTGGAGTTTTCTCTCCTAGATGATTGCTATCCCTAGCTAACGGCCTCATCTGTCCGGGTTTAGAGTTTGAGCGCTCTATGTTCGCTTTTTGCAGTCATTTCTTTGGATTTATAAGGCATTTTTTTAAAGAGTATCCTTACCACGGGATACCCCACCTCACCCTCCATGACAGCAAACCAGTTGGTCCGCGGCCGCTTATTCAGTATTCACGGCTAACCCTTATATCTAAAGGTCATTCCCCTATCCGCCACCTGGGGACGCGCTTGGTAGGAGATGATAGCTCCCTCAAGATTATTAATTTAGATAACACAGATTTAGGCAAATTGGTATTATTGTTGTGTTTATGATATATTATGTTGAACCTATTATTACTTGTAGGCTAGTTTATAAGTTGTTACGTACTGTTTAAGCTCTTTAGTCAGCTCGGCAAATTGTTAAATGTGGTTTATGCTCGGCAATTGTTACATGCAATTTTCATTTGTTAATTGTCACGGGTGATGTTCAGTTGTGGTTACGTGTGCACTTCTCTTTTATTATAGATTTCTTCTGTATTCTTATGTATATTTTTTTGTTTACATAAAATAATAGAGTACATAATATTAATCCACATTTAATTTAATAACATTTTCCTAGGCAAGCCCCACACACAAGGGGGTTAAAGTTACTAGTTTGAACTTTCTACTTCAACGTTCCAAACTCCAGTCCCCGACGAACCAAAAAACCCAACTGAAGTCCTCCAGTAACAAAACCCATAAACACACGTGACCGAGAACGGGCTAAGTGTATGTGTACCCAAAAACACCTGTTTTACATTGAGATATGGGACACATTGGTCGAGATGCAGCGCGTTTCGACTGGCGTACCTAAGATCCTGGGTTCGAATCCTGGTGAAGGCTAGGATTTTTTTTCCTGGACTCCAGGGTGTCCCTGAGTCTACCCAGCTCTGATGGGTACCTGACATTAGTTGGGGTAAAGTAAAGGCGGCTGGGCATTGTGCTAGCCACATATCCCCTAGTATGTCGTGGCTTCACTTATTGAAATTAATTAGGAAAACAAAAAATCTTTAAAAAAAACTCTTCATAATCTAAAACAAATGTGTCATTAAAAAAGGTATAAACTAACGCTAAACTGAAACATAAGTCAATACTGTCAGGTGCCTTTACATTATATATAAAGTAAACTCTGTGTGTTCAACCAATCATATTCGTTAATTGTAAGACACGTGACCTTATTGTCTCATATTATACTTTTGCGATTTCACTTCGGACATGTGTCTTCGCTAGCTAAGTATTTTCTATTATTATTAGAATATTAGCTTTCTTTTCATTGTCGTTTATAACCTTTTTTTTTATCTGTAGCTTGTACAGCTCTGTTTTATTTTCTCACGGGCAACGCCGGGCAATTTAGCTTGTATAATATATAGGTAATAGAGTAGGGTTCCATCATCACGATAAATCCACTTGAGGGGGGGGGGGCGAAATATGCTGTGTAATGTTCCAATCGTAAGTGCATCACGAACTCTGACCTAGATTTCGAAATAGTCGTTTTTGACACCCGGTAACTTTCCTTTTTGTGTGTCCCGGTACTCTGTATGTACTAATGGTTGAGACCTGAGACCGACGGGGCTTTCTGTGTGAATATAGCATCGTAAATGTTGACCAACAAAACACACACAAAAAAACTCCGTCTCTGGTAGGTGCCCCTCAATGCACTTCTAGTTAGTATAATAGTATGTGTCACACATACACCGATATAATTTTCCTAGTAAGTATAGACCCTAGTCACGCTCAGTTGGCCACAGACTTGTAATATTTAGAATCGCGTGCACTGTAAAGATTATTTTAGTTCTAAGTGACGCTATTTATAGCCTGAAATGGGATACGGCGGTCTGGCGGTAGCGCTGTTCGGTTTTACGTTCCATGGGTGTCTCGGGTTCGAATCCACGACCTGGACGGGTGTCCCCGTGTCAATGCCAGCCGTGATGTTTACCTGACATCTGGTGGTCGGAAAATTAAAGGCGGCTGGGCATAATGCCGGCCGCGCCATCGCATGAGCATCGTGTTGGTGAATGCTGCTTAACTAGTTCCTAAAAACGTCTTTGTGTTTTAGCAATAGATTGTCCAATGGGGCACACGGTGGACGAGCGGCAGCGCGTTCGACTGGCGATCCGAAGATTCTGGGTTCGAATCCTGGTGGAGGCTGGGATTTTTTTCCCGGGGCTTGACAGCGTCCCTGATTCTACCCAGCTCTGATAGGTATCTGACATTAGTTGTGGTAAAGTAAAGGCGGCTGGGCATTGTGCTGGCCACACATCCCATAGTATGCCGTGGCCACAGGAAATTGGTGAACGCTGCTTCACAAACTCTATGATTAGTTTGGTCCGAAGGGTACTTTACTAATAGATTGTCCATAGCCCCATAGGACTTGTCTGTTGTACATTTTTTCAAAAGGCCCACCTCTTTTTTTTAAATTATCTTGTTGAGAAGTCTGTAAGGCTCTTGAGCTAGAATAGAAATAGAACCGTATCTATCTTACGATGTGACCTCTGGCCTCGCTACGATATAAAAATCGAATATGACGATAGTCAGTTACATTTTTAAGTACGGAACTCACATTAATAGTATAATTTGAAGAGCCCTACTAAAAAAATATCATCAAATGTCTCATATACGCCCTTACAGAGTTGAAAATGTTCTTACTGAGTTAAAATGAAAATGTCCTCACTAAAGTTCAAACGTTCTTACTGAAAAAAAAAAATTCTGACAAATTATTTCGCAAGATCGAAATATGACAAATTGACTGTTATCTGACACGATATTTTTGAAGTGGTGATGGTGGGGGAGGTCAAAATGTCCATCTCTATTCACGTGTCGTGACGCGACTTCCGTTAAACATAATCTCATTGCCAGGGCCGCTAATAAATCTTGCATTCCATCACCACACCTCGAGGATGACGTAGATGACTGCGTATTATTATAATTCGTCCGTACAGTGTAAATGCTTTGACGTAGGCCTAATGCTCCACAGGGAACTCAAAGGACAGATGGTGATGATGAAGATACAGAGTAATTATAGTACATCGTAATGTCCTGTGACACATTTGGGCTTTTACATCTTGCAATCGGTTGTTGTTGTTGTGTGTGTGACAAAAGTGACGTCGGTTTGATAGCCTTTTTGGAAATACCACTGCGGCTGAACGCGGCCAACGGGCGGGTGTTTGCCAACCGCAACTCCCGCTTGCTTTAGTAGGATATGTTAAAAGTCCTGGTTATTGTGCTGTAACATACGGATAAGCATTATATATACATGCGCAAACACACTTCATAGGCTGTTCAATGTATTATACGATGTTGATGAAACAAACAATTATTCAAATACCTTAGCCTCTCCCCCTCCCACCTACCATCGTACCATTAGTCTTTATTATACAACAGAATAAATAGAGCTGTCGTAAACTACTGTAAAGTATTGTCAATAAAGGTGTCCACGCACCAGTGCGGGCTTCCTTGGCCCATTCAGGTCGTAATGTACTGTTGTCAAAATAAGTAAACATTGCACAGATATCGTGCCAGAATATACTAACACTTGGTACTATAGTTCTAGTTTGTGTGTGTGTGTGTGAGAGGAGGGCGAAATTGGTGCCTGTGAGTAGGTTTTCGAATAAAAATGGGGAGGGGGAGGTCACTGCCCAAGGTCCACATTGATCAGAGAAATATATAGAGAGCTAAGCATCCCCCAGTGTGTTAAACATAGGTCAACTCAGCGCACTGTCAGAATGCATATCTTTGCTTCAATTGTACGTGATTCCTTATTTGGCGTCTCCTGATTCTCTTGTGCAAACAGATATCTGGATCGATCTCAGGGAGATGAAGTTCATTACATAAGGTGCCTACACAGAGGAGTGGAGGATAAGAAAAAAAAGGGGGGGGGGGAGAGAGATCACAAAAGGCGTCCTATAACTGGGAATTAGTTCAGAGGCGCGCCCTGTGTGAACTTACTGTCCTCAAGGACAAATTATGAACGTAAGGATTTATGAGTTTTGATTCCGAAAAAAAAAAATTCGATGAATCACGGAATAGCTTAGAATGGTGCAGAATTTTATAACAAAGGACAAGATGGTTGAATATTGTATTGGGAAATGAGGGACGATTTTTATCAAATTCGGTTGGTTGTTCTTCCTAGGAGCCATCAAAGAAAAGCTAGATTAGAACAGTGGCGTTTTAAAAGTTTCTTTTTACTTTCGTTTTGTTACAGTTTCCGTGCACAATGCAGCACTTTTCGCGTGACCTTAACGTTATTTATTCTTTGTTTACCGTCTCACATCATAGTTAGATAGATATCTTACTTTTGGATACAGTGGCCCGTCACGAGCTCCCATTGCGATCGATCATGAAATCTTATTCGTACAAATATCAGTCATGAAAATCACTTTCCGAGCGCTCCAAGGGAAACGGCCCTCCCTGTAGCCTCGTTTGCACTCTTCGAAGCGAACGCGTTGGAGAATTTCACTAGCTGTTTCAAGTTTCTTATGCAGGTTTTAATTTTTATTTTTTTTACAGAGATTAAGGAAGGAATATTTTAATTGTGTAAATTGGTAAGAGGGGAGGGGGGAGGGCTAAGCATTGTTGAAGACTGTTTGCAAAAATCTATGGTGTCAGACACTTTTCGCTCTCCGGATTCCGATTAAACTCTCTTTCTCTCTCCCTCTCTCTCTATCTCACGAGCGTGAATTTATTTTATTTACCTTGACCTGTTATCCCGGGAGAAAGCTAAAACAAAAGAAACAAGAAAAAGCTCGTGCAATGAGAAATCACCAAATAGTGCATCACGGTGCGTCCGACGCAAATCCGCGCCATTCATCTTGGCCTGTTATCAACTCCACCCCCCGCCCCCCAATCCTAAATAATGATAAAAATAATAATAATAACTAACCACCAACCGACGGGACATTGCCTTCAACAACTGGTTGGTGGACATTCATGTAGATCATAGGTTCTCAACCTTTTTCGGCTCACCGCCTCCTTTTACAATTTTTTTCCGCTTACCGCTCCCAATTTAATTTTAGCGCCCACCCCTCCGGACTATAGTTACCGTAATTTTGTTTATGCGGACTAGACTTTTTGTGTGATTTATTATCTTTAAAAAAAACTGAAAAGGAAACATATTGTAAGAATTAATAGATCAAAAAATTACCTAAACAAGAGGCTTAAATCAATCAATATTAATGTGAATCGTTTGCCTGGTGTGTTGCTAGTAGTTTGTCTATATGTGTTTCAATTTTGTTTGCAAAAGCCTTAGGTCTCCGCGCTTCACTATTTGCAGCTTGTTTTTCTTTTTTGACAACCAAATGGTAATACAATGAGAATGCAATACAAAATTGTTGCCGAAACTCACAGACCAAGAGAAACTGATTGGTTTTCTCCCAAAGAATCGAATTTGCTTTTCAAAAACTCGAGTACCGAATCCAAGTCTTATACATTATGTTTAAACAGTCATCTTTCGCTAACCAACGCACCTCTGTGTGCAGTAGCAATCGCTTGTAGTCCTCGTCAATGAACAATGAACAATATTTAGTTTGCTACAAAGTACATAAGAACAATAAAGGCAAAGTCTAGTCAAAGACATAACTAGAAAATTATAAAATTGGCAAACAATAAAGCCTCTCACCTCTACGCCCCTGTTGAGAACCCATGAATTTTAGATCGCCGTAACTAGCTCATCACTCCCACCCTCCAATGGCCACTGGAAAACATGCAAATTGCGTGGGAGGGGAGGTGGGATTCGCGGCAGCGTGTGTGGGACATGGAGGAGGTTAATCCCTACGAATCGATTTATTCACGTCATCACTAAGTAATGAGCTAGGAAAGTAAGAACGAATAATATAGTATTATATACTCTGATGGAGTTACACAAGACTTTCTGTCTTGTATCTCCAAACTGTCAAAACGTTTCATCGTCATTTAGTGGAGTTTTTTTTTTTTTTTGGGTATTATCTTGTCTAGGTTTTGGCGTCATACCTGTAAGCGTCCATTGTCAGGGCGGGGGGGGGGGGCAAATATCGACCCCCCCCCCCCCCGATTCGCCCATCCACCTCCTTCACACACGACTCCCCTCCCCTTCCCCCCCCCCCCAAAAAAAAAAAAAACACATCAACCCACCTGTCTATAATGATCTTTTTTTGTCCGTCAAAGATCGTCAACGTCTGTTGCAATGAGACAGATGTGGTCTAGTGTTTGTACAGATGTGGTCTAGTGTTTGTGCTCAATGCGGACAGAGAAAATAATGGTTCACCATGAATAAGTACCGTTAGCTTTATTTTTATGTTGTTGTTGTTCTTGTATAAACGAGACATTTTGCCTGTTGGAAATGGCCACGTCTTAGTTAATGTTTTTTTTTTGTATGATTTATGTTAGAGGCCGACCGAAATTAGGTTTTGGTGCCGAAAGTTTGCAAATGACCTTTTTCGGTGTAGTTTCGGTTTCGGCTGGAGCCCAAAAGTTAGCTTTTGGTTTTGTTTTCGGTTTCGGGCGAAACTGATATATTGACTTTCGGTCAACAGCCGAATATCTATTTTAACTTTTCAAAATTCAGACTTCAACGCTAGTGCTGCCATCTATTACTCTGCTTATTGATAATTTCATTTAATTCAACTGCTGCGAATTAATCAGTGAGAAGTAGAAAATTGAAGGAATAATAAAGGGATTATTCAATCACCTCAAAGAATGTCGAAAAATGGAGTGTGTGATTACTGTGCAGTCTTTTTAAATCTTTTGTTTGGCAATTTCGGGTTTTCTTTCGGTTCTGTTTTCGGTTTGAGGTGTAGTTAAACTTTCGGTTTCGACCGAAAGTCCGTTTATAACAATCGGTATGGTTTCGTTTTCGGCCGAAACGAAAAATGTTGTTTCGGTCGGCCTCTAATTTATGTATATCTCTATGTCTATATTACTGTATACAAAAATAATCGTTTATAACAGCGTGTTAGGGATGGAAGAGGGGGTGTTTGAAAGGTCGTGCATTCGTAAGGAATGGGTTAATATTACGAACTGGATCTGTGATTGGGGGGGGGGGTGCTCACGAGCGCCTTGGCATGTCTCAAGGTTTGGCTTTTGTCTGAGATGTTACAGTAATGCCACGCGTCCAGTTGAGTCATTCGTCTGAACTAAAGGGGTGTACATGTAGTTTCTTTTTTATTGTTTTTCTTCTCATTTTCCTTACCGTTCTTTCAGTTCATCGAATATTCATACAGTTCAGTATGAGTCTTACATCATATATTGTATGAGCATTCGGAAAAGGTATCTAATAATCTTAAACGTGCTTTTCCGAAAAATTTGATTTTTTAATTATTTTTTTTTAAATTTTGTAGCTAAAGAATTTTGAAAAGATTATTTATTTTCAGTCCAAATTGTAACGTTATTTACAAGTTGGTGAAATCGCTGAATGTACTAGCACAATAAGAAGAGATAGTTACATGTATGGGTCGTTTGAGTAGTAATAGAATTATATGATGTATTGCATTATAAGTTAGTAATAAACTTACTACACACACAAAATTAGATATTACAAAAAATCTAACAAAGTAATCAGAGTGATATAGAGCAGTAATCGGCAACCTTTTGATAATTGTGTTCCAAAGTAGGATTCCTTATTCACTCCGCGTGCCATGAGCCTAATATTTATCCTGTTCTAGCACTTATTTTCACGTAGAAAGCTCTCGATTTCCCCTTTTTTTTTTAAGGTCTTCAGCGTGCCATTCAATATAGCTCTGCGTGCCAAGTCTGGCACACGATACGTAGGTTGCCGACCCCTGATATTATAATAACGTTCTTATGCGAGGACCATGGCCGTAATTTAGAATTGTGGGGGTCCTGTTCATAGAGCCAAATTTATATTGGGGTCCCTCTTGGCCTCATCTCTGCCTTCCGACATAG
Source organism: Anisus vortex (assembly GCA_949126835.1). Lineage (NCBI taxonomy): Eukaryota > Metazoa > Mollusca > Gastropoda > Planorbidae > Anisus > Anisus vortex. Next base: position 18,987,296 of record OX421507.1, read on the forward strand.
CTGTGTTAACCTGTTTGTTTGTTTTTTATCTGTGGGTGCCCCTGTTCCATGGAGTATGTGAGACATGCCTAAATACGCCTCTGGCGAGGACGAAATTATTTAAGGTCTTTTACTCCTCGTGTCGGGTTCGGGGATGGAATGGTTTGCCTGAACTAGCGAGGGGAATCAAAATCTAAAAATCATTGAAATCCCCTTATCGAAAGACGAAACTTATGTTGAACCACGAATATGCGTTAGATGCAATAATTTTCTCATTAGAAGAAATGTCTATTGATTATACCGTACTAATTTTTTTAATGAATTACATTGCACATTTTGCATTGTTACTTTATATATTTTATATATCACGCATCAGTTATATTCAAGTGCCAAGATGACTGTCACAGATATTATTTTATTTTTTTGTATCTATATTATGCTAACCATTGTTGTGTCTTTGATTTCAGGACAATACCAGACCCAAGCAATCAAAAATTGAGCTGGACCAAAGAACCGCTCTCTGTGCTCATCATACGCAAGCATTTGGATGAGTCAGTTATGATTCCATTCAGGGATCTGCTCATTTGGCTGGTAGAGGTGAGTAAAACTGTGAATCACCCACTCACAGATCCCGGTTGGACTTCATGAAAACCATGAAAATATCCCGGCTTGTTGTTTGTTTTTGTAACCAATATTTAAGACTCGGAACCTCTGGATGGTAATCCACCCCTTTTCCTCCAGACCACTGTGTAAAAAGCTGTCAAACCAAATTGATTTATTGGGCCGGTGAAGCAGCGTTCACAAGTTCACCCGATTGTGCTTGCCACACAATCCCCTAGTATGCCGTGGCTACAGTAACTGGTGAACTAGTCCATGGCGTGGATCACATGTATTTGCGGCCCTGGTTTAACTAATCAGCACAAGGAGCAAACAGAAACTTTAAACTTATTCTGTTGGTCATAGTAGTTTTCATTCCATCTATACTATAGCTCGTAGTAAAGCTAGGAAAGCCTCTCTGATATTACCTTCCATCGATGCCTAACCCTTAAAGTAAGACTTTAGCATTTTGACACACGCCCTCCAGCCATACCAGGTGACTTGATTTGATTTTGTCAGGATATTATTTATGTCATAAATTGTCACAACAATTGTAGGCGTACGTCGTCTTTTATCCTGTTTTATATTGATCAATATTGGTTCATCAAATTCATATGGGGGAAATAGGGGGGGGGGGCAGGGCTTATAACTTGTATCCATTACTATTGTTCTTTACAAGGATATTGCCCCCCCCCCTCCATTCCGCCATTTTCCACGCTCTTCTTCGTTGTTATCAAACAGTGGAAATGTTAATAATTAGGAATGAATTGTTTTCCTTCTTTATTACTCCCCAAAATGTATAACCCTAACCCAAAAATAAATGTTTAGTCAGGTTTTTCCACAAGCCCTAGACTATAACCCATAAAACGCTGACTTATGTTTCTTTGGTAACCTTATCTGTAAATGTTGCCTTGCGTTGCAAATCTAACTTGCTGTGGGAGATTTCTTTGTTACTTTTTTCAGTTCAACTCCATCCTGTTTACTGATAAGTGTTCGAACTGTAGAAGAAAAAACATGAGGGTCTCACCTTGCACAAAACTAGAGTGAAGAAAAAAACATGGTCACTACATGTTTGTCTCTTTCTATTGATCATTGTTCTCACACAGTCTGGAAAGTCTGGAAAAGTCTGGAGTTTAAAAAAAACAAATCAAGGCCTGGAAAACCTTGAATAATGGCATTTTAGCATGGAAAAATAGCCTGTTAGCCTGGAAATTTATCTAAATCTATATTTATATCAAAAATTTATTATAGAATTCAAGGTCAGACAAAAAACACCAATCTCATTTTTATACGCCATAAACGCCCACTGACCGAGTCTTAGATTAATACCTCATTCACACAATATATAGGTCACTTAAGGGGAGGAGGCATGTGACCATTTCCCAAATAAGGTGTCCCAGCAGCCTGAAATTTGGTTCTTATACTATAGCCTTGAAATAATCTGGAAACAGCCTTGAATTTTGTTTCAGAAAAAATTTGAGAATCCTGATTGATAGTTTTCTTAATACTTCGATCCCAATCCCAAACCATGGCAATATATATATATATATATAAACGTTTTGTTTTATATTATTTAGTTATTGTTGTCTATTGTCCACTCGTCTTTATATTTTTATATGATTGAGTGTTTTAATATAAAGTTTTGTTTCTTTTGTTGTTTTTTTACGGGATGTCTAAAACACAACATCTCTGAAACCTTTTATTTGAAAACTTTTTACTCAAACCTTTCACTAAAACCCTTTCTCTAAAACTCTTTCTCTGAAACCCTTTTTATTGAATATGAAAACAAATGTATGTTTTATTATGTAGATTTTTTTTTTTTTTTTTTTTTTTTTTTTTGGGGGGGGGGGGGGTCTATTAGTTATGGCTTATGCCACGACTTTGCCTCATGTGTGTTGTAACTGACATCTTCAATCCCCAAATGTCCAACAGGCTAGGAGCATGGTGGTGCTGGTGGAGCAGGCCGTGATGGAGGACAGGATTCTCAGAGACGACATTGACTTCCAGAGGCTCCGTGACAAGCTCAGCACTTTCAAAGAAGGTTGGTTCCCAACCTCGTTGTTGCTATTGTTCCTTTTTTGTTATAACGTTCATTACATTGTCTTGCGGTGTGTGTGTGGGGGGGGGGGGGGGGGAGACCTAGTGGTAAAAGTTGTTAGTTTACAGTCTCAGGGATCACATTATGGATAATTTAAAAAGTGTGGGATCTCTGTTCGTCTGAAGCGTTTTCTTGAAAAAGTCTTATAATGATTTGTTCAGACATCTTGTTATTTCTGCTTTTTACAAAAATATCTATATGAACGGTTTGTTTCTGGTGTATTTAGGTCCCTGGACTATATAGATCTACAGAGTTTGGCAATACTCCTATAAAAGTATTTCATATTTTTGGTGCCACTGACCGGGTGTATAACTCTAAGACATTTAGTTTTCATTCATACCAATAGTCTGTTGTTTTAGACTACTGGTGTAAACAAATGAGTAATTTAAATATTATATCTAAAAATTAAAATTGAATAACTCAACTAGTTTATTGCATGTCCTAACCTTTACGGGTGAAGGTGTATAAATTGACCATTTCATACACTTCGCTGATATTTCAAGGGCAGCCTATCCCTGTTGATATAGATCAGTGATTGATATGCTAGAAATTTTTTGTTTACGTTTGGATTTCCAGGGGACGTAATTATTACCATACTCCTTTAAAAAATAAATAAACGTTACTGTTTCCCTTGTTAAAATGAGACAAATAATATTGTGCTAATACACCAGTAATAATGTTAAAATAGGGAACTAAAAGAAATTAAACCGTGTTTGTTTTTTTATACTATGTTCCATGCTGGACATGCAGTAAATGTACATATAAAATAATGTTGTTTTTTAGCAGAATAAAATGAAATGAAAATCATAATTAGAGAACTTTTGTTTTGAACCCCTCCCCCCCGAAAAAAGGAATATATCCCAAGGGCTGCTGTCTATTTATTGCTTATTATTTCTTACATTTTCAGATGACGACTTGACGGATAAAGTTGATTTTATTATATGCCTGGGTGGGGACGGAACTCTCCTCTACGTTTCATCCCTTTTCCAAGTAAGTCTCAACAGAAGAAACTGCTAATTTTAGGTTTCATCTCATATTCACTATACTAATTGGCATGAATGGTTTTTGGTGGTTATGCTTATTTTAATCCCAATGTCCTGGGTTAAAAATTATTTTTTTTATTGTTTGTTTGGTACAGGCAATGTTTGAGATTTTTATGTTGATTGGGCGAGGCTTGGAATATTTAGGCCCATGTTTAGACCACGAAAATCTCATTGTATACTCTTGCCGAAAATCTCATTGTATACTCTTGCCACATACATTCTTGAGCTCTTATAAGGTCTTTTTAATTTGTGTTTCTTACAAAGTATGTGGTATAGCCGCGGTGCATACGATTTTGGTTTAAAATGTAATCCTGGTTAAGCACAGGGAATCCATCCATGTCTGATGATAGGTCAACTGAAGTTGGTATCATGCAAGCCTCTTGTGCACCACTGTCTACTAAAGAAAACACTTTAAATTCTGGTGTACTGGTGGGCACTAAAGTTTTCTTTTGGCCATTGAGTTCAGATAAACAGGATCTATGACTTGTCAAGATTTTCATCTTTTGACTTCTACCAACATGTTGATGTAGACTTAGCCATAACATCCTGTACATAAGTCACATCTTTTCTACATTTATTTTAATAATTTAATGTCAATCTCAGCTTCTTAAAAAAATAAACAATGTTTTTTCTGTAATTAAAAAAAAGATAATAAAAAAATATTGAAAAAAAACAAAATGAAATAGCTTATGGACATGTCAAACTTTCATATTTTTTTTAACTATTTAAATAACAACTGTTAAGAACTGTTTTTGTAGAAGAGCTGAGAAAATGATTGGCTTAAATTTGTATTTCTTGATGAAAAAATGTTAATGTCTGGCCTGCCAACTATCCATTTATTGCTGTACATAACAGCTTTTCTCTTAGATTTTTTTATTTTATAGAAGTATTAAAAAAAATACAAATCCTTTACAAAATTGATGACAGTAAGAAAATACAGTTGTGGTTTTCATTGTTCCTTTGTATTAACTTTTATTTTTGTATAAAAAGCCACAGTTGAATGAGAATGGTTTTTATATTATGATGATGTACAGTCTAACTTTAAATATAATTTAGACGAAATGTTTTTCAGTCCTGCTATATTGTTTATTGTGTACCTGTCCCATATATAAATATTATCTTGTTACTTTCCTTAATAGTCCTGCCTGGTCTTATGAGATGTAGAGTCACTCAGATAAACATAAGGACAAAAACACTTTCCTTATCCCTTATGCGAGAACAAATGCATAAAAGTACTCTTTTTTCTGAGTGGCATTCAGGCTTGGAATGGGTTGCCTGAACAAACCAAGAAAACCAGTAACTTAATCATCATTAAAAAAATTAATAAAAATGCAAGACTAGACTCGGACCATGGATGAGCATAGGAAGATGAGCGTAGGATGCAATAATCTTCTCTATAGACGGAGCGTCTGTAATATATAAGATAAGATAATAACTATTTGATCATTATGTCCAATGTGTCTCCTACAGAGTAGTGTACCTCCAGTGATGGCCTTCAACATGGGCTCTTTGGGCTTTCTGACACCATTCAGGTTCGATGAATATTTTAAATCAGAGGTCTCTAAGGTTATGCAGGGTGAGTAACTACAATAACCAACTTTCCTTACACTAACTAACCTTTCTTTTGTAAAAGAAATACAAGTTATTACTGTTCTAATTTGTTTTGTTTTGCTATATCCAGCAACTTCATCATTTTATATAACTGGTAATTTTGTTACTTTATGCATACAAAAAAATTGTTATGTTGAATTTTATGTGATTTCTCCTTTTACCTTTGCTTAAGTAAACAGTTTCAATCCTTATGTCTAATTTTAAAATGTTAATTTACAGTGACTGTTAGCTGATTAGTTAGAAAAAGCTTTGAAAGGGTTGTGTAATTCAATTCAGATTTAAAAAAAAAAATTTAGCTTTACGTCCAAGTTTTTGACAAATATTTGTTTTTATTAAGCACCATTGTGATTTATGCTGAATATAATTAACTACTTTCAATGCACAAAAAAGAAATGTTGAAACAGAATTACAATATCCTAGTAATTCTACATAATAACATAATAAAAACCATATCAATACGGGTGATAGTTGCAACTTAATGACATAGTAGTGATGTTTTTCAAACTTTTAAAAAACTATGTTAAGTGTATAGGTGGCACCCCTAATTTTTATCAAAATTTTAAGCAAAAAAAGTGTGACTATATGTGAGTATATATAGTCATTTTTGTTCACGATGAAAATTGAAATAATGTTATAAATAGTTTATTAATTATATAATATATGCATGCTTAATTAACCAAGAAGAAAATTTTTTAAAATAATAATTCAAAAAATGATCATACTCAATATAGTTGTATCACCTCTGCCAATTAACAGGTAATGCCAATTAACAGGCAAATATATTGAAGCACAGTTAAACCTGGGTTTTCATGGCTATTTTGTCTGATAAAAATTGACAAATTCATAAACCGATGAAAACCCAAGCAGTCAATGTGAATCTAATTAATCCTTTCGGGACACTTAAAAATGCATACAGAAAAAAACTAATTTTATAGGAAATATCTATAGTATTTAATAATAAAAACCATAAGTGATAATAATAATATTGCCCGGAAGACAATTTGCAACACAAAGAGTTTATAAGACATCAACTAAAACATTTTAAATATGATACTCACATAAAGTGCACTAAAAAAATATAATCAATTTACAATAAATGAATAATAAAAAAAAGACTAGTAAGAAGAATAAATTATCCTTCAAGGCATATACAGGATGGGGAGAGAGAGTTGCAGATATTATTGTTTGATGGGGAATTTACATCAATAAGGGCCTTAGATCTCAAGTCATTGATGTCACTGCCCTTCTGGGTTATGTGGCATACAGTGTCTACAAATATTGAGGCAATGGAAAAACTGAGACAATTATTTTGCAGATAACAAAAACAGAAACAGACGAAAACTGATGTTTGACTATAAAAACTTGTGTATGTTTCCCAGGTTGTGCCTCCTTGCTGCTACGCTATCGCCTGAAATGTGTTGTTGTCAGGCATGACACTGAGCCCAAACTGGACATCCCGCACGTAAAGAATATACAGAAGGAGGATGTATGGACTAAAACGCACAAGCTTGTAAGTGTCCCCCATAAGTTTGTTGGTCTAAAAAGAGGGTTCTTTCAGAGCATAAAACAACAGTGAATTTTATTGAATGTAAAAAGCCAGCGTAAAGTATGATATGGAACATGGCGGTCTGGTTACAGTGCACTTGATTTTCCAAAGAACAAACGCATATAAGTTCTTTTTTTTGTCAGAATGGCATTCAGGCACTGAATCAGTGGCCTGAACAAACCAAGAAAACTAAAACAATTTAAATATCTAATCAAAATGCAAGACAAGGCTGACTCACACTACTAATAAATGTAAAGTAAAGTACCCTTCGGACCAAAACTGATCATAGGGCTGCGTTCACCAGTTTCTGTGGCCACGCCATACTAGGGCATCAAACTTTCATCTAGATCCAATATTTTTTCAAATTCTTTCTTCAATTTTAAAGTTTTTCATTTTTTTTTATTTTTTTTTATTCAACATTATTTTACATTCCTATTGATGCCTTTAAAGTTGTGACAGTTATCATTTGTGACAGTTATCATTTGTGGCTTTTTGACATGCATATCCATTACAAGAGTCTGAAGATTTTGTGCTTTTTATTAGGGCCTATAACGGAGTACACCATTTAGACTGATTACTGATTCTGAGTATTAGGGATGTACAACTTGCTAAATGTGGGTATTTCAGGAGTCTTGCTATCACATGCAAACATTTTCTCTTGCTCATATCCCCCCCCTCCCCCTCTTTTTCATATTCATCATTTACCTACAATAATTGCAATAGCTAGAGCTTTGGCCACAATGTATTAAGTATTAAAAAGTTTGATATACATTGATATAAAAGAGTTTCATTTTTAATTATTTACAAACATATCATTTATTGAGTCAAATCGTGCAAAAAAAAGTGGGAAATCCAGCTGAGATGAAGCTCCAGGGTGACTCCCATTAGGCCCTACTTTTTATGTAGCAATAATGAAAAGACAGCCTGCACACCAATAAAAGAGTTTAAAGAAGTCATACCAATTTATGCAGCTGTTCAGATCATTCTAAAAGAGAATTATTTTGCCTCTCTGTTTCTGAAAAGGTTTTGAATGAAGTTGTTGTAGACAGGGGACCAAGTTCCTATTTATGCAACCTTGACCTTTACATTGAAGGTCGGAGAGTTACATCCGTACAAGGAGATGGTGAGCATATTTCTGTTTCAATGACTGACCCCCCACAGCCGCCCTACGCAATAAATGTGCAACATGAAAAATCCAATAACATAACTGGCCTGAACAGGTCAGGAAAACCAACAACCTTTATCTCATTGAAAGTCCTTTGCAAAATTCTAAAGTATATTTTAAAACACGGATAAGGATAGAATACAATGCATATAAGTACTCTTTCTACCCGAGTGGCATCCAGGTATGGAATGGGTTGCCTGAACAAACCAGGGAAACCAGTAACTTAACATCATTTAACACTAATAGAAATGCTGGACTAGACTCAAACCACGGAGGTGCATAGGATGCAATAATCTTTTTTATATTGTGTTGCAGTAATCTTTTTTATAGAAGAAGACTGTAATGTATAAGATAAGATCATGTATCAAAGGAGTATCTGTAACATATTGTGATAAAATTTAAAAGGCTCTTTTTAACAAGCTTCTACGTTATAATACAGTATATAAAATCTATTAAGTATTGTGAGCTAGGAATGTGTATTGTATTACTAGAGCGAGAATGGCGAGTACAAATGTGTACTGTATAACTATTTTAACCCTTTAACCACTGAAAGGTTTTTAAGAAAACTTGGCATATTTTTTCAAATTTCTTTTAAAATGTTGAGGTTGATGTGATGTTTTTGGTAGTTAAATGTACGGTAACTTTGGTGTTGGTGGGATATCTGTAAGTAACTAATGGGTAAAGTATGGAAGTGCTAATGTGTGTATATTGTTTCATTCTAAGGTTTGATCATCTCCACGCCGACAGGAAGCACTGCCTACGCCGTGGCAGCTGGGGCCTCCATGATTCACCCCAGCGTGCCGTGCATCTTGCTCACCCCCATCTGTCCACACTCTCTGTCCTTCAGACCAATTGTTGTCCCGGCTGGAGTTGAAATCAAGGTTGGAATTAGATTTAAAGGGGAAACAACTTTAATAAATTATGTCCCTTGAATTATTTACATTTTCTTGTTTGTAAAGTTACCATATTATTTTCAAAAATAAATATTAATAAATATCTATTTTTTGAAACCCAAAAGAATTTTTTTGAAAGCAATTTAGGTTTTTAGCATTGAATTTTTAAAACTAAATTTTGACTCATCTGTAATGGCATCTGATTAGTAGGTGAACCATTTCTTACAAATATTAACAAGCTTAGCAAACTAGTTGTTAAGATTTTCATAAAAATTGTAAGAAATATACGCAGCATAAGTTCCTGGAGATTATCTGCCCTCAACTAAATGGTTCCTGGAAATTTGTAGTGTCACGTTTGTCTGAAACTAATAATCATAAAAGTAGATTATACAGTAGATAAACAAAATAAATTTGTAGAAGAGATATTGGTATACAAACATTTGTCTAACAACGGTAAAACATTTTAATCAATGCTATTTTCAATTTATGAAGTTATTACAGTCTAGCAACTAGGCATTCCAAAGATAAACCATGGTAAAAATGTCTGGTCTTTTTACATTTTGTGGAGAATAGTGATGTTTGTACCCAGTTAAGATGGTGGCTAGACTTGTTTTGGCCACAAAATCCCTTTTTATACCACCGCTAAAGAAATGGGTTAATTCTGATTTATTATAAATGGTCTTCTAGGGATAATTTCATGAACTATTTTTCAATTCAGTTTTTATTTAGGGCCATATTTAGGATTGTGGAGGCCCTGTTCCCACAGGCCAAATTTATGTTGGGGCCCCCTCGTGGACTCGATCCTGCCAGTGTCAGTAAACAATCAAATGTGATTTCCCATTCACAGTATTTGTTCATTGTACGCTTCTACAACAGCACTATTTTTATTGCCGAAAGAAAAGGTTATATATTTTTTTGGAATGTGGGGGGGGGGGGGGGTCCTTTTGTGTGTGTGGGGGGGGGGCCCTGTTCCATAGGAATGTGTGGAACATGCCTAAATATGCCACAGTTTGTATTATATGTTAGCTATTAATAAATTATGTCTATTTTGTATGTATGTGTATGCAATTAAGTTTGTGTGTTATCTCAACACAGGTGATGCTTAGTCCTGATGCCAGAGGTACTGCCATGGTTTCATTTGATGGCAGAGACAGAATGGAAATACACCAGGGCGACAGGTAAAAGGGGGGAAGGGAGAGACTGTGGTCCTTTTCTTAAAGTTTCTTTATTGTACATGTCTGTCTGTACATTGAATGAAAAAAAAAAAAAGATGATCTTAAACCATGGCGTCATCAACATTTCATGTGTTTTAAAGATAATGTTAAGTAGTTGAGGCATATGTCGGCTTACATTATTACAGACCTCCTGTAGTATTAAATTTAAATTAAGTGGTCTCGTTAAAGAGGTTGTAATAAATAACAAACAATATTAATTATTTGTAGCTAACTTAATTAATAAAAATTAAAATAATTTATTTAATAAAACAACCCTTCAGACGATACCAATTTTAAAACAATTTATTTACTAAGTCAAATTAATATCAAAAGAAAAATAGAAAAGAAAAATCAACTCACGAATATCCTTACAACAGAATAAAACAACAATGTAATAATGCGTACAGGTACATAAAAGATACAATACAGCTCTGCCACTGATGCGCTTACAATATGCTTAAACCAAGACTCAAGAATACTACATCGATGTAAAAACTTTTTTTCTATCACGCGAATCTCCTATATTTATACTATACATGTTAGAGATTTCTAGAATAAAAGTAGGCTAAGAATAACTCACAAAAATTGTCAACATCTCTTTCTAACATGTTCCAGAGGGTGAAAGAATGATCTAGGTACACTCTAGTAAACAACAATTCTTGACGCAACAGTAGCAGAGTTCAACTAGAGGTCAGGACTAGGGCCCTGGCAGTGGTGCAGTTAGTTACATAGGAGGGAAACAAGATATAATCTAAACACATAACACCTCCCTCCTAAAAATAAAAAGTTTACATTTAGTAAGAAATGTAAATCTTTTTACAGCTTAATTAAAAATGTATAAGATACACTAAATATACTGTAGTAGTACATTAAACAGGATGTTACCGGATGTACAATAATAAACATAATAATAAATTATTTTTTTAACAGCGGGATAATGTGTCAGCAATAACATTATCAATGCCTTTGATATGTTGAATATTTAGATTATATTCCTGTAAAAATAAACTCCATCTTAACAATCGTTGATTTTTACAACTCATTTTGTGTAAAAATGTTAAAGGATTATGGTCTGAGAAAACCAGTACAGGTAGATTTGAGCCCTTAACATAGAATTCAAATTGTTGAAGGGAGAGGATAAGTCCTAAACATTCTTTTTCTACAGTAGAGTAATTTCTTTGATGAGTATTAAACTTCTTAGAAAAGAAACATATTGGATGGTCTATATAAAGATTGTCTTCCTGAAAAAGAACAGCACCTATCCCAATGTCACTGGCATCTACTGCTAATTTAAATTGTTTTTGAAAATTAGGAGCCAATAGAATGGGAGATTGAGATAATACAACTTTAAGTTGTTCAAAGGCTTTTTGACAAGAATCTGTCCATAGAAATTTAACATTCTTTTTCAACAGATTTGTTAAAGGATTGGCAATTATGGAAAAGTTTTGGCAAAACTTTCTATAATAACCAGCCATTCCCAAAAATCTTCTGAGTTGTTTTCTATCAGTGGGAGTAGGGAGTGCTTTAATAGCTTCAACTTTAGCAGTGACAGGTTTTATATGACCCTGTCCCACAACATAACCCAAGTATTCTACATGAGCATGACAAAATTCACTCTTATTCAAATTAACAGTTAAATTGGCTTTTGACAATTTTTCAAAAAGAGATCTTAACTGCTTAACATGATGTAAAAAATCTTTGCTGTAAATAATTACATCATCAATGTAGGCATTGCAATTCTCCTGGTCAGCAATGAGGTTATTAATCATTCTTTGAAAAGTAGCAGGGGCATTTTTCATCCCAAAAGGCATAACCTTATATTGATACAACCCATCTGGTGTAACAAATGCTGATATTTCTTTGGCACGGTCTGATAGAGGTACCTGCCAATATCCTGATAATAAATCAATCTTGGTAATGTAGGTGGCATCACCAATACGATCAATAAGATCATCAATTCTAGGAATTGGAAAGGAATCAGATTTTGTAAAAGTATTTACTTTCCTATAATCTGTACAGAATCTAAATGTTTTGTCTGGTTTAGGGATCAAAACACAAGGTGAGCTCCAATTGCTTGAGCTTGGTTCAATAATGTCATTATCAAGCATATACTTTATTTCAGATCTAAGAACTTTTAACTTTTCAGGATTAACTCTATATGGGTGTTGCTTGACCGGAGTTGCATCACCAACATCAACATCATGTACAATTAAATTAGTCTTATTTGGCACATCAGGAAATATATTACAAAAATCCTTAATTACATTTTCAATTACAATCTTCTCTTTCAGTGGCAGATGTGACAGCTTTTGATCCAAATTTTTAAGTATAAAAGAATTTGGCAATTTGTACTGACCAAATTTTTCCTTTACAATATCAGGAGGAACAACAGGGGGTTACATTTAAATTACACTGTACCTGGTCAGATACATTCTTGCTATCTGTTTCTGAATTTCTACTGACATACTTCTTTAACATATTTACATGGCAAAGTTGCCTTTTCTTTCTCCTGTCTGGAGTTTTAATAATATAATTTAAATCATTGACTTTTGATTCTATCTCATATGGACCAAAGTATCTAGCTTGTAATGGTTGACCAGGTAAAGGTAAAAATACCAAAACCTTGTCCCCTGGGGCAAACAATCTAAATCTGGCCTTTTTATCATACCAGTTTTTCATTTTAGACTGGCTTTCCTTTAAATTTGTTTTGGCTAAATTACAGGCATCATAAAGTCTACTTTTAATTTTTAAGACATGGTCTAAAAGTCCCTCAGTGGGTGTCGGAGACATCCACATTTCTTTGAGATATTTTAAAGGACCGCGAACCGTATGGCCAAACACCAATTCAAACGGACTGAAGCCTAAAGACTCCTGGACGGCTTCACGGGCTGCAAACAGTAGCATGTGTATTCCTTCATCCCAGTCCTTCTCATGTTCATGGCAATAGGTTCTTATCATGTTCTTCAGGGTCTGATGGAAGCGTTCAAGGGCTCCCTGCGACTCAGGATGATATGCACTTGACATGCAGTGTTTAATGCCCAATTGGTCCATTACTTGTTTGAAAAGAGTGGCTTTGAAATTAGATCCTTGATCCGACTGTATGGACTTAGGTAGACCAAATAGAGTGAAGAATTTTGTGAGTGCCCTGACAACGTTAGGAGCTTTAATGTTTCTCAAAGGAACTGCCTCCGGAAATCTTGTCGAAGCACACATAATGGTTAGTAGGTATTGATGACCTGCTTTAGTTTTTGGAAGAGGTCCAACGCAGTCAATGATGACTCGACTGAAAGGTTCTTCGAATGCTGGAATCGGCTTGAGAGGAGCTACAGGAATCGTTTGATTTGGCTTGCCAACCATTTGACAAGGGTGACACGATCTGCAGTATTCAATGACGTGCTTCTTTAATCCAGGCCAAAAGAAGTGACTTGTTATCTTCTGATACGTCTTGTTGACGCCTAGATGACCCGACAGTGGAGAATCGTGTGCCATATTCAGAATGTCAGCACGATATTTCTCAGGCACAACAATTTGATGGACAACTCTCCAGTCTTCATCTGCAGATGCGTCTGGTGGTCGAAACTTTCTTAGAAGTACATCATCTTTGACGTAGTAACATATAGGTACTTCTTCAGCTTCTTGTGGTGACAAAGCGTTTTCTCGGAGTTTGTCTAACTCAGGATCCCTTTTCTGTTCCTCGATCAACTGTTCTCGAGTTGATACCGGCTTTTCTAAGATTGATATCGGATCTTCGTCGAGTTTGGAGAAGAATGTGGTCTCAAGGTCCACTTCAATGTTTGATTTATTTTTGGAAGTACTCCTTTCTTTGGAGATTTGTGAACTCATGGCTCTAGTTACCGCACATGCTGGATATAATTCTGGATCATCTTCTTCTTCAGGTGCAGATAGTTGAGGTTCATGAGTGACAATGGGTTCGGCGATAACCTTCCCACCAGCTAAGTCATTGCCTAGCAACAACGAGATGCCTTCCAATGGTAATGTTGGTCGGACACCTACAACCACAGGTCCAGAAACAAGATCTGACTTGAGATCAATGAGATGGAGAGGTACATCTAGGCAACCTAGTTCTACGCCTCTTAAGAGTATGCTTTTCCCCGTTGCAGTTGCGTTTGATAAGGGAAGAATGCCTTCAAGCAGTAGCGATTGCGAGGCACCTGTGTCTCTCAAAATTGTTACAGGTCGCAGACTGGTATGATCACCTGGTAGTGATATAAATCCTTCCGAAATGAAAGGCTTGAACTCCTCTAAAACATCAGGGGTGACTGATGTAGACATCTGGACTTTGTTAGAACTCTCGATGGAGTCTTGAGAACATCTTGGTGATGTAGTTGACAAACTTGTGTTGTAGTCTTGTGAACATCTGGGTGATGTAGTTGATAAACTCGATTCGGAGTCATGAGAACATCTTGATGATGTAGTTGATAAACTCTCTTTGGAGTCGTGAGAACATCTTGATGATGTAGTTGATAAACTCTCTTTGGAGTCGTGAGAACATCTTGATGATGTAGTAGAACACTTTGATGTGTATTGAGGACATCTTGACGATGTAGTGGAACACTTTGACGTGTATTGAGGACATCTTGACGATGTAGTGGAACACTTTGACGTGTATTGAGGACATCTTGACGATGTAGTGGAACACTTTGACGTGTATTGAGGACATCTTGACGATGTAGTGGAACACTCGGATGAGTGTGGAGAACATCTTGACGATGTAGTAGAACACTTTGATGTGTATTGAGGACATCTTGACGATGTAGTGGAACACTCGGATGAGTGTGGAGAACATCTTGACGATGTAGTAGAACACTTTGTTGTGTATTGAGGACATCTTGACGATGTATTAGAACTCTTTGACGAGTATTTAGGACATCTTGACGATGTAGTAGAACACTTTGATGAAAGTGTAGAACATCTTGACGATGTAGAAGAACTCTTTGATGAGTATGTTGACGATGTAGTAGAGTCAGTAGAGCTTGGTGTGGCAGGCTTAGTATCATTAGCTTGAGTGAGTAAAAATTGTTCTGTTGTATAGGACACGGCACATAAAGTAGGTTTCGGAGAAGCCTTTTCGTTTTTCCTTTTCAATTTATAGCATTCTTCCACTTTATGTCCTTCTTTCTTGCAGTATATGCATGAGGCTTTTGGTTGTGTCACCTTCTTGTCATGAGTGTTTTTTATTGAAGTGCTGTTTGTTTCTTCGGGCAGTTTCGGCTGCTTCGGCCTAACATCGGCTGTGGACTTTGCGAACTGATGGGAGATGACGAAGTCGTCGGCCAACACTGCTGCCTTGTACACATCATCTTCGCCACGGTCTGCCATATGTGTTCGGACGTCCAGCCGGACACAATTCTTAAACTCCTCCATCAGAATCAAGTTCTTGAGCTTTGCATAGTCAGAACCAATCTCTTTAGATGTCAGCCAGCGATCTAGCCTTCTCTGCTTTTCTCGTAAGAACTCAACATGGGTCTGGCCATCCAGTTTACGTAGTTCACGGAACTGTTTTCGATAAGCCTCAGGGACAAGTTCAAAAGATTTCAAAATTAGTTGCTTAGCAACTTGGTAGTCCCTTTGTTGTTCCCCAGTGAGTGAGCAGAACACCTCTGCAGCCCTACCAGTCAGAACAGTTTGTAACAGCGAGGACCACAGCGTTTCAGGAATAGCAAAATTTTTGGCAACAAGTTCAAATTGAACAAAATAATTATCCACATTTCCCACAAAACGTGGAATAAGTTTTAAGTATTTAGCTGGGTCCACATTCTGATTGGTGGTAGGAAGATCTGTTGGAGTTTTAGAGCTTATTTCTAATTTCTTTAATTCTATTTCTTTCTCACATCTCATCCGTTCTATTTCTTTTTGTGCTAAGTGTGCTTCTTTTTGTGCTTCAATTTCCAACTGCTTAATTTTTAGCTGTATTTCTAAATCTACAACATTGGGTGTGTTTTCGTTTCCTTCTCTACTAATTGTGGATAACGCCTCTTCTGGCAAAAATTCTTCGTTGACAAAATGTAGGACTATACTATCTCTAATAACTTGTTTTACAGCACTAGATTTGATTTTGAGTCCTAAAAGTTTAGAAATAGCCAACAGATCCTTTCCGCTGCATTGGTCGAGTTCTTGCAAAGATGGATTAGCAATGAAAGCCTGATAATCCATGTTAATGTATAACCTTAATTTAAACAATCAACTAAGAGAGAAAAGTTTTTGGTCAGCACTTACAATGTATAAAACTTGGTATCGTCTAAAGAAAAGTTAAAGAAAATTTTAAATTTCTTTTCTATGAATAAATATTATATAATATTTATATCCGTAGGAAGAGCCCCCAATTTTATTACAGACCTCCTGTAGTATTAAATTTAAATTAAGTGGTCTCGTTAAAGAGGTTGTAATAAATAACAAACAATATTAATTATTTGTAGCTAACTTAATTAATAAAAATTAAAATAATTTATTTAATAAAACAACCCTTCAGACGATACCAATTTTAAAACAATTTATTTACTAAGTCAAATTAATATCAAAAGAAAAATAGAAAAGAAAAATCAACTCACGAATATCCTTACAACAGAATAAAACAACAATGTAATAATGCGTACAGGTACATAAAAGATACAATACAGCTCTGCCACTGATGCGCTTACAATATGCTTAAACCAAGACTCAAGAATACTACATCGATGTAAAAACTTTTTTTCTATCACGCGAATCTCTTATATTTATACTATACATGTTAGAGATTTCTAGAATAAAAGTAGGCTAAGAATAACTCACAAAAATTGTCAACATCTCTTTCTAACATGTTCCAGAGGGTGAAAGAATGATCTAGGTACACTCTAGTAAACAACAATTCTTGACGCAACAGTAGCAGAGTTCAACTAGAGGTCAGGACTAGGGCCCTGGCAGTGGTGCAGTTAGTTACATAGGAGGGAAACAAGATATAATCTAAACACATAACAACATATATATATTATATGTATATATAAAGGTCTCTGGAATCAGTTTTAGTAGCAAAATGTTGATCACTAATCAGAAGACTCTTGTAAAAATTGAGAAAGGCCTGAATGTTTTTCCAGAGCCCATTGGAACCCTGAGTCTACCCAGCTCTGATGGGTACCAAATTTCTTAAAAATTGCTCTTAAGTCCAACTTAGTTCCAAGTGTCTGTCTGTGGCATATTACATGGTAGGGAGTCCTCAGGCACTATTCCCCCATCCCCCTTTGCATTTCTCATTGGATCATTGAAGAGGCTGCATTACCTTACATACCTGCACTTTTGCCCTTGAAATACTAGACTGTAGGTCTGGTCGTCCATACATTGGTCTTGGTGAGATGGGTTTTTGTTGCACCTTATTGTTCCTCTTCATTGAAATTTGGTGGATTATTCTAAGCCTGTACAATGATCCTCAGTTGTGCCCTTGCAGATGACCCCCACCGGTATGCCCACTGGCGTACGCTTAATGGGAGCTTATCTGTGGTTTACACACTTCCCCAGCTTTGAGTTTGAGACCCATGGATACAGAAGTGTGCTGATGGGTACAGACATCAATGGAGGATACTAAAATTGACTGAGCTTTGTGCTGCACACATAATTCCTTTGTATGCCTTGAACTTTTACATATATATACGTACAGAGAATAAGAGGGGGGAAAAAAGAACGGATGAAATTGTGGATTCGAGATCTTACCAATCAATTCTAAGTAATCCTATATCTGAATTATTTCATTTCAGCTTGAGGATCACCACATCCAACTACCCTGTACCTTCCATCTGCGCCACAGACCAGATCGAGGACTGGTTTGACGGCCTGGCCCACTGCCTGAACTGGAACATCCGGCACCAGCAGAAGCCCCTCCAGTCTGCCTCCAGCGTGACCTCCTTCGAGTCCCTGGAGGCAGAGTCCTCCAAGTCATCCCAGGTGTCCCTGATCAACGGGAGCAGTTGACGCTACGGATCCCCACGCCTCAGGCGATGACGGTCGTAAACGTATAGACAACTCATGATGATTGATTGTTCAGTTATATGACCAGTGGGGAGTTGCCCTCCCCGCCATGTTGTGTGACACTCATTCCTAAAAGAAATATTTTCAAGGCATTTACACAAGAAAGATTGAGACATAATTCTGAGACGTTCCTTCCTGTAGCAACTTCAGATAGTTTCTTTTTCCATGAGTCATTGTGTTATCTTTGTTTTTCCATGAGTCATTGTGTTATCTTTGTTTTTCCATGAGTCATTGTGTTATCTTTGTTTTTCCATGAGTCATTGTGTTATCTTTGTTTTTCCATGAGTCATTGTGTTATCTTTGTTTTGTTTATTATTTTAAACTATGTTTAATAAGCCCCCTTTTCTCCAAACCCCCAACTGTCCACTGATTGATCTGTGATTAATGTACATAGAGTATATGATTATTTATAATTAAGTAAATCAAAAAGCAGTCCGCTAGAACGTAGTTTAAGCCAAAATCTGAGTGCAACATCATCGTCTAGTAGGAGTCTAGCCAGGAAATTTCATTTCATTTTGAAAACTTTTTCCAAGTGATTTGTATCTTACTAACTATTTGGGGCTCTGTTTATTCTTAGAAGAAATTAAATTAAACAAATAAACTGTAATGTTTTTTTTTAAATGAAGCAGTTCTCACTTAATTAATAAAAAAAACTATTTTTAGAATATTTTTTTTTTACTTAAATTTAAAATTCTAATGTGGTCAATTTTTTTGTTCATTCTTCCTCCATTTAGACTACTTTGATTTTTGTTCTTGTGTTTGTAAACATTCCTGAAATGTTGTCAAAAGTTTGTTTGAGCTGGTGATTGTAATAATTTCAGGGCTGATTTAGCTCAGTGTAATCAATCATTCTGGTACCATATTTCTTATCTTATCTTATATTTTACAGACGCTCCTTCTATAAAGAAGATTATTGCGTCCTACGCTGTTCAGCAGAAATTCCAGACTATATATTTCTGTACCTGTACTGATGGGGAATTGCTCATTCCCCCATTGTGAAACTGAATGCACAATTTTGTTTCTCCGTAAGGTGATTACATGTAATCAGATTTCTTTAGTTTAACCAACATCCCAGAAGATATTTCTGGTTGGGGTTGAAATATAAACTTGTGTAAAGAAGCTTATTCAAAAACTGTTTTGTGTGCGCTTCCGGTCTGCTGTTATTGTTTTTATTCAAATAATAAACATTATAGAACTTGTCCATGTGCAAAATTAACAGATCAATGTATAGCAATTATTTCAGCCTACAATAAGTTATGCAATATCTTCAAGCAAAAAAATAACCACGCAGCTCTTTTTTTTTTCTAAACTTTCTCTTCAGACAACGCACATTTTTCTATTATAAATATTGTTCAAGTCAAATTTTTTATATCCCTCGCTGGTCTGGGCTTTTTTTTATTTATTATTGTATTCTCTTTCTTATGGATTTTTTACATTTACATGTTCTGTATGAAATTTAATTCAGGGAAGATGTTTTTTTCTATTGTTTTCATTTTTGCTATTAATTTTCTAACATTAACAAAATCAAAAGATTTTTTATTTAACAATGAAATTTTTTAACTTTTAATGATTCTTATTAATGCTGGGTGCCGGACTCGAATCCTTTTTATCTCTGTAAAATTTGCCTGTATGTTTCATCTAGCTCGGAGGATGCTCCAGATGTTTAGGATAATTTTTCCTGATGTCCTTTCTCTGGATACTAATTTTTCTCATCCTCCACATGTTATGACCGTACAGAAACTTGCAATTTCTGACTGCTTTTTGAATGGGAAGACTTTGTCAACACATGTATCACCACTAAGGGCATGGTGGCCGAGAGGCAGCATGTTTGTACCGAAGGTCGTGGGTTCGATTCCTGGTATAGGCTAGGAATTTTTTTTTTTCCTAGACTCAAGTGTGTCCTAGAGTCTACCCAGCTCTGATGGGTACCCGACTATAGTTGATGTAAAGTAAAGGCGGATGTGCATTGTGCTGGCCACACATCCCCTAGTATGCCGCAGCCACTGAAACTTGTGAACGCTGCTTCATCGGCTCTATAATCAATTTGGTCCTAGGGCTACCTAACTTTACCACCACTATTCAGTATACGATATCTTTGTGGTGTGGCACCGCTGTTGTGTTTCTTGTCAGAAGTGGCAGAGACTGAAAGTTATTCTTTATGTTAGGCTATTGTTATAATTAGGAATATTTCATTAAACCTTAATATAAATTGACAGTAATTAATTCTATCCCATCCAATAATTTGTCTATAATATTGTCATTTCCAAGGGCAATTATTTAAAACCAAGTCCGATGCATGACCTCACCGTAGCATTGAAGATGCACCCAAGCACATTTCTTTAGTCTGAGCCAAATTTAAAAAAATTGTTGGCAAGGCACGCATTTGTAATTGACTATTTAAAATCTGTTTTTTTTTTGCTGAAATGATAAGTCAAGACATTTGCTCATTGCAATAATATATGGTATATATATATTTTTTTTTTATGTGGTTGACTAATGCCACAGAGGCAAGTGTTTACTAAAGCATCTCTTACAGTGCTTTCTTTTTTTTATATATATATAACAACACTATAACGTAGGGCACACCTTTTATAATTAATACACAATATCGCCATGTGTAGTCATTGGCACTGGGAACTGTTTTTTTTTTTAAAGATTTTTATAATTCTAAGCCACCTTGGTAGATATATATATATTATAAATATAGTTGTCATAAAAGTAATGATGGCATATCAATAGGTAACTACGGAGCGCAATTCTTGACCTGCATACAGGGATAGTCAAGAATTAGCCCTCTGTAGGGTTTGTACAAATTAGTCGACATGGCTGCATTGTTAGCTATTGTTGTATAAACTAAGTTACATGTTTACCCAACATTTATGAATATTTTTATTCTAAATTATTACAGGTTTTTTTTTATTTTTTTATTTTTTTGTTTACATGTTTAATTATTATTTAATTATTTCAATACTGTCAGCTGTTTTTGTTTTGTAAAACAATCTGTTGACACAGACTCTTGTGTTTAAATTCAGTTTTCATTTATTATAACAGTGAAAAATAAAGGGAAATATGTCAAGAACCGATCAAGAGATTTAGACTAAAGATATTATTGAATGACTGATGTATGTATTGTTACATATATATATGTATTTATGTTCTCAGTTCTTCTGCCGAGGGTCCGGTTCACTTAGAAATGCTAATAATTGTACATAGTAAAATGCAGATATAAAGGATAACATAAACATCCTCGGCCTATAAATCCAGTTCCGGTTTGCAAAAATGGTTAATTTCAAAGCCAAAATTCTTCAATTTTTCTTTTTTGATTGCAATTAATATCAAAGCAATGTGTCCAATACAATAGTTGTAGATTAAATTGAAGAAAATGTTTCTATTTCACTAACAACAATAGAAGGCCAGCTGTTCCAGTGGTTAGTACACCACACATTCCACAAAACAGCCTGGGTTCTAGTCCTGCCTCCGACCAATCCCTGTCATCCTGCAGGAGTTTTGGGCCTTGATCGTAATAACCTTCTATATTTCTATCTAGAAGGAACGTCTGTAAACTTATAAGTTGGATAAGTCAAATAATTCACTCTAGCCACTCAATGAAAGTTTAAATTATTTAATATAATGTGTTACACGTTTCAAAAAGAATTCTAATGCTGGCCTTTTTTTTTTCAATAAATGATTTGGTGAATAAGTAATGTACACACTATACTGGGAGATTATAACAAATCTTTCATGGCAATCTTCAAAACAAACAACAACGAATACACCTCTGCACGAATACACCTCTGCACGAATACACCTCTGCACGCCTTCTATGGGTTTTAGTGCAGAAAGTTCTAGAAATGATACTCCCAAACATAATAGAAGGTGGAAGGAAAATGCCTACAAAAATATTTCTTTACTACACGAAAATATATTTTTCTATAAAAGAAATCTCTTAGCTATAATTAATTATACATTTAAAATAACTATGAATGCATTATAAACACAACTCTAAATATACAATATACAGACTAAATCTTACTACGGTAATGAAACATGCTATTACAGTATGTATTGTGAATTGTATCTTAGAATGTTTTCTATATGCATCCTCGACAACTTTGACACTC
>OX421507.1:19014578-19037078 GCA_949126835.1 Anisus vortex
GGTCTCTTGTTAGCAGGCGTGAGGCAGTAAGGTCAGATGGGAGAAATCCGTCGGTAATTAACCAATGAGGTGTCTCGAATCTCCCGGGCTTGAAAGGGGGTGTACTCTATAACTCCGCTAGAAGAATTTTTGTGTATTATGTGCCTTGGGTTAAGAAAGACGGTAAAAAAGCTACTGCCGCTTATATTTACATATTTTTGCTCTTGTGCTGTTGTAAGAATATTTATTTTAGTTGCAGCTATATAGCTCAATATGATAATTGTATACGTAAATAATAAAAAAAAATATATTTAAAGACAAATAGTGCCGTAATCAAGAAAGTACTCGCGAATATTTCCAAGGGAGAACACTAGGCCTACTATAAAATAATAAAAGTATCATATTTTCCGGGGAATAGGGATTGTGGCATAGGGAAGCTGTTGACAGTATTGTTACAAAGTATAAATACTTCTTCTGAAATAGCGATAATAATTATTTTCGCTTACATATTTTTGGTTTACTTTGTTTATTTTTTAATTTGTTTGTGGATTTAAGTTGTAGGCCTACGCTAATAGCAAAGACTAGATTATTACAGTTTTTTTGCTAATAGAAATATATTTTCTTATTCTCTATTTTATTCAATTTTTAATATTTATTTTTTTGTGTAGCCCATCTCCTTTTTGTATAAAATTAAGGAGCATTAACCGTGTAACGGGGAAGTAATATAGCAGGGACCCTTAAAAGGTGATGAAGAAATATATCAGAAACAAATTATATCAACTCGGGGAAAAATAGATTATCTTTTTAAAGTAAAACAGCGATGTTTACATTCACACACACACACAGACAAACACACACACCAAGTCCGGACAAATATTTAGCGCATAATATGTTTCGTAATTACGAAATTTAATTAGAAAGTTGTTTTTTTTTAAAAAAGGAACTATGTTCTTTTTAAATGTTGCAGTAATACAAATACGTGTGGCTAAAGCTTTTAAGGGCACAACTCTTTGACAGCAGTTCCAGGAACGCCACTATTCTGTCTTGTCCTGGGAGAAACCAGCTTCTCAGAACCACTGTTGTAAATATTGACACGCAATCATTCAAGTCATTACCCACACTTACCCACTCCCCCTCCCACACTTTTTTTTCTTCTATTGGCCCTGGTGACTCTCTTGTAGGCGTTGGAAAAGTGGGGGGGGGGGGCGGGGAGAGAAGGGGAGCTACACTCACGAACATATTAGTGTAGCTTACTTTACTTGAGGAGGGTGCATGGGGACCGAGCGGCAGCGCGTTCTGGTGTACCGAAGGTCATGGGTTCGAATCCTGCTACCTGACATTAGTTGGGGGTAAAGTAAAGGCGGCTGGGCATTGTGCTGGCCACACACACCCCCTTGTATGCCGTGGCCACATAAACTGGTGAACGCTGATCAGTGTGGTCCGACGGGTAGTCTATTTTTTTTTTTTTTACTTTCTTTTACTTAATTGTAAATACTAGCTAAATTACCCGGCGTTGTCGTGGGGAAACAATTACGTAAGTCAATAGTTACAGATACAATTTGTACAGACTACCCGTCGGACCAAATTGAGCCATAGGTCCGGTGAAGCAGCGTTCACCAGTTTCTGTGACCACAGCATACTAGGTCAGGAGCACGGCGTTGCACGTGGCAAGAAATTGCCTACAATCTCATTACAGAAAAAAATAACAAATAGGCCTAATATCATAATGAGAATCGAACCAGGGCGGCCGGGTGTAAGGCGATGATTCTAATTATAACATACCGGTAGTATACACGTGGGAACAAAAAATCGATTAAGTTAAATATATAAGAAAATAAGGTAACGTGGCTTGATATAGAGTCATATAGACCATTAGGCATCGAAACTGACACATAAAATCAACTTTATGAATAGACATATATATAATATATATAGGCTATATATAATAAATACATTCTGTCAAGCTGTCATTGGTGGTCGGCGGTGATCAGAGAACTTACCTGTTCGAGATTTCAGCCTCGACCATTGCCTTCTAAAATATCCAATTAGTCAGATTTATGTATCTTCGTGACAAATGGATTATCGCCCTTTGATTCTCGGTAAGTCCAAGATTTTCCACGGGATCTGCCCGGGATAGATCTTTGAGTACACCGCAGGATTGTGTATATCAAAACAGAAGATGACGGATAGTCGCTGAAAGTGTCATCAGAAACTGTCATCTTCCATGACGAACAAAGGCAAGTGTGATGTGGAAAAAGGGGGGGGGGCTAGTCATTTTTGGATGTAGCAGGAGGTCAATGGAGAAATGTCAAGAGACCCTGCCGTTTGTCAACTTCCGGTTTTCTGGACAAAAGTAAAAAAAAAAAAAAGAAAAACAAGGGGCCAGACGTGGTGCTCTAAGGGGACATAATTCATGTCGTCTGCCCTTGTTGGACATTTACGATGGACATGGCTACTCTATAGCCTCCTCGGCTGACCAATGACTTCTTTTGATCTGTTGATCCCTGACTTGTGTATGATGGATGCTCTGAAACAAAAGGGCCGTTCATATCTTTCTTTATTTTTTTTTTGGTTGTTGTTGAGTATGAATCTAAATGTATGTACGAGAGCTGGAGATAAAGTGAGAAAGAGAGAGACATAGATGAGGGGAGGGGGGGGTAAGAAAAGAAGAAGAGAGCGGGCGAGATATAGAGAAAGAAATTGATATAGGAGTATAGGAGTAAACACTTACAAATGGTGTAATCGAGAAAGTATAAAGGTGGAGAAATGAAAAGAAAGAAAGTATAAGAGAAAAAAAGTGAGAGAACAAGTAAAAGAAATAGAGAGAGGGAGAAAACGCGAGAGAAAAGCGAGAGAAAGACTAAAAGACGGAGTTAGAGAAAAAAATTGCAGAAAAGAGTAAGAGAAAGTTGAAAGAAAAAGTGTGAAAAAAAACAACATGAAAGAGAAATCGTAAGAGAAAAGTGACAGAAAGAATCACAGAAAAGACGAGAGAAAAAAAAAGAGAAACAGATGACGAAATTGGCGATATTTTTGGAGCTTAAGTAGGCCTATTGTTGTTTTTTCGTGCGCAGCCAAAAACGTTGTCCTAAATGACACCTAAACTTGCCTAAAAGACTTTCGCATCATACAACTTTCGATTTTAATTTTAATTTTCTATTGAGAAAATCCAAAGACTATAGATCTAATAAGATGGACAACTTTCTCTATGTTCATTTTATTTTTTTCGTGCGCAACCAATAAGGTTGTCTTGAATGACTTCTGCGCTCCTACGATTTCATTAAAGGTCTCCGCTGTATTCAACTTTCGCTTTTTATCTTAATTGAGAAAATCAGGGCGAATTACTAAGACTGGAAGTCTTAGAACTGGAAGTCTTAGAGGACTTAGAGCGATCGGAAATTCCGAAACTAAGTGTTTAAAGTTAACAAATAGTAGAAATATCAAAGTAAGCGGTCCATCTTATTATTGTCTTTGATATTATGTTAGGAGTACTTGAATTTGTTGGAATGTTTACGAAATTAGTAATGCTGTCATCCATAAAAACTTGATCTTTTGTTAATGGTTAGACTATATATTGTTTTTTACTTAGCAAATGAAAAGTGCATGTATTCATTCATCTAATAAGATTTAATTTAGAATATATATATAAACACGTTTGGAATGACCTCCATGCAGGACCGGCTCTAGGGTTTTTGACGCCCTAGGCGAAAACAAATTCTGCGCCCTCATTAAAGTGCCTTCGGCATTGAGAAAGTGAGTAGTGTTAGGACATACTTTCCTATTTTCTAAGACAACATATAAAATAGCCTACCCTTCGCCTTTCCTTACCTAGTAATTCGTCTGCCTATGCTAGTAGCGCGCAGAAGTACTAAACTTTAATTTAGTTTATCCCCAAATTAAAAAAATTCTCAATTATGCGCCTCCCCAAAATGTTGCGCCCTATACGGCCGCCTAGGTTGCTTATATGGACGAGCCGGCCCTGCCTCCGTGTGGATATCTCAAACAAGTCAAACAATGGGTAGCATTGAACTCTTGAGCGTAATTATAATCCCGCAGGTGACCCAGAAACCTTGACCTTGGTTCAAACCGGCCAGGATGCTGCTCATTTTATGACTTCTGCTCTGACGGTGTGGTAACGGCGGCTTAAGATAATGGCGCCGTCCAAGTTTTATATCTGCGCATTTTTTATTCTTCTTCTTAGCCCGTTTCTTTCTCTCTCTCTCTCTCTCTCTCTCTCTCTCTCTCTCTCTCTCTCTCCCTCTCTCTCTCTCTCTCTCCCTCTCTCTCTCTCTCTCTCTCTCTCTTGGAAGCTGTCAAGGAGAAGTGTAAAGAAGACGTAATCCAAGTCTTTAAATGAAAGAGAAAGTCCGGGACATGCAACCCGCGAGGAACGCCAAAATGGAGGGATTGTGGAGCCAGGCTTGTGTGCGACTTCATGAATTATTCAATTATTTTCTGTAATGTACTTAGCTTTCAGTCTGACCTTGCATCAGAATTCGCAGACTCTCCATTTTTTTATTTTTTTGTTAACTGTATCCTTCAAACACCACTCCTTCTTCCTGTCTCTCCCTCACTCACCCACACTCTCTAAATCTCTCTCTCTCTCTTGCTCTTTTTCTTTTGCTCTTTCTCTTTACTTCTTTCTCTTTCAATCTCTCTTTCGCTCTGTCTCTTCTTCTACTTTTTTCTTTTTTTTTCTCTCTTTTTGTTTTCTCGCTTTCTCTTTCTTTCTCTCTCTCTCTCTTTCTCTTTCTGTCCTTCCCTTATATACGGATACATACACCCGCATACATGAAGGCATCCAGTCCAACCTCGGCCCCCCCCCCCCCACATTTCTCTCTCTTGTGTGAACTCATTCGCGTTAACCTCCCCCCCCCCCCCACCCCTGCTCCCCCACCTATTATGTTCTAATTCTAATGGATGTTTCATCTGTTTCCACTGAGTCCTTGAGTGGGAGAGGGGGAATGGGGGGGGGGGTGAAGGTTGTATTCAGCCTGCCTAATTACGGTTAGACTTATATATCTGGGGTGGGGGTGGGAGGTCGTCCAATTTATGGAGTCAAGAGAATTTTTTTTTTTTATTATTTAAAAAAAAATGGGATAGTTGATAAGGAGGTGGTTTACAATAATATTGTGTGACTAGTTGGACAGGAAGCGGGTCCGGGGGAGGATTGGGGGTAGGGTTAATAGACAATCCATCAAACGATACTATATATGAAGATTTAATGTTTGATTTATATTATATTGATACATTTTGTTATGAGCACACGATTTTTAACATTTTAAAGTTTTTTTACGTGAAAGTATTTTAATTACATAGTTTGACCCATTATATCACAAAAGCTGATTAAAAATTAACAACAATTTTGTTTATAACGACAATAACGAATTCACATTCCCCGTTCGAAATGATGGGTCTTGCATTTTAAAGACAAAATAGTTGCGATGGCTACATGATGTCATAATTGGATCATCAATTTAGTACAATACCTACTTATTACTCAGTGAATATATTAACTCCTACAATACAAGCTCAACGTTGTCTTTTTTTTTTCTTAATGTTGTCATCTTACACTCGCACTCACACACACAAACACATATACACACACATATTATACATAATACCGTCGTTAAAACAAGAAGACAGGTGTCAAGGTGAAATATCCTAGGATAAGCCGCTCCCGTTCCCCGAGCCGGCGGGGGGAAGGGGTGGCCCACCCACTTGCTCGTGCCAGACTACTTCCCCATGCACCTCCAAGCGTCACCCCAACTCCTGGCGCCGCTTGCGTGTATTCATTCATGAGCGTGGAGTTATGTCCCTTGTCATTCATGGGGCCTCGTTCTCGCCTCGGGTAGATAAAGTCACGTGAATGCCAGTTTTATCCCCCCCCCCCCTTTCGACCCCCCCCCCTTCCCCTTCCGCCCATAAAAAACAGGAAGTGTGAGTTATGCGCGCGCTACAATGCTTAGAAGAAAAGAAAAAAAAAGATTGTATTGTGGCTCAAGGCGAAACAGAAACCTGGAGCTCAATGTTACAGGGGCGTGCGTGCTGTTTTTAGGGCAGGGAGGAGGGAGAGTGAGGGGTGGGGCGACAACGAAAAAAAAACGTTTTTTTTTTTTTTTTTATTTTTTTATTTTTTTTTTTTGTTACTAAGTTTATGCAAATCTATTGATGTAAGATGACCCTCGATGTTTGTATAATTAGGTCACTTCTGCTAAACAGGACTCTCATGTTTCGATTTACATCGTTTTAATTAATATCTTCTCTGATATACCCTCCCCCCCTACCCCATTTTCCTAATATTTTTTTTTTAATACAGTAATGCGTGTATATCGAAGCGAAATTTTAGGGGAGTCATTCTCCTAGAACCCTTTTTGCTAGCAGGCACACCACGACGTATCGACGGAGAAAAAAACGTGGCTTAAAGGTGTTTTCGTGGTTTCCACGTTTTTTTCTCCCCGTCGATACGACGTGGTGTACCCGCTGGGTTTGCCCTCGCCCACCCCCCTCCCTCCTCCAGGGATTTTAGAAAATGTTCTAATTACATTGGCTAACTCTTTTAAAATTGTACCGTACAAATATCCACATTACTTAACAACACGTAAGCTTAGACCAAAATGTAGCAAGATACACGAGAAAACAAACATGATTAGCCCATTTCTTTTTGCAAGCATGCTCATAGAGTCTGGACTTTCTATTAGTCAACGCTAATATTATCAAGGTGCTTCCTCTACAAAAGCGCTCAAAAAATAAAACGATTCACATAATTGTGATGCATCAATTCTAATATTACCAAAGGCCATAGACTATAGACTAATAAGATGGAAATAGAAGACAGCCGAATAGAAGGTAGACAAATAGAAGACAAACGAATAGAAGGTCGACAAATAGAAGACAAACGAATAGAAGGTAGACAAATAGAAGACAGACTAATAGAAGGAAGACAAATAGAAGAAAGACGAATAGAAGGTAGACAAATAGAAGACAGACGAATAGAAGGTAGACAAATAGAAGAAAGACGAATAGAAGGTAGACAAATAGAAGACATACGAATAGAAGGTAGACAAATAGAAGATGAGGAACAGAAGGTAGACAAATAGAAGACAGACGAATAGAAGGTAGACAAATAGAAGACAGACGAATAGAAGGTCGACAAATAGAAGACAGCCTAATAGAAGGAAGACAAATAGAAGACAGACTAATAGAAGGAAGACAAATAGAAGAAAGACGAATAGAAGGTAGACAAATAGAAGACAGACGAATAGAAGGTAGACAAATAGAAGATAGACGAATAGAAGGTAGACAAATAGAAGACATACGAATAGAAGGTAGACAAATAGAAGATGAGGAACAGAAGGTAGACAAATAGAAGACAGACGAATAGAAGGTAGACAAATAGAAGACAGACGAATAGAAGGTCGACAAATAGAAGACAGCCTAATAGAAGGAAGACAAATAGAAGACAGCCGAATAGAAGGTATCCAAATAGAAGACGAATAGAAGGTCGACAAATAGAAGACAGACGAATAGAAGGTAGACAAATAGAAGACAAACGAATAGAAGGTTGACAAATAGAAGACAGACTAATAGAAGGAAGACAAATAGAAGAAAGACGAATAGAAGGTAGACAAATAGAAGACAGACGAATAGAAGGTAGACAAATAGAAGATAGACGAATAGAAGGTAGACAAATAGAAGACATACGAATAGAAGGTAGACAAATAGAAGATGAGGAACAGAAGGTAGACAAATAGAAGACAGACGAATAGAAGGTAGACAAATAGAAGACAGACGAATAGAAGGTCGACAAATAGAAGACAGCCTAATAGAAGGAAGACAAATAGAAGATGAGGAATAGAAGGTAGACAAATAGAAGACAGACTAATAGAAGGTTAACAAATAGAAGACAGACGAATAGAAGGTAGACAAATAGAAGATAGACGAATAGAAGGTAGACAAATAGAAGACAGACTAATAGAAGGTAGACAAATAGAAGAGACGAATAGAAGGTAGACGAATAGAAGATGAGGAATAGAAGGTAGACAAATAGAAGATGAGGAATAGAAGGTAGACAAATAGAAGATGAGGAATAGAAGGTAGACAAATAGAAGATGAGGAATAGAAGGTAGACAAATAGAAGACAGACTAATAGAAGGTAGACAAATAGAAGACAGACGAATAGAAGGTAGACAAATAGAAGACAGACGAATAGAAGGTCGACAAATAGAAGACAGACGAATAGAAGGTAGACAAATAGAAGACAGACGAATAGAAGGTAGACAAATAGAAGACAGACGAATAGAAGGTAGACAAATAGAAGATGAGGAATAGAAGGTAGACAAATAGAAGATGAGGAATAGAAGGTAGACAAATAGAAGATGAGGAATAGAAGGTAGACAAATAGAAAACAGACGAATAGAAGGTAGCCTAGACAAATAGAAGACAGACTAATCGAAGGTAGACAAATAAAAGAAAGACGAATAGAAGGTGGACAAATAGAAGGCAAACGATGCTGGCAAAAAGAAAACAGACAAATAATATTAATAGTATGATGATAACGTTTAACTTTTAACCCAAAAATGCTCAACTAGTCAAAGGATTCTTTAAGAAAATCCTGTGTGTAGTCATGTCTTCTGGCCCAAGTGGCTAATCGTGAGTTACCGCCCTTGGCTAGATTACTCATCCTATTAAAAACCTACGAATGGGTGGATTCCTTGCCTAATTTAGAAATGTATATAATTATATATATACTAGTGGTTATTCCCGTCAAAACGACGGGGAAACGAATGCTTATAATGTGTTTTGTTATAAGAGAAGGGAAAAAATAAAGAACACTATTACAATAAAAACTGTAGTGAGAACGTATCTTTCGGTATTTAGTTTTTGTTCTTTTTTTTTAATTATTAAAATCATTTCAAAGGGAGATCATTTTGAAATGGCTGTCTTTATGCCTGTCAAAATGACGGAGAAACGAATGACTACAATGTGTTTTGTTAAGGGAGAAGGAAAAAAATTACAATAAAAACTGTAGTGAGAAAGTTTCTTTCAGTATTTAGTTTTTGTCCTTTTTTATTGTTATATTGATTGTATAAAGTCGCTCTTTAAAGGAGGTTCTCAATAGCGACGTGAATCTATGGAACAATTAAAACATTTGGGTACTATTACTTAAAATTGTTATACAGACTTTTAATGACAATGCTACCAGTGCAGTCCTCCACAACGATGTCACTGGCAAATGGTTCAAATCAACCATTGGCGTGCGTCAAGGGTGCCTACTCTCTCCGACACTCTTCAACATTTACCTGGAAAGGATCATGACCGATGCACTGGAAGACCATGTCGGGACAGTCAGCATCGGTGGGAGACAAGTCACCAATCTTCGCTTTGCAGATGCCATAGATGGCTTAGCTGGCAGTGAAGATGAACTGAGGGAGTTAACAGCCAAACTGGAGATAACATCATTAGCGTATGGCATGGAAATAAACGCTGAAAAGACCAAAGTTATGGCAAACATGGAGTTTGAATCCGAAATACAAGTGGGCGGTCAGAGACTCGAGAAAGTCTCCTCCTTCAAATATCTGGGATCCATAATATCTGGTGTAGGATCCAAGCCGGAAATTCTTGCAAGAATAGCCCAAACAACTGCTGCACTTTGCAAGCTAAAAAACATCTGGCGAAGCAAGACAATCTCACTTTACTCAAAGATTCGACTGATGCGCTCCCTGGCGATGGCAGTTTTTATGTAAGACTGTTAAACATGGACACTTACAGCAGATCTCCAGAAAAGAATCAGAGCCATGGAAATGAGATGCCTACGTAAAATTTTAAACATCTCCTACAAAGATCGAGTTACAAATGAGGCTGTCCGCGAGCGAATCACCTACGTCATCGGCCCTCATGAGGATCTACTCAGTGCCATTAAACTCCAGAAAACTCCTATGGTATGGGCATGTGGCAAGATCCGAAGGCCTGGCGAAAACCATCCTGCAGGGCACAGTGCGAGGTGGAAGAAAGAGAGGCAGGCAGAAGAGACGATGGGATGATGACATCAAGGAGTGGACCGGCTTGTCTCTTGCAGACTCCCAGAGGGCGGCGCAGGACCGAGACAAATGGCGCAAAATTATCCAACTGTCAAAAAATGGTGCCTCAACGACCCTCGCTCGGGTTATGGGATAGAAGAAGAAGAAGAAGACTTAAAATTAATATAATAAAGCAAACATCTACCATTAATGGAAAAAAATGAATTGATAGACATTACGTCATAAGCTAGTTTTTTTTTTTAATACAACATTAAAACTCTACAACTTCCCCGTCGATACGACGTGGTGTGCCCGCTGTTTTTTTTTCCACGTCGAAACGACGTGGTTTGCCCGCTGGTTTTTTTTCACGCCTATACGACGTGGTGTGCCTGCTGGGAAGGAAAGTTTTGTACAGTTTTCTTACACAATTATTATTTTTTTGTACACAGAGCGTCGGAATGAGTACACATCTAGTTTAAGGTCTAATACGTGTACTTAGTGCCTACAATAATACACTACTTTTATTACGTGTACTTAGTGCCTACACTAATACACTACTTTTATTACGTGTACTTAGTGCCTACACTAATACACTACTTTTATTACGTCATAATGTCAATCACTTCAGACCACCGTACGTGCAGTTTGAAATGTAGCTTGAAAAATAATGATGTCTTCTTCTTGTCTGGGGTCTTGAGTCAGTCTTGACCTGAATAACAAACCAAAGGGGAATAATCGACAACATGTTGAATGTTTGATTATCGTTCTTGACAATCTCCAGTCTTCATGGGTTGAAAGTTGAAAATTGAAAGAAGTAGTTTAATCGCCAAGGGTAACGAAACGCTTATTTAAAACAATATGGTGGCGTTCACTGTGTGTCGTCTGTGACATTTCATAGGCGTCCCCGACCTTAAACAGACGACATGCCTGCCCACGCCTACTGATGGGGGAAGAGGGAAACTATTTTGTATATTTATGTATAAAATAATTTTCCCTCGAACCTTTTTCTTTCCAAAGCGCCTCAGTCAGCCTATATATTGTAGACGGCAAGCACTTGGCCAAAATGATCAAAATATATAGAACCTATATCTATATATCTATCTATCTCTCTCTCTCTATATATATATATGTAGACACTTATATATAGAGAGAGAGAGCCTATATATTCACGGTGTTGGTTTATGGCACTGAGCTATAATATATGGAGTGCTCAAATGAAGTAAATTATAGGAGAAAATGCGGACTTTTAAATATAGATAAGTGCACTGTATGGCACTGAGCTATATATACATGTCTAAATAATAAAATTAATATTCATTAACATTTCTTACTCAGTTAACTAAGTGGTATTCAAAGCATTATCTAGAAAAATCGTCAACCATTTCATCTTTTGACTTCGCCATAAAATTAATGAATCCGATTCTCATTAAAATTACACAATTTACTCGTATAAGAGAGTATAAGCTTATATATAATGTATGTTCAATATAAAAGAATTCATTTTTATCAAATTTCCATGAATAAAAACCTAAACTAAATGTCACTAAATAACCTAGTATTTAAATACTGTATGTATTTAAAAAATATTTTACTGCAAACTGAGTGGTCTATTGAGAGCAAAATAAAACGAAAACATAGATTAACATAGAATACCTTATTAGTACAATCGTTAGGTGACTGCTCAGTTCTCAGCTCATTCATCAGCTCCATTCGCAACCGCTTACATCAGCTTTCTTCAGAAACATTTTCACTGACCAGCTGTGAATGCGATACATGAGCTTTAGACATGATGAATTCACGGGACATTGCTGACTGTATGGAATTCTCCAGAATTGTGGTTGCTTCTGGCTGTGGAATCAATTTTTTGGAATCTAGATCAAGCAACTGATTGAACTGATGCAGCTTGATGTGATCATTGACAGGAAAACAAAAATCGATGGTCAAGTTGGTTGAGAACTGACAGCTTGATAATTTGTATCTTGTCATCATCCACATTTGATGCAGTGCAGATCTTTCTGATGTGCATTTTCACCAGTGGAATAGTTGATCAGGTTGGCATTGAACAGCTGAAGAGATCAGTTAGGTCTTGGAATGGTTTCAGAAAGGTAACGAGTTCACTTAAGAAGTCAATTTCATCTTCATGGAGACAAATATCAACTCGACCAATACGCTTGAGAGTATATTGAACTTCCCTTTTCAAGTCAAGTATAGACTGAATCATCGTCAGTGTTGAATTCTAACGCGTTGGACATGATGCCTTCGCTGACTTATGATTGTGTGTATGACTGTCAACGATGGGGACGGTTAATCTAAAAATGCAATCGAACTTAAAACGGAAGGCCATGAAATTTAAGAAAGCAAAAACAGTACGTTACGGCGACTCGTTCATTTTTCGGCTGATTTACGGGGGACGAAATACGGCGGCTAATGCGGCGCGCCGCATATTTTCCGGCGGATTTTCGGCGGACGAAAATTCGGCGGCGCATTCGGCGCGCGGTGTCGGCTGGGGGGTAAAGTTTGTAGAGGAAAAAAAAGGGGGGGGAAGCATTGCTTGACATAATTTTATTTAAGGGGGGGGGGGGGGAGCGCTGAAAGTTTGACAATTTTTGACACAGCGGGTGAGGTAGACATTTTCCTACAAATTGTTGACGTAATTTATAATAACATCAAATAGTGTTAAAAAGTGAACTATTTTCTTTCTTTCCAATTTCAGCCAATTTTATTTCGAAATAAAAAGTACTCTAGTCGGCTCTAGTCGACTGACTTGAGATTATTAATATTACGATTTTATTTTTATTTCGTTTAAATTGAAATTAGAAAGAGGGTGCGGAATCGAAGTAGGTGATAGCCAGTATAATCTATGATTATATCCATTATAACCTATGATTATATCCAGTATTATCTATGATTATATCCAGTATAATCCATGATTATATCCAGTATAATCTATGATTATATACAGTACAATCTATGATTATATACAGTACAATCTATGATTATATACAGTACAATCTATGATATATCCAGTATAATCTATGATTATATACAGTACAATCTATGATTATATACAGTACAATCTATGATTATATCCAGTATAATCTATGATTATATACAGTACAATCTATGATTATATACAGTACAATCTATGATTATATCCAGTACAATCTATGATTATATACAGTACAATCTATGATTATATACATTACAATCTATGATTATATACAGTACAATCTATGATTATATCCAGTATAATCTATGATTATATCCAGTATATTCTATGATTATATTCAGTATAATCGATGATGTTACTGGTGACGGACGAGCGAGTGTGTGCCATACAAAGGCACTTTAGACAAATTCCCATTTTCATTAAATGTATGATTAAAGTAACATTGTTGACGTCAAATTATCTTGAATTCCCACCTCCCCCCTGTGTCAACAATTGTCAAACTTGTAACCCTTCTACCCTCTATTTTCTGATAAAAGTATCCCAACGGACCAAATAGTAGGGGATTGTGTGGCCAGCACATGCTCAGCCGCCTTTACTTCGTCCCAACTAATGTTAGTTACCTATCAGAGCTGGGGAGACCTGGGCAGACGATCGATACCCGAGAACAAATCGTAGCCTTCACCAGGATTCGAACCCAGTACCTTCGCTCAATCCCCTCTTTGTTGACATAAGTCATAAGAAATGGACGACCCATTAGAGCTAAGACTGACGTCTGCTTGGTCTGTAAAATTGAATTGATAAATGCGTAACTGTCAATGTTTACAAAATGCGGGCAATAATAGACACACACAAAGATGTTAACAGTTAACATTCAACCGCCAAAACGATTTCTTTTA
This sequence comes from Anisus vortex, assembly GCA_949126835.1. NCBI lineage: Eukaryota > Metazoa > Mollusca > Gastropoda > Planorbidae > Anisus > Anisus vortex. The sequence goes on from OX421507.1 coordinate 19,028,423, forward strand.
TTTGAAGAACAAACGGTTTCAACTTCGACATTAAAGTATAAGGCCTTTATAGCGTAGCTAATGGCACCGGTTAGATCTTTCGTTTCGTAGAATAAGTGCACATTTTGTGACAGTTTATGCCTACGAACAAATAAACAAACAATAAAAAGGGGAAACATGTACAATGTATTTCTGTATCTGCCATTAACACCAATGCTTCAAAATTTTAAACCCCGGCTTTTCATAAGCATTAAAAAAAAAAAACGTTGGTGATGCACTTCATGGTTGACTGCGTGTGTGAAATCCAAAGGGAAAAAACCAACAAGGTTGACCCCTTTTTGTTCGCGGACCTTGTCGCGCGACAGAATGGATGGTGGGGGGGGGGGGGGGGGGTGGGAGGGAAGTCTGGACAAAGAAGATGCATCAGTTTTTAAAGAAGGTGTGTTTATCAAACGTCAGGGGTCAAAGTGCAACCTTGTGCCATCATGATGTTTGGAGTTTGGAGTTGTCTTTAAGGCCTTGAATTTTTTTTTTTTTTTTAAACTTCAAGTGTACAAACGATGAATTAATGGTGAATTGGGAACGGGGCAGGTTTGTTGTCTACTCTCCCTCCCCCCCCCCCCCCCAACTCCCTCTGGCGGAAGACATTTTTTTTTAAATTTTGTTGATTTGGCTACTATTCTATCCAAATCTTTTTACTTTCTGTCATTAGGCAGCCGGTAATAGTTTATTAATGGTCACGGCTTACGTTGGGATTGAGTTGCCGATACAATCACAGTCTAGTCTATCAATAACGTAAAATGAAAAATGATCTAGTATACAAAGATATCCGGAAAGAGAGGGATTAGAACGAGAGTGAGGGTGAGGAAGATAGAAAGAAAGAAAAAGAGAGAGAGAAAGAATGAAATAATGAATGAATTAAAGAAAGAAAGAATGAAAGACAGAAAGAATGAAGGAAAGAAAAAAAGAAAGAAAAAAACATAAAATGAAAGAAAAAAAGAAAGAAAGAAAAAAAGAAAGAAAGAAAAAAAGAAAGAAAAAAACATAAAAAGAAAGAAAAAAAGAAAAAAAGAAAAAAAGAAAGAAAGAAAGAAAAAAAAGAAAGAAAAAAAAAGAAAAAAAAAAGAAAGAAAAAAAGAAAGATAAAAAATGAATGAAAAAAACAACAAAAAAAGAAGGAAAGAAGGAAAAAAAAAGAGAAAAAACACAAAATAGAATGAAAAAACAAAAAAAAGAAAGAAAAAACAAACAAAAAAAGAATGAAAAAAAGAAAAAAAAAAGAAAAAAAAGAAAGAAAGAAGTAAACTGTGGGTCTAGAAAGACAGAAGGTGACGAACTAGGATCTGTATCACTAATGAGCGTGTCGTCAACACATATGGCAAGTGACATTTAAGTAGCTTTCATCGGCTTGTTTGAACATTCACGTCAAATATCTGTGATTCTACACTTTGATGATGTGTAACAACAACAACAACAAAACAAAGGGGGGGGGGAGCAGTAAAGCCAAACAGGTGCACGATCTAGACGCACCAGCCTCCAGTGACATAACAGTATACAACGCATATAGCGAACACATCCACTGAATATAGCGGCGATTGTTATATCTTAAGAAATCACACATATATAGCCTAATAATATAAGAAACAAGAGCGATTTTCAATTATTTTTTAAAGTATCTATTCTAGACTCTAGACTACTGATCTATACAAAATAATGGAGAATATCTAGCGCCGCCATATTAAATTTGTATGCGCAAATTGAAGCCAGAATTGATTACACTATTTACACTATTCACTTATGCATGTAGGTGAGTTATAAGTTAAAAGAAAAAAAAACACCTATAATTATTAGAACAAATATATACGATAAAGACTAGTCTATAGTTTAAGGGCTCAATTCATTCATTGTTTTTATAGATCAGTGCTCTCTAAATGTATGATTCTGCAAACCGGAAATGACAATAAGCAGCTCCCATTGTAGGCCTACTTGATTCGTTAAGTTGTTTCCGAATTCACTTTTTTAAAAATCAGAAATTCGTTGTCTCCCCTTAGGAAAGTTGTTTAAAATTGCGGACAGTTTGTGGTTTAGTTGGGAGACCCAGGCGATTTAAAGGGGACCTGAGAAAAAAAAATAAAAAAATCAGACATGGTTTAGTTTATTAAACTGTTCCCGAGCCCCCTCACCCAAGCCCACCTCTGTAAAGACGCCAAAATGTTAATGTGCTTGATAAATTTGACCCATACGTTGTGATTAGTGGATTGATATTATACAGGCAACACAATCTCAGAGTAGGCCTATTTCGCAGTCTTTTATCACGAGGGCCTATACTTCACAATCTGGTTATATAAAAAAATTACTAGTAGCAGTTTTGAGTGGTTTTTTATTGTAGCTTTGTATGTGATTTATATTTATAGGCCTATGTAATACCTTCATCAAATTATGAATTTTAAAACGGGGTTCTGTATTAATCTCCTTTTTTAAAACTCCAATGAAACATCGTAATCATTGCGTTATGTGACTTATGTCCTTTTCATTCGTTTTTTTCTGCTATATTTTGTTATCTTAATTAGAATAATTTATAAATTATTTATCAAAACTTTTATCGACTTGACTAGATAGTTATAACATAATTAGATCTATAGGTCGTTCTATATACAGAGTCTTTTGGGTACTCAAATGACCCAATTTAAAATCTGCAGCTCGGCGTCTTAAATTTCAAAACTCACTCCCACCTGTTGTGGGAAGAAACCACTGGATGAGCTAGAATGAACTCCCAGGGACATTCATTCTCGTCTGCTCACGCAAGGTTTTACTACGACCTTGAGTTCAAAAAAAGGAAAATCAACAAGTTTTTCAATTCACCTGCGAGTGGTGGCCCCTACGTTCATTCTTTCAGTTTCAAAATTAAGCGGCAGCGTTGCTCACTCCTTGTGCTTCTACGTTTCAAATTCAGCCAATCGGAGCCCCGTTTACACGTGCGCACGTTTTTTTTTTCCTTCTTCTTAGTCTCTCGTTTTCTCAATCACATTCCGAGCCACACGACGAGCGAAGGTCTCGAATCGATTTTTTTCCCCCTCTCTTCTTTTTTTTTTTTGTTTGAAAGCGCGCACGAGACAACAGGTGGCGTCTCGTCGCGACGAAGGGGGTGCGAGTTTTTGTTATTTTCAAACGAACCAATGGAATGAAAGAGAGCGAGATACGATTGTGGCTGCCTGCAACATGTGCCACGTGCGAACAAGTGGCAATTTCGATGCTGCGTAATCGTTGACATCTGTCTATTTCTAGTTTTTTTCACCTGCTTTCTTTCTTTCTTCTAAAATTTGACTTCAAGCATATGCTCATACATTAACAAATAGCCTATTTCTAAATAGCCCCAAGGGACTAGCTTTAGTTATCATATTGTCATTCATCTACTGTACGATTTTATACTTTTGGATTTTAATTTTATCGAAAATATTTTTAGCTTTAAAATCCAAATAAAAACAATCAAAAAGGTTTAGACCTATAATAAGAACACATTTTAATTTAACAATAGTATTAAGTATAAGCATCGTTAAAATATCTGCCTTTGCATACTATAACCCAAATACAATAATATTGTTGTTCTACAAATAAACGTAATAGGGCTACACAACGTGAAAAAGTATTTTATAAGGAAATTAAGTTTAACAGAACTTTTATAGTCTAGATATCTAAACTAAATGGTTTTTCTATAACTAGGTTGGGTTTGTAATGTTTTTGTTTTTAAACATTGTTATTAGGGCCAGTATCTTTGTTTATAAAGGTTTAAAGTATCCCACAATTCTTTGTTCCTTTTCTCGCGCTTTAGCAATGTTTCTTTCTCAAATTCTTTCTCGCTGTCTTCATTGACCTCTTTTTCTTTCCGTTTCGCTCCTCTCTTTCGCTCTGTCTACCACCTTCTCTCTCTCTCTCTCTGTATCTCTCCCTCTGCGTGTATAGGGTCTACACCTCACCATTGAAATCTCCTCACTGAACCGAAACTTTCTCATTATAACCTTTCACCTCTAATAAATGTCTGCCAACAATAAATTCTCGATAGTGACTACAGCAGCAAACACACACACACAAAATATTTCTTTTTTTTTCCTGCCTGTTACCTCCTACACTGTATTTACTAGTGCAATACAATGAAACATAAAACTCTTACATTACAGTGTGAAACGGGGTAGATCTACACTCTACGCCATTTGAAATGGTCTTTACCGCAAGAAGACTTAACCAAAGACTTAATAGTAATATAGAAGACTAGATAATAAATGAGAAGACTAGATAATAACATAGAAAACTAAGATAATTATATAGAACACTAGATAATAATATAAAAGACCAGATAATAATATAAAAGAGTAGATAATAATAGAGAAGACTAGATAATAATAGAGAAGACTAGATAATAATATAGAAGACTAGATAATAATATAGAAGAGTAGATAATAATAGAGAAGACTAGATAATAATAGAGAAGACTAGATAATAATATAGAAGACTAGATAATAATATAGATCAATATTTTTTTTGCTATAGGGCCGACTTAGAAATTTGAATAATTGATGCGGACCAGTGGGACAGACATTCTGAAAATGTACTTTCATTATAAATATATAATGTATTAAAAGAAACCATTATTGAAATATTAGGTAGAAAGAAGAAGCTTTGAATACGAACTATTATTAAAACACTAAATGTTTTTACATGTATGCTTAGATCTTAGGCTACTATAAAATTCTTATGTCATATTTGCTTGATAAAGAAAATCTTACTAGGAACATTTCCATCAACCAATAGGCAGAAGTTAAGTTATTTTAAATTTACTTAACTAAGCCATTACAAAATTAGTTCAATAGCTTTAAAAGTTAGGCCTAATAAACAGCTAAAGTATCGAATTGTTTTCAAACATTAAGCTATTGGCGTTTGGCTTTTATTAAGGCTAATATGCACAAACTTGTTTACATTTTTAAAATGAATTTAATCTAATGTATATAAAATGTACAATTGGTTATAAGATTATTTGCTTTTATGCTACACGTTTAAAAAGTTCAACAAAACTGTCACAAAATTCTTCATACATTTAATAAAAACTGAATATATTTCGTAATTTTTACTTTGTTTTTTTTTAACCATTTTTCTTTCTATGACCCTCGATAAAACGAGGAAAGTGATAAGCGGTCTGACACTATGCAGGCAACACAATCCCCTTGTAGTTCGTGTACTATGGCTCTTTATCTCATCTTTTTGTTCATTAGATATGGAACAGCACAAGAGGAAAATATTCTAATTTGTTGGTGTATTACATGCCAAGAACTCATTAAAAAGAAATTCAATAAAAAAAATAGCTCTGTAAAAAAACAAATTACAAATTTACACATTTTAGAGAGACGACTACTGGGGTGTCCATTCGCCCCCCCCCCCCCCCAACAGCCATAATGGTTAAGGGTTTGATGATGATGATGATGATGATGATGACGATGATGATGATGATGATGATGATGATGATGATGATGATGATGATGATGATGATGATGATGATGATGATGATGATGATGATGATGATGATGATATACATCTTAATAACATAACAACCAAATGTGCTCCACTTTTTTATAATTTTAATCTCCGTTTGGACATCACCACAGCTTCCTTTCCTCCATTCTTTTTCCTTTTCTTATTTGATTGTCTTTCAAGAAGAAAAAAACTAGACTATACAAATGATACAATAAATTAAACATAAATTTAAAAAATGTGTTTACACATTCAAATCTAAAAGGGTTAAAAACAAGAGGGTCAATTATAAAAAAAAAAACTAATGCTCAAATGGGGAACAGCCTAGGAAGTCTTATTAAAGGGCCACAACCCTTCCCCCCCCCCCCCCCCCCCGGCCACACACCAGACGCCACACACCTCGAGCATTTTTTGGCGTCTGCAAATAAAAGAAAAAATATTATATTGCTTTACAAATATTCCCCCCCCCCTTTTTCCGCGTTCAAGCGACCCAGGGCAAGTTTAATCCCACCACACGCCCTCCCCACGCCCTCCTGGGTGAAGCATATTGAGCTTTTACAGTGTCCGAATCATCAGCAATTTATTTGCAAATGTCAAACGCTGAATGTTGAGTATCAAATGTCATAATGTCATGTAGCGTGCTCAGTGTCAAATTATGCATCTAGAGAGAGAGAGAGAGAGACTTGCTACTGGTGAGTCAGACATGCTCAGTCAGGCGTACTCACGAGGACATGCATCAGCTGATCAATGGCTGCCACCAACAACAGGTGACTGCCGAATTTGAAATTTGAAGAGTGGTTGGGTTGGGGGGGGGCGTATGAACAAAACAAGAAGCGAATTCATGACCTATTGTAATACTATTGTAATACTATTGTAATACTATTGTAATACTATTGTAATACTATTGTAATACTATTGTAATACTATTGTAATACTATTGTAATACTATTGTAATACTATTGTAATACTATTGTAATACTATTGTAATACTATTGTAATACTATTGTATTACTATTGTAATACTATTGTATTACTATTGTAATAGTATTGCACAGAACACCATATAACAGAATAGTATAGAGTATAGAGCATGACCGAATACAGTAGAAAATAGGAAAGAGTATATTAGATTATAGAACGTGACAGAATATAAAGGGCTTATAAGAATAGAGCAGAAAAGAAAGTAACAGAATATAATAGATTGTAGAATATGACAGAACAGAATAGACTCGAGCAGAACAAAATAGATTATAGAATGTGACAGAACAGAATAGACTAGAGCAGAACAGACTAGGTTATAGAATATGACAGAACAGAATAGACTCGAGCAGAACAAAATAGATTATAGAATGTGACAGAAGAGAATAGACTAGAGCAGAACATAATAGATTATAGAATATGGCAGAACAGAATAAACTCGAGCAGAACAGAATAGATTATAGAATATGACAGAACAGAATAGATTATAGAATATGACATAACAGAATAGACTCGAGCAGAACAGAATAGATTATAGAATATGACAGAACAGAATAGACTCGAGCAGAACAGAATAGATTATAGAATCTGACAGAACAGAATAAACTCGAGCAGAACAGATTACAACAGAATAAAACACCTCAATAAATTATAGAGCACGAGTGAGTGGGATAGGGCAGAATAGAATAAAGCATAAGAGATAGCATAGAATGCATGGAACATAGTAGTAGGCTATAAATAGTATACATTATATAGAGCATGGTCGAACAGAATAGGTAAGTTATGTTTGCATCATAAATATATATTCAGACAATTTATTAAAAATTAATAACATTCTAAATTATATGCTTTAAAGTTATATTTAAAAAAAATGTGTTAAAAGAATACGACCTCAAATTCACGCAATAATTATTTTTCAACAAGTAGAACGCTGTTTTGCTAAAAGTTTAGCATTTAACGTTGAAATATTTTTTGGAAGGAGGTGGACTAATCTACATTTTTACTAACGGGGTCCATAACATGTTATCTTGATGTGATTATTGTTGCTGTTATTTTTAAAAAAATGAGTTCTGTCACTAAAGCGCAGGAATTAAATTATAATTTAGAAACACAAACCAATAAAAACCTGCATTGCTCAAATAAACATAAGGGCAAAAATACGTTCCTTATCCCTTATCCGAGAACAAATGCATATACGTAGGGCCTACTCTTTTTTCAGAATGGCATCCGGGCATGTATTGGGTTGCCTGAACAAGTTAGGAAAACCAGTAACTAAACATAATTTTTAAAAGTAATTTTAAAAAACTATAGAGTCAGACCACGAATATAGCGTAGGAGGGAATAATCTACTTTATAGAAGGAGGGTCTGTCATATATAAGATAATATATGCTGATATGGTCTAAGAAAGAATAATAGCCTAATTAAAATAGAATAGTCTAGACCTATGATATAATAGGCCTATATAATAAATACAATATGCAATATAGTCTATATAATGAACTAGTTATGCTACATCTCAAAACCATTTCTGCCTCGTAGATCGGGAGAGATGGAATAGTTCCTGTTATTTTGATATTCACTGTGTAATAATAATTATATATTGTCAAACCGCCAAAATAGATGAAGGGAATTGGATAATAGGGCGATTCGTCCTTGTTAAAAAAAATGTTTCTTCTTGATAATTTTTTTTTTATTATAGAAAGACGTTGATTATAGTCTGCACTTTCCGCTTGTTTCTATTGACTATTACTTTTTTCCCCACTCCTTTGTGTGTGTGTGTGAGTGTGTGTGTGTATTTGGCCTTCTTTCTGATTGGCTAGTTTCAAATAGGAGCGGCTGTGACGTCAGGTGTAACAGCCAATGAGAACGTAAGTCGCGTGGCCATGAATGAGCCTTTGAGTCTTGTGAATGGAAACCCGAAGGGAGAGTGTCGTAGAGCATAAACACCTGCTAGCTTTCCTTTTCGGGAATTACCGAAAACATTAAAAATAATTTGCTTCTTACAAAGAAGCCAGAAAGCGCCCTGACTAACACATAAAACAGAACAACGTCAGGTATTTGTTTACCTTGAAAATATTTGTACGTGGGACGCAATGTATAACACAGGCATTGTCTGTTCGGTTGGTTTTTCTTTTTTTTTTCTTTCTTTTTTTTTTTTTAACTTTAAAGAAATAATAT